>JARWLC010000016.1:65721809-66274309 GCA_033318265.1 Phyllotis vaccarum | reverse complement strand
TTTTATTCAAATTCTATAAGAATGTTTCTCCAACAAAATTCAGTAAGATGTGCACATATATGAAATTTAAGAAATAATATTACTGTGTATAAATGTGATAAGATGACCAACTGTTCAGCTGGAATGCGATGACCTTCATGTTTGAGTGTATTTGACTTATTTTTAGTTTATATGTATGAGTGTTTTTACCTGAGCGTATGTCTGTGCGCCAAATATATGCAGTGCCTATGGAGGTCAGAAGTTACAATTGCTAGCTACCATGTGAGGGCTGAGAACAGAACCCACATCTTCTTCAAGAGCAGCATGTGCTCTTCACAGCTGATTCTCTCTCCAGTCCCTGACTGTATTTTAAATATCACAGATTATTTCAAGGTTGAAAACATTGCTAGGGTTCTTCATTGGAGTTTAATTTTTTTCCTTTCAGAAAGATCGTTGTATTTCTTGTCTTTTTCTAGGATACTTTTATTTCTTAAAGCGTGGTTTTATTATTTAATTTTTCTTTGGCATTCACTGAAGAGAACATCAAAACTTTTGAGGAATCCAGACAGTGATGGCGCACACCTTTAGTCCCAGCACTTGAGAGGCAGAGGCAGGCGGATCTCTGTGGGTTCAATGCTATGCCATCCTGACCTACAGAGTGAGTTCCAGGATGGCCAGGCCAACACAGTCAAATCCTGTCTTGAAAAGAAAAAAACTAAAGAGAAGGAGGAAGAGGAAGAGGAGGAGGAAGAGGAAGAGGAAGAGGAAGGAAGGAATGAAGGAAGGAATGAAGGAAGAAGGAAATGGAGGAGAAGGAGCAGCTAAACCGTTTTCTGTTAAAAAAAAAAAAAAACCCTATATAAAGGAAAGCTTTGAAGACTATATGGCAAATTTAATTGCATCAAACATGTGTTTTGGATGATTCAGTAAAGATTCATAGCTCCCTCTAGTGATTGAAAATAAAGTAGAAACATATAAAGTAAATGATTATATTTGTAATAGCAGTTAACTGTCCCATTACTTTGTACTATTCCTTGGAGAACTGAATATTTATGAAGATTGTTAGATGTTTGTCTGGAATAAATGTTTTTTAGAGCTAGTAAAATATAACAAGTCCATGAAATTAAATTTACCATCTACATCTGTGTTTAATATTGGTCTTCTATACTCTTTTGTTTTTCAGAAAATAATCGGTATAGTTATTGGAAAAACAGATGTCAAAGGCTTTCCAGACAGAAAAAGTTGAGTTATATTTAACTCTTTCTTAATTTTTTATTAAGTATGGCTTATGACTGCTACAAAGTACATTTAACTGACTACATTTTATAGAGTGTTTAATACTTTAAGAACAATGGCCAAGTCTTCTATATGTATGGTCATGCATATATGAAGACAAATAACATTTTCAAAGGTTTAATGTGATATTCCCCAACTATATTTTAAAAAACTTTAGTAATATAGTCAATTACATTTATCAATTCACAATTTGTAGTTTCATACTGCAAGATGTAATAGTGTCTAAGAGTATGAACTTGGAACTAAATTTACTGGCCTTAGTCACTGAGTGAGCTAAAAATCTTTTCTACATTCTTCTGTGAAGAAAGAATTCAGCAGATATGAGTTAAATGATTCTTCTTTTATTCTGAGACACAGTCTCACATATGTAGCTCTGGCCATCCTGGAACTTGCTCTGCAGACTGGGCTGGCCTCAAAATCATAGAGATCCACCTGTCTCTGCCTCCCAAGTGCTAGGATTGAAGGTGTGCACCACTGTGCACAGCCAATTGAGATGCTTCTAATAACACTGGAAACAACAGACCTATGGGTCATCTCCACTTTGGACAGAGGGTGGCAGAAGGGTCAGGGCTGAGAGGACAAGAGTCACATGAGTTACAACAGAAGCAACACAAAATGTGGTCTTCGTGTTGAATTCTGTAATCTCAGTACTTGAAAAGCAGCAGCAGATTTAAGTTGTATTTTCTTTTTAAATCTTTATTTTATGTGTTTGAGTGTTTTTGTCTGCACATGCCTGGGACCTTCAGAAGCCAGAAGAGGGTGTTCAATGCCCTAGGATTACAGTTACAGATGGTTGTGAGTCAGCATGTGGGTGCTGGGAATTGAACCCAGGCAGGGTTTCAGATCCCCTGGAGTTTGTATTACAGGTGGTTGTGAGCTGCTTGATGTGGGTGTTGAGAACTGAGTCCTTAATTGCTAAACCATCTCTCTAATCCTTCTTATATTACTTTTTAAATTACCAAAAGCAACAGGGAAAAATCCTACTCTGGAAAAAATGTACCTGCTGACCTCTAGTGGTGCTTTAGTTGCACACGTATCATTTTGAAACAACTTTTTAGGCATGAATTATGACTTTGGTTAATGCTTTTCCTAATTTTGTTAGGCATCTTATATGGTTTTTGTGAATTTAATAGTTGAAAAACAGGAAATCTAAGATAACACCTGGGCTGTTCAGGTCTGCATGTCATTTTCTCTTGAATACACAGCTATGGGGAGAAAATGGCCATAGTGAGATCTAGCTACCATGGCTGTTTATTACACTGTTCTTGGAATGCATGGAAGAATAGTGTGGTATAGAATTCACATTAGGGACGATTAGGTCATCAAGAAGATCACCAAAAATTCAAGACCAAGATCTACCCGACTCACAAACAAAACCAAAACTAAATAAAACAGGGACATAGGACATATGTCTACCATTTTAAGGATTTTATCATCATCATCATCATTATTTTGTTAAGTAACCATTTTGTTCAAATTCATATTCACCTGAAATATAAAAGCTTTGGTTTTTCCTCAGATATTGGATCAGAAAGATATACTTTCAGTTTTACCATTCGTGATTCACCGCACCATTTTGTGAATGTGTCCTCCTGGGGCAGTGAAGATTATATCAGGCCGCTGTCTGGGAACTTTAAGGTTGGTGAGTGTGGTAAGTAGGCGTTATTTGTTTTGGTTTATTTGCTTTTTAGAAGAAAGTCTTTCTGTGCATGGTGTACACACCTTAAATCTCAGCACTTGAGATACAGAGGCAGGTGGATCTCCATGAGTTTGAGGCCAGCCTAATCTACATAGCAAGGTTCAAGGAGACACAGTGAGGCCTTGTTTCAAAAAAACAGCAGAGGTTAGGGTGGGGAAGAGTCGGGAGAGGGAGGAGAGAGAGACAGAATGAAGTCCCTAGGTAACTCACTTTGAACAAGTGATAGTTGCCTCAACCTCCAAAGTGCTGAGATCACAGGCCTCTGCTCATGCCCAACAGCACTTTAAAAAAATGTTCCTCTTCCGGTATTATTCTTGTGGTGAGTTTGTGGCTGAGTGGAATCACAGAAAAGTAAAATACAGTTATTCTGATCCTTATCAGAAAAAACCAACATTAGTAAGGCATGCTTTTCTGGTACACGATAAGTGATACTTTTATTAGATGATATTTTGCCATCTTTTGTTTATTTTGTGTTCCAACTTGCCTCGACCCCATGATTATTATTATAAAGACATATTTTTCTATATACATATCTTGGGCCAGTAGTTATTTATATTATGACTCTGAGAACAAGCTCTTGCTAGGTCTCACCCATGAAATAACACTCCATTAGTTTTGTGTGACTGTTAAGGAAGAGGGACTGGTATAAAGTGTAAACTTCCACTTGATAGATGACAGCTGTGGCAGAGACAAGAAATAATGGTCCAGTCCTCCTTTTTGACAGAAAAAAGGAGGAGAAAGTGATGTGGTAATCAAACACACGTTACACCCCAGTTCAACAGTGCTCAACTCGCTGTACTTAACCACTAGGTCATTATGTTTCAGGGAAATTGACAGTCTATCCTGAGTTGAATAATGTTGTCAAACATGTGAGCTATGAAGACAGAAACTTATTAGCCTAGTACAGTTATAGTTCCTTGAATGAATGTGTAGAGAGAAGAATTGCCATATTAAAATTTATAGGTTGATGGTTGTGAGAATAAATAAAGGATTGTTAGTGAAGTCACATGTGGAGTAAAGGTCAAGTAAACATTTGTTTTATTGGAGGGCATGTTGTAACCAAATCAAATGTTTGATGCAAGAAAATCAATAAAGTGATATTAGTATAGGTCATCTGTTGGGACTTAAAACAGAAAGCCCTGGAAATGCTATGTGGGGCCAAATTGATAACTACATTCCAGCAACCCTTTCTCACAGTGACACTTAGCTCTGATTAGTCTTCTGATTATTTTGCTCTCTGTTTTAGTAATAATTGAAAATCCCCTGGTCCAAAGAAAGGAGACAGAAAGAGAAGAAAAGTTCAGTCCTGCAACTCCTAGGTAATATTTTTCCAGCTCAAAGAGCAACAGTCTTTGTGCTAGAGTGATATATTAATAATTTTGTACAAAAGTTATTTTTTCAGTTATTTAATACTAATAATTTTGTAGAAAAGCAGAAAACTTCAGAAGTTGCTATATTTAAATTTGAAAAATGAGTTGAATTCTCTCTTAGCATATTTATCATTAATATAAATGATATAATTTATCATTTTATAGTCACAAAAGTTAATTTTATCTTGATATCTGTGGAGGATCAAATCAAAAGTTTCCCAAGGCCATCAAAATACATGGGTGCTCAAATCCCTTGCACACAGCTTAAACCATCCTTCTCTATATCTTAAATCATCTCTACCTATGACACCTAATGTCTTATAGGTGCTATGTGAGTGGTTATACTGTATTTTTATTTGTACTAGTTATAATGTTGTTTTTCTCTAAAATATTTGATACATGATTGTGTGGGTCTGTGAATGCAGGATGTTCAGATATGGAGTATCATGCTTAGATTTGTAAAAACAAGACTCCATTTACAAGAAAGCTAAACAATTAGAGAGCTGGTGAGATGGTTTCAGCAGTTAAGAGCATTTGCTGCCCTTGGAGAGGACTTGAATTCACATTAGGCAGTTCACAACAGCCTGTACTTGTAGCTCCGGGGAAGCTGGTGCCCTTTTATGGCTTCTGTGGACACTATAAACATATATAAATATACTCCCACAGACAAAAGCAATTTTTATAAGTAAAAATAAATCTTAAAAAAATCTCTAAACAGGACATGATAAATACTGGAATAAATAATTGAATCAAGCTCTCATTCTACTCACATGCTCTTTATCTTAGGTCAGGTTTCCTGGAAGGAGAACTTGAGAGGGAGATCTTTACAAGTGCCCTATTGAGGGAGGAATCTCAGGAGAATCCTGCAAGGATGGGGTTTCAGGTGGGGGCTGCATCTGGAACTCAGGAGAAAGAACAGAGCAGGACCCTATAGGGAGGGTCAGAGATTTCTGTATCCTAAATTATCCATTGCCTACAGTCCATGACTCATCAGTCCCCCCAGATAAATCTGGGGTAAGGCTCCAAGGTGATTGTTTGCCAGCTAACTCCATGCTGCTCTATGGATGGATCTAGCTGGGTATGACAGGCTGTGGCATGAACACCTCTTCTAACCTCCACTCATGTTTGTCTCGCTGCAGCCAATGAGAATTTTCCTTTTCATGAATGTCTACTCACTGCACTAAGATCTGTTCAGCTTTCTTTTCCCTCTGCATAGAACATGCTCCTATCTACTTGAGAATTTGCTTCTTCTGGTGATCTGTGTCTTAGCTAAAATGTTACCTCATTTGACCCTGTCATCTATAAAAGCCTTTCAATAACTCACCAAGACTTTCCACCCCACTCTTATAACATTATAATACAGATCACATTCTGAAATGGTTTGATTAATTGTTCTTGTGATCCCTGCTCACATATATGAGCTTCATGAGACTAAGTGTATTTTGTATACTGTTCTCCCCATGCCTAGATTAGAAAAAGACACATAATTGATTTTTAGTAAATATGTATGGGAGGTGGAAGGGTCGTGTCTGGCAGACTCAACAAATGCCAGAAACCTCCTGGCATTTTCCAGAATATCCAGAATAATTAACTTTTAGGTTGAGCAACAGGAAACTGCTGACATTCAACAGATTTTCACCTAAAATAGCAGTTTCATAGCTAACAACAGGCATAGGTGGACCCCAGAGTGGGTGAAGAAAGGGAGAAGCAGAGGTACTTCTCAGAATGAATTCACTTCTCAGGAATGAGTAGGCACAAGAAATCTTTTATCTGGAGAATAATATCCTATTCTACAGTTTAGGAAGATTGACTTGACTGTAATGTGGAGGGTGAGTCACAGAGGAGATGAGTCAGGCAGGAGCAGTGATTTGGAGAAGTGATAGTGTGGGTGGGTAACTAAGGCAAAGCAGGAAGGAAGGACTGGACTGTGGAGGAGGGTTTGTCAAGACTTGTGAAAGGAGCATGATACAGGGAAATGGGAACTTCAGATCCAGTACACTGAGAATTCTGAATCTACCTCACATATAGCATTAAAGCAGATAGAGTTCTTGACCTCAGGCACATAGGTAAAGCAATCAGAGTCATAAAAGATGATGGCTGGCCAGTTAGCTCAATTGGTTAGAGCATGCTGTGAATAATGCCAAAGTTGAGGGCTTGGTATGGGGCTAGAGAGAAAGATTACTCAGTGGTTAAGGGCACTTGTTGCTCTTTCAGAAGACCTGCGTTCAATTCCTAAAACCCACACTGGGGCTCATGGCCATATAACTCCACTTCTAGAGAATTTGATACCTTCTTATTTCTACTGGCACAAGGCACACATGTGGTACAGAGACATACATGCAGGGGAAAAATGCACACATAAAATAAATAAATCTTTTAAAAATGAGAACTCAGGCTTTTATAACCTCAAGCTTTAGAGCAACTTTATATCCTGTTTAACAGAAAAGGAAACTTCAGCATCAAGTCTTGGGCAAGGCCCTACAACTAGTATGATGAGAACTCATAGAAAAAATTAATTCTCAACATATATTTTTAATTAAAAGAACATTATTCACTGAAGAAACATTTCAAGACTGATAATAAAAATTCATTATAGAGAAAATATTTTATAGCACTATTTGGTGTTATTAATAGTAAAAATATAGGGTTTGGAGAGATGACTCAGTTCTTCCTGAGGTTTAAAGTTCAATTCCCAACACCCACATGGTGACTTATACTGTATGTAACTCTAGCATCAAGAGAACAGACTCTCTCTTTTAACTCTACAGGTATTACATGTACTTAGTGCACAGACATAGATTTAGGCAAAACATTCATACACATGAAATAAAAATCTCACAAAAAACTAATAGTAAAAATATAGCTTTCTTGGTATAGTCTAAATTCCACCAAAAAGTAACTAAATGTGATTTTTTTTTTTAAAAAAGGGCTTGATTTTATAACTATGCTGGCTTGTAATTCCCTACCTTGGTGGCCTTGAACATGTATTAGCCCTTATGCAAATCAGACTTGCTTCCCAAATGCTGGTATTACAAGTGTAGGCTACCACACCTAGCTATATAATTTAATGTGAACCAAAGTATTTTTTTAACAGTAATATGCTATCTTTTGTGCTTTCCTTATTTAGCAACTGGAAACTATTGCTCAGTGAGAATCACTCAATGGTCAAAGTTTGTTCTCCTTATGAAGTGAATACCAAGTTACTTTCTTTGATACACTTGCCTGTTAAAGAATCTAGAGATTATTACTCATTGGCTGACATTGTTGCAAATGGTAACAGTCTTGATGGGAAGATTATTAATGTGCTTGCTGCTGTGAGATTGGTAAGTCAGAAAAATCGTAAATTAAAACCCTAGCAAACAAAGCTTCCTGCAATTTGGCTGGGCATTTGGTCACCTGATTTGTGTTTAGAATGCAGTAAGCACCAGAAGGGGCAATTTTTCTCTTTACCTTGATAGTAAGTTGAAATAAAATTACATTTCTCATTATAAGGAAATTAGCATTTTATCTATGAATCACTAGCAAAATAAATCATACTTGATTGCTAATTTCAGCATGCACTATTGTATTCATAAGTGATCCATTAAGTATATGAAAGTTTTGTATACTCTGCTAAACAAAGATATAAGAAAGAATAAACTTATTGTGGACAACCATATGTTCTTTAAACAAGTCAAGAAATTACCTGTATATGTGTGTTCTCAGTCTGACTCAGAGATGGATGAGGGTGGGAGAAGACTACTAGACTGCAGTGGGAGCTGCTTGGCAAGGTACTGTGAGGAGAGAACAGCCCCATAGAAGTCAGGAGTATCACAACTTCTGTTATCTCAGCATCTGTCTCAGTAACTGTGGCAAACTCTGAGTTTAGTGGTTTAACAAAGACACTGAAAAAATTAAAGTTGGACCTCAAAAGTATATTTTGAAGGGCAGTGAGTGTGCTCCATGCATCTCCCAAAGTAAACCTTCACAAAAATATAGCACTTGCAGAAATTTGTTGTTTAAGATAGAGAATCTGATACTCTATATGACAATCTTGAAATTTAGGCAAAATCACTCTCTAGGCCATTTCAGCCACCCATTAGTTGTTTTTAATAATATTATAATTTGCATGTAAAACCTTGAAACAACTCTCCCTCACCCCCTTGAGCATGGCACCCTCTTATGTATGTCATGTCATACATACATGCCTTTTATCTCTCTGTTTGACTTCTCAACCCTGAAGTCAGTATTTTACCCACTTTCCTCTCTTGTCCTCTGGCCTTTGTTTCTTCTGACTTTCTCTTGTAGATCCTGTTTCATGGAGCCTTTGCATTTTTCATAAGATATTTCCCACAGTGCACAGTGCTTAGGTTAGCCCGTAAGTGCAGTGGTGCTAGTCGCTTAGAAGAGGGTCAAATGACTATTCTTAGGGCCTTCTCTTGAGGCCACCAGAGATATTCATATTCTCTCTCTCTCTCTCTCTCTCTCTCTCTCTCTCTCTCTCTCTCTCTCTCTCTCTCTCTCTCTCTCTCTCTTCTAGGGGTGTGTGTTGACAGAGGGTCTCACTATGTAGCTCTGGCAGTCTTAGGATTCACTATGTAGACCAGGATGATCTTGAAATCACAGAGATTCTCTTGCCTCTGCCTCCTGAGTGCTGTGATTAAAGGTGTGCGTCACCATATCCAGCCTCTTGTTGTGTTCTTGTGAAAAACCCTACAGGTCAGAGATAAGACCCCTGAGTTCACCTCTATTTCTTTGATTCTTTCCCTGCATTGTGAGCAGAATTGGATATCAAGTCATAGTACTTTTCCTGTGTATTCCCTCACATTTTCCTCACTACCTTAACCTCAAGAGGAAGACAAAAGAGGCATCAATATTCAGGAGACTGAGGTCTAGGAAGTTGGAGTGCATGCATTACAGCAACTTCATGCCAGGATCTGTGATAACCCATGGGAAGAGGCAACCTTCCACATTTATGTCACAAGCCGGTCTGTCCTAGAGCATTTGTTCTGGAATTTTTATTTATTTAGGTTTTTGTGGGATATTTTCTCTTTGTTTTTTAATACAGATTCTCTCTGTGTAGCCCTGGTTGTCCTGGAAGTTGCTAAGTAGATTAGGCCAGCCTTGAACTCAAAGACCTGCTTCTGCCTCTCAAGTGGTGGGAGTAAAAGTTCACACTAACACACCTGGCTTTATGTATTAGAGTCAGGATCTTGCTATGTAGCTCAGGCTGGTCTTGAACTCAACTACAATCCTGTCAGCCTTCCAAGTGCTGGAATGATAGTAGTCTGCCACCACACCTGACTGTCCTGGTATCTTGACAGATAATTATTATTCATCTACCCTTTGAGCACATCTGTCTGTTTTCTCTCTTCAAAGTGTCCAAATTTAGGTCAGCTAAGTACACCTAATTTAGGCAGAAAGTACATTCAGATAATTAGATATTTATTAGTGAAACTTTCCTTGTTAAATTTAAAATTTCATGGTCAAAATGAAACTGTTAATTATATTTAAGTACTAACACATTTGTAGGAGAGGAATAAACATTTCCTTCAATTTCCAAGGTTGGAGAGCCAAAATACTTTACAACTTCAGACAGAAGAAAAGGCCAGAGGTGTGAAGTTAAGCTCTTCGATGAAACAGAACCTTCTTTCACAATGACATGGTAATCTTCCACATCTGTCACTAATTGTAATATCCTGCTCTTATGACTGAGATGAAAAACTTTTATTTTATCAAAAAATGTTGCATCAAGAGGTATAATAATAAGAGATGGTAACACTTAGAAAAGTAAACTTTCTTGACGGCTGAGATTTTCTGTATATAGCCTTGGATGGCAGAGAATCATGTAGAGATACTCCACTGTGACAGGTTTTATTATTCTACTTCATAGCAAATAGTGTTTTATTGGGGTCTACTGATGAGGAACAAATGAAACATTATTGAGACTATGCTATACTCCAAAGCCCTAAAGATTATGACTCCTGTGTCTGTTTGTGAGACACAACTATAATGCTTAGAAGGTTTGACTTTGAAGATTTTAGGCCTTGAATCATTCAGTTCTAAGTAACCAAGTGCTGGGCAAATAAAGGACTTATGGAGTAGATGTTAGAGATCAGCACATGCTGAAAACCAGCTTCTTGACAAGATGTTAAGTATGATGTCTTAGGCCTTGGGGATTGCTTTCCAATCAAACCTGGCAACTCTAGAACCAGTTTGATCCCTAGAACCCACTTAAAGATAGGAGGAAAACACTGACTCCATGAAGCTTTCTTCTCACCTCTATCTATATGTGAGTATGAATTTGCACACATATACACATAGTAGTAATAAATTAGAAATTTTAAAGTACAAAGTCACAACCTCTTTAGTTACCTGGAAATTGCTAATCCCAGTCACTAAAGCAATTTTCATTTTTTATGTTTTGGGGTTCTTCTGAGGGGAGATGTAAATATGTCACAGCCATATTTTTCTAATGTATTCACTTTGTTTCACTTCTTTTTAAACAAATACAGTTGGGATAATGAGTCCATTCTACTTGCACAGAGCTGGATGCCAAGAGAAACAGGTCTTATAATTTTATAATTGTGTTGAAAATATTTATTGTTTTTATCCCTCAAATAATAACTTTAAAAATGGCTTCTCCCCAAAACAGTAATATTTGCCTCAGATGTAAGAATAAATTTTAACAAGTTTCAGAACTGCATGGCAGCAACAGTAATCTCAAAGACCATTATCACAACTAATCCAGGTAAAATGCTTTCTGTTTTTCATTCTTTGGGAAGTGAGCATGAATCAAACCACAGGTGAATGAGAAGACACATCATCCCTAATGATTTCCTCTAACCAGGGCCCACTTTCTAATCACCATTTAGCTATGAAATCATCAATTTGTGAACGCATTGATGAGGTCAGAGCTCTTATGAACTAATCACTTCTTACTAATGTCACCAGCTTGGAACTAATCCTGTGACAAATGAGGCTTTGGGACCATTTTGTATCTAAACCATGGCAACAATATTCACCTCTTTCTGGTTAAAACACAAAATAAGTTCTTAGTGCTCTTAGGAAAGTAGCCAGGGGCTCAGCAGCAAAGAGAATGTGCTGCTGAGCTTGGTTCCCAACACCCACATCAGGCAGCTCACAACCACTTGCAACTCCTAGGGGGTGTGACACCCATTTTCTGACACACATTATTAGTAACAAATTAATAATTTTTTTGGTTTATTATTATTTTATGTGTGAGTGCTTTTCTGCATGTATGTATGTGTACCACACATGCATCTATGACCTCAGCTGCCAAAAGGTGGCATTGGATCACCTGGGACTGGAGTTACAGCTGGTGTGAGTCACCACATGGGTGAGTCATGAAACCTGGGTCTCTGTAAGAGTTGCAAGCACTCTTAACCACTGAGGAGTCTGTTGGGAGCTTATAATTATTTTTAAATCATAAAATGGCTAAAATAATGAAAATGAAAAAGGAACATACAAATAATTTTAATTATGTCCCCTAGAAATAATTTTTGCCATGTTTGTTCCTCCAGATAATTTTTTATATTCACATTTTCAGTTTAAAAGAGTCTGGGTGGTGGCAGCAACAGTGAATGCCTTTAATCCCAGCACTGGATTTCTGTGAGTCTGAGGCCAGTCTGGTCTACAGGGTAAATTCTAGGACAGCCAGGGCTATGTAGAGAAACCCTGCTTTGAAACAAAACAAAACAGAAAAGGTCTTATACCACATTCTTATAAAGCTCCTTTTCCACAAGCAACAGCTGCAACATCTTTCCATGTTGATTCACTTTGCCTCACCATTACTGCACTAACTCCAGTTAGTTTACAGTGAAAATGTGGAGTCAGATATTGGTGAAAAGCTGGAATATCAGAAAGAGAAAGCAGACCACTGTCAATTCTCACCCAGCCAATTTCTCAGGCCAAACAGGGTAAATGCTGTCTTCAAGGGTCCTCAGCCTGGCTGGTCGCTTCTACAGAATGAAAGAATCTCTGCCTCCTTCTGCCTTAAATATCTTCCCCACCCAGCTGTTTCACTTCTAGGTTCAACTCTGCATCAGAATCCTAGAGTTAGGATTAAAGGTGTGAGCTACTACTAAAAGCTTGGCTTTTAGACCTTGAACTCACAGAAATAAAGAAAGATCTCTGTCTTCTGAGCCATGGAATTAAAGGCGTAGGTCACCACTTGATGATGGAGTTAAAGGCATGAATCATCACTCTTTGACCTTCATGGCTTGACTGTGGGTGATTCTATTCTCTGATATTTCAGGCTGAAATATAAAACATGTCAACACACACCATGTTAGTGGATTAATGGATTATTATCTTTGTGGTATCTTTACAATTAAGATAATTTTTGATGATTTGTAGTAATTTAAAAGATAATTATTTGGCATTTTTCTTATTATACATTTTCAATTTAAGATACACCAGAAGCCAATATCCTGATGAATTATATAAGAGAAAATAAAGAAACAAACGTGGCTGATGAAATTGAGAGTTATTTGAAAGAATCCATAAACTGTAAGTGATATTCTAGATGAGAAAGAGAGTTTGAGAGAGAAAGATTATTTTTCACTGTTGGAGGTCAAACCCAGAACCTCATATATTCTATTCCTAGCCCTTCTTTTGGTTTCTTCTGTTGTAATTTTTTCTGAGACAGGGTCTCTTTATGTAGCCCTGGATGGCCTGTAACTCACTATTGATACCAGCTTGATATCTGCCTGTCTCCTTCTCCCTAGTGCTGGGATTAAAAGGGTGAGCCACCACACCTGGCCTTAATTTTTTTAAATTTATTTCATATGCATGGGAATTTCATCTTATGTATGTCTGTGTAGCTGTGGAAGCCACAAGAGGGTGTTGGATCTTCTAGAAGTGGAGTTACAGAAGTTTTGAGAAATGGTGTGGGTACTGAGCATTGAGCCTAGGTCTTCTGCAAGAGCAGGTCGTGCTCTTAACTACTGAGTCCTCTCTCCAGTCCCTAACTTTTTAATGGAGGAGCTTATCTTAATATTAACCAGTCTGGGGGCTGAAGAGATGACTCAGCAGCTGAGAGCACTGATTGTTCTTCCATAAGATTCAGGTTCAGTCCCCAGCACCCACATGGCAACTAACAACTGTCTGTAACCTTCACACAGGCAGAACAGCAATGCAAATGAAATATAAAAATATTAGCCAATCTTAGAGAGCTAACAACTTTTTCCTCCGACAAATGCAATGTTCACAAAATTTGGCAGAAAGAATTGTATTCATGAAACCCTGAGTCCAACCTACATATGTGTATATAGAGGACCTAGTGCAGACCCAGTCTAGTATATTCTTGGACCATGTCCTCATGATTTCCTCAACACCTCTGGCCCCTACAATCCTTGTTTCCTCTTCTACAGTGTTCCCAGAGCTCTGCCTATTGTTTGGGTGTGGGTCTCTATATCTGTTCCATCAGCTGCTAGAAGAAGCTTCTCTGATGATGATTGGGCTAGACACTGATCTAGAGTTCTAGTGGCTGGCATGACCCTCATCTTTTTACCTTTTTAATACTATAATTTGGTACAAATTTGAAATTTTTAATTCAGCGAAACCTTAATTTCTTATTCTTTTTCTTATTTTGTGATATTTGTATCCACTATATAATCATGTTTAATATAGCTAATAGAGTGTTATTCTGTTGTCTTAGCTACTTAAATGTCTTTCTTGTATTTCATTGGTTTTTCTATTAGGACATAAACCTTTGTCTTATCTGAGAACATATATAGAATTATAATACTTGTTTTTATTTTTAGTAAATACAATAGTTGATGTCTATACAGTGAGACAGTTAAAAGTAAAAGCTTTGAGAAATGAAGAAAAAGCTGATCCTTTCTATGGCATCCTCTATGCTTACATTTCTACACTGAATATTGATGATGAAACTACCAAAGTAGTTAGAAATAGATGGTAAGTAGACATTATTTTTAACAAATTCATGTTTGTAATAATTAGCTATAGTTAACAAAGTTAAATTCTATACTAGTTAAAGCTATTCTTTGCCTTAACAGTGGTTATGTGAAAGTAATTTTTCTATAAATAAACCATAAGTAGGTTTCTATTACAAAATATATTCTGTGTTGGATAGTTTTATGTCAGTTTGACATAGAATTATTTGAAAGGAAAGAACCTCAATTGAGAAAATTGAGGACTCCATAAGACCAGGAACTAACTTGGTTCCTCCCTTCTCCCCTCCCTCCCTCTCTTCAGAGACAGGGTCTCACTATGTAGCTCTGGCTGTCCTGGAACTCACTCTGTAGATCAGGTTGGCTCAAACTCACAGATCTGCCTTAGACATTTTCTTAAGTAGTGATTAATAGAGGGGGCAGCCCATTGTGGATGGTTCAATCCCTGGGGTGGTGGTCCTAGTTTCTATAAGAAAGCAGGATGAATAAACCATGGGGAACAAGCCAAAAAGCAGCATTCCTCCATGGCTTCTGCCTCAGTTCCTGCCTCCAGATTCCTGCCCTTCTGAGTTCCTGTTCTGGCTTCCTTCAGCGAGGAACTACTGTAGTTGAACATTTCTTTGTTCTAACATCCTGCACCCTGTCCCAGTAGCTGTTTTCCAATTACCACATAGAGATTATTTATAAATGCTCAACCTTGTTACTAGCAAACTCTTACATTTAAATTAACCCATATTTCTATCTATGCTTTGCTACGTAGTTTATGGCTTGTTACCTCATTTTCTATGTGTCTTGCTTGCTCAGTGGCTGGCAGATATTTATTCTGACTGTGTTCTTCCTCCTCCCAAAGTCCTATATGTCTGACTGTCTTGCCTATTCAGCAATAAGAGTAATACATATTCACAGTGTACAAAAGGATTATTCCATATTTCTACCTTTTATCTAAATAACAAGGAGGGTTTTTTAAAAAAATAGTAAAATAATAATAAAACCAGAACATTATTAAGTAAGAGTTACAGTTAAAACATCCAGCCCATTTATATTTGACAAAATTAGAAAAAACACTCTATTATCTATCTTTGTGAGTCTAAAGTTCTATACCTAATTTACCTTTTATCATAAATAAGGAAGATTATAACTGTAGTTATCTGGTCTTCGATTCCATCAAAACCCCAGAAGAGTGAATTAACAGGGACATCTCACTGGACAGTCACCCAAAGTTTCTCTGTAATTAATGTTGGGGCATCCAGCTCTGGCCCCAGCCCTAGTATATCTAACAGACTTTCCTATGAAGCAGGGAATTTTTGTCTTGGCAAAGTTTTGCAGTCACTTTTCTTGTATCCTGCTGGTCCAGTTTGAACAATATATTGTCAACAATTGAGGCAAGGGCAGTTTCTTACCCTAATGGCTAGCTTATGCCACAAAAAAGCAAACTCAATATAGAATTTCTTTGATTCCCATCATCATCTCTGAAGTAGATTGGTGGTGCCAGGAACATATGTGTCTCACTATCATGAAAAGCCCTAGGCTATTAAACATACTAAATGTCATATTCTGTAGGCCTTTGAAGTGTTTGAAGACTATCTATCTAAAAATATTTGTGTATGACCTTGAAAACATACCTAACATGACTATGAGTTTATTATATATGACTATTAATCTGTATTTCTTAATGATGCACTGCATTTTGAAATAAGCTGCAAAAGAACAATACCCCAAATAAGAGTAAGAATACTATATATATAAAATAACAGAAATTACTTTAAATCTGTATCATTAAACTAAAATCCAAAATCCATATCAATTTAAAATATTTTAGATTAATAATTGGTTTTGGATTAAAGTATATTTAATTATCTACTCCTTTATCCTATAATTTCTATAGCCTATCCCCATTTTTTGCTTAGAAAGAGATCTTGGATCTAACTCCTTTGATTAGCATTTTTTTTTTTACCATGACCAATAATTAATTTGCAACTCCCCTAAACAAAGACAAACATCTATCATCCACTTTTGGGAACATGGCCATAGTTCTCTAGACTACTTCTTGTTGATTGGGGGTGCTGGTAATATTTGGAGAACCCTGAAAAAAAAATCAGGATTATGTTCAAGTCCTGATAGGAGTATTCTGTGAGGCTAGATCATTTCAGTCAGCATCCTTGATGTTTTGTTGTATGTTTGAGTAGGTAAAACATATGTTACATTTTTTTATGTCTATAGCCAGAATTTTAGGTAGTCTTCCTCAATCAAACCTGATTTTCCTTAACCCGTATTTTTCTTTAAAAAACAAAAATCATAACCTCTTTCCAAAAGTGACATATCTTTTGACTTAAGTTTTGAAATCAAGACAAATTTAAAATATATAGGTTGGTTTAAATTAGCATTTTCCATAATCAAAGGTCTCTTATCAGCTAAAAAAATATTAAAACCAATACAATAATATACATAATCTAGATTCTCTGTGTATTTTCCATCTTTACCTGTCTTATTTCCTTTATATTACTTTATTCCCTCACCTTTTTTTTCCAAAACAGGGTTTTCTCTGTGTAGCCTTGGCTGTCCTGGAACTCACTGTGTAGTCTAAGCTAGCCTCAAACAGAGATCCATCTACCTATACCTCCTGAATACTGGGATTAAGGGCATGTGCCACCACACCTAGCACTTTACTCCCCCTTTTTAAGGACTTTATTATTTTCAATCTCTATTTTTAACTTAAGAGTGCATATACGCTTTCTCTTCTCTCTCCCAAGCCTGTATATTTCTTTTAAATACACTGTAACCCACTTAGGGGATTTTTTTTCTATCTGAATCCATCCTTACTGTGTCTCTGTAACCTTTTATATTTTCAGGAGCAAAAACAAAAAGCAAACTGTTATCTAACTTGGGTCATGGCATGCTGGCGTGGCTCCTCCCACTGGGTTCCTTGATAGTCTAGTTTCATGGTGGAGGTACATTTACTGCTAGCTCTGGGAGCCATGTTTACTGTCCTAACTCTGGGAAGTTTCTGGGTCCACACAGCTACCAAGTAGTGTGCCACCCAGTTCTCATAAACACCATTGAAGTGTTTGGCAGCAGGGTCTCTCAAAAGAGCCACCTGTTTTTGCCACCAGGAAGCTGTCCTTTTAAAGGAGCCATTAGCAAACAGAACCCAGCTGAGAAAATCCAGCTTCTAAGAAGCCATGCTTGATTCTGTTTTTATATGTCTAGAATCCTTTAAGCTTTGTGAAATGTTATGTGGAAATTTCAGCCCCACATTGGGCTCCATATCTAATTGGACATTTCTTTTCTGCCTGACAGTTCCAAAATAACTGACTCAGAGGCTGAATATGAATTATAAATACTCTGCTGATAGCTCAGCTAACTCTTAATTTTTAATTAACTCATAATTCTTATCAATGCTTAGCTACTGGCTTAGTGCCTTTTCTCAGTACAGTATTCTCATCTTGCCAGTGACTCTCTGACTCTGCCCTTCCTTTACCTAGAATTCTCCTAGTCTGGTTCTTAAGCTCAATCTGTTCCTGCCCAGCTATCGACCAATCAGCTTTTATTAGCCATTGAGAGTAATATTCATAGTATGCAAAAAGATTGTCCCACAGCAGACTATAATGTAGAAGTGTAAGCTAAATAAGACCCTCTTCTTCCCAACTTGCTCTTTGGTTATGACATTTTTTCATCACAGCAAGAGAAGCTCTAAGTAAGACAGATTCAATGATGATTACTAACTTTTAGGCCTAGGGTAGTGCTATGTGTGTTAGTGCTTGCCTAGCACCAACAAGGCCCTGGTTCAATTTCCAGCACTACGTAAAGGAAAAAAAAAATTCCTGGTTTTTAAAGTAAAATAGATCATTTTCTGCATCATAAAAGATAATATTGTTTGAAACTTTTTTCCAGACAGTTTTTCTGTGTAGACTTGGCCATCCTGGAACTTCATCTGTAGATCAGGCTGACACTGAACTCGCAGAGATCCATTTGCCTCTGCCTCCTAAGTACTGGGATTAAAGGCTTGTGCCACCACTGCCTGCCAGTTTGAAACTTTTAATTGGGATAACTAAAGTTGCTTTATAATTTTGCAGAAAACAGTTTAGCTTGTCATGTCTTATAGCAATATGGAGACAGCACTAAATTTTTTTCCAAAGAATTATATATCTGACCTCCATCTTCAGTCATTTCCTCGCATAGAAAGTAAAGCCCAAGACATTTATTAATTTTAGTCAAACAATGGTAAGCAAGAAATATCTAAAATATTATTGTGAAAGTCTCTTTACAGGTTTTTATGAATGAATGAATTTTTTATTGAGATTAACTTGAGAGCCACACATAGTTAAAAATATAGATATTTCTCCTCCTCTTCCTCCTCCTCCTCTTCCTTCTTTTTGGTTTTTCAAGACAGGGTTTCTCTGTGTAACAGTCCTGGCTGATCTGGAACTGCTTTGTAGACCATGCTGACCTCAAACTCATGGAGATTCACCTGCCTCTGCCTCCCAAAGTGCTGGGATTAAAGACATATGCTGCCTGGTTTATTCCTATTATTTTTATGTTTGATCTTTTCATAGTATCCCAGATTTCCCGGATGTTTTGCATTAGGAATTTTTTAGACTTAAAATTTTCTTTCTGATGAATCTATTTCCTCTGGTTCCTGTTCACATTCCCAGAGTTTCCATTTCCAGGATTCCTTTGGTTTCTGTCTTCTTTACTGCTTCTATTTTAATTTTCAGATCTTGAATAGTTTCCTTCATATGTTTGTTTGTTTCTTGGCTTTCTTTTAGGGATTTATTTTTTCCAATTTTTGTCTTTTCTTCAATTTCTTTTTTTATATTCTTTTTAAATTTATTTTTTAAAAGATTTTTTTTGATGTATCCCCCTGCTCATCCTCCCTTCCCTCCTCCAGATCCCTCCCAGTCCTCCTTCACCCCATCCTCTCATTCCCTCCTAAAAAGGGCAAGAAGTCTCAAGGTGAGTCAGCTCAGCCTGCAGCATCCACTATAGGCAGGTCCAATTCCCTCATCCCAATATCAAGACTGGATTAGGCACTCCTCTCCAGGGAATGGCCTCCAAGGTGCCAGCCCTTCTTCAATTTCTTTAAGGGATTTTTTTCATAGCCTCCTTAAGGACTTCTTTATCTTCATCAAGTCATTTTAAGGTCATTTTCTTATGCTTTCACTGTGTTCAGATCTTGCTGTTATAGGGACTGACCTAGACACTGCATATATAGTTGGATAGCTTGGTCCTCTTGTGGGACTCCTAATAGTGAGAACAATGGCTGTCTCCAATTCTTTTACTGGGTTTTGGGATTCTACCCCTCAAACTTGGTCATCCTGACCAGCCTTCCTATATGGGGAGGTGCTTAGTCTTGCTACAACTTGATATGCCATGTTTTGTTGTTACTCATGGGAGATCTGCCCTTTTCTAAACAGAAACAGAGGGGGAGTGGGTTGGGGAGTGGTAAGAGGGGGCTTGGGGGAGGGACAGGGAGGATAGGAGGGATGGGAAAATGTCGCTGGGGTGAGAAATAAATAAATAAATAAATTTTAAAAATATAGAGATAGAGCCTGGTGTAATGACACCCTTCTGCAATCCTAGAACTTGGGAAGTGGAGGCAGGAAGATCATGAATTCAAAGCCAGCTTGTGCTACATGAGACCTTGTCTCAAAAACAGAAAACTCTCAAACAATATAAACAAAAGAACAGAGAGATCTTTCTTACCCTTTGTCTAATGCACCCTAGAAGTTACATATTGCAAAGTATAATGCCTTTTTTTGGTCAGGATAGTGAATTCATCAGTCTGATCATCTCATTCAAGTCCCCAGATTTATATGTAGTCACTGTGTATGTGTGGCCTATATAGTTTTGGCACAGAATGAGCTTGTGTATCTAGTCTCATAGCAAAGATACTAACCTGCTGTGGGATTCTCTTTCTGTATGCTGTGAATGTGTGCTGCTACCAGTGGTTATTAAAGAAGCTGTTTTGGCCTGCAGCATAGAGGTAGGCTTGAAATCCAAGCAGAGAAACAGAAGAAGGGCACAGTTTGATAGATGCTGCCAGCAGCCCAAGAAGCAAGATGTGATTGTGCTGGTAAGCTACTGGCCATTGTGCAATACATAGATTAATAGAAACAGGTTAATTTAGGATGCAAGAGCTAGCTGATAACACAGCCTGAGCCATAGACAAAACAGTAATTAATATTAAGCCTCAGAGTGCTTATTTTATAAGTGGCTTGGAACAGGCAGGCAGGAGAGATTTGTGCATGTACACTAACCTCTGGGATTTTAGAACATTTTATAATTTTATTAGAATGTTAAAGAGATAATACTGCTAGAGACCAAATTTGTCTCTGAGGATCATTATCTTTTGAGTAATTTTTGTTTCTTTTCAGTTCCAGCTGTGGTTATATTGTAAATGAAGTCTCCAACACTTGCACAGTTTGCAACAAAGATTCTTCCAGACCTAAGCCACTTTCTCCTAGTTTTGATGTGCTGGTTGATCTTACTGACCACACTGGAACACTCCATTCCTGCAGTCTCACAGGAAGTATTGCTGAGGAAACTTTTGGCTGCACGGTAAATAGCAGAAAGGAAGAAATAGATACAAATATTTCTAATATTCTTGAATATTCTTCCTTAAAACTATAGATTATTTCGTTAAACATTTGGTAGAAACTAATTAATAGAAATCTTGGGGAAATTCATGTTTAAATATACATATTTTAAAATATTTTTTAAATGTTGTTTTTTTGTATCCATTGGGTTCTGCCTGCATGTATATTTGTGCATCACGTGCCTTCCTAGTGCCCATAGAGGCCAGAGGAAGGTATTTGACCTCTAGAATTGGAATTAAAGATGGTTGTAAGCTGTCAGAACAGTCAATGAATGCCTGATCAATATCTCCCATGTTTTACACATTAGAATTAACTATAAAATGCCATACTTGAGCTGGGTGGTGGCGGCACACTTTTTTTAATCCCATCACTCGTAGGCAGAGGCAGGTGGATCTCTGTGACCTCAGACTCACTGTTCTAGTTGTTTGTATTGGCCATATCTCTCCTACCCAGTTTATAGCCTGTTTACATTTTGTCTCAGTTCTTCAGACAGCAGCAGATACATGGAGACTGGCATGTATTTATTAAAACCAGGTCACAGCTGAGCAAAGTAGCAAGGATCTGTAGTCCTAGAACTTATAAGGTGGAGGGAGGCAAGGGAATCATGAGTTCAAGGCCATCCTTGGGTACACAGTGAAGCAGTAACATCCTATTCCAAACAAACCAACCAACCAACAAAACAAGAAAAATAAAACAAAGACAGATCATGAAATTAACCATTAAAATTTGACTCAGAATTCTGAGCCAAGTTGTTGGAGGAATTTTCCCTGCTGACCCCTTGACTAGCTTTAAGGATTCTGTTGATGGTTTTCATGCTTTATCTTCCCTGTGGAGGGAACTGAACTGTAATGCTGGGAGGAAGCATCTTTAGTAAGCAAGTGTGTCTCACAGTGTTGCCAAATGAGTTACTCTTTTGCTTCAGAAACACTTATTGATCTTTCTCTTAACCAGATAAATGAGTTTCTTTCAATGACGAATGAACAGAAAACAAAACTGAAGTGGCAGCTTCTTTTGGAAAGAAGCAGAATTTACTTAAAAGTGAGTGTGATTCAAGCGGTAGAATGACCTCACGGGAGGTTGTTTTCTGAGCTGAGGCTAAAACCAGTGGCCTTTCACGTGCTAAGCAAGTGCTCCACTACCAAGCTGTGCCCCAGCTCAGGAGTGTGTCACACCTTTAATAATTCTTAATTCTAGACATGCAGAGGTATTGGCTGTCGAGGAAACAGTGGAAATAGTCACAGAATAAAGGGAGTTAGCAATGACACCAACTAAATAGGCCAGATAAAACAATACCTTTTAATGATAACTTCCAAACCAGGCAACAGACATCACAGTAAGATCGGGTTGTCCCCAGTCCTGCCTGCCTGTGTGGCACTGCTCTGTGATGAGTGAGAGTTGTACAGTAGCAGTTCAATGCCTTGTCTCTGGGCTGACATGGATGTGATGTGAACTCCAGTTTTACCTCTCCTCAGCTCATGCAATCTCCGGATGTGAGTTCACGTCACCCAGCCTGTATAGTTAGTTATGTGAAGGGCCAGCACTGACTCTTGAGACACTCTCTAGTGAGGACAACAGTCAGTGTTCCTTCCTGTTATGCTTTTTAGTATTTTCTCTTGTAATCCTAAATTACTGAGCTCCAGTTTGTATTTGCTGATATTTATTTTATTAGAATTTAAGATTTAGTAAATGCACAAACATTATCAGTAGCCCACATGCCGTTAGTGGTCAGAACAATGATGTCCACTCATATTGTACAACCTCTGTAAATGGCAGATAATGGAAGTAGAAATGTCGGCACTTTGATATAACTCTGATGACTCCCTTCTGCAATCCTTATGAATTCTGTTTCTACTCCACTGTAGCCTCAAAGAGGGCTGGACTATTTCCAGATACTCTCATATAGTAACCTCGAGCCTAATCTGAACATATTGCAAATAAGGAATCAGCAGTGTCTTCACCAATATTTCTAGAACACGAGTTTCAGGTTGCAGTAACCTTGGGTCCCAGGCCTAGGAGAGAAGTTACTCATAGGTTGCATCTCCCCACATTCATATGAACCCAAATGAAAATGTTCTATCATCATAAGAACAGACATTGTAGTTGGAAATTTCTGTCTTGCCATCAACTCCCAAATACCCAGCAGCCGCTTCCCAAATAATTGACTCAGAGGCTTAATGTTATAGTAAATGCTGGGCCAGTAAGTAGATCAAGAATATTACTAATTAGCTCTTACACTTAAATACCCATAATTCTTATCTATGTTTAGCTATGTGTCTTGGTACCTTTTCTCATTCCAGCATTCTCTTCTTGCTGCCTCTGTATCTGGCTGGTGATTGCTCCTCTGTTTTTCCTCTTCCCAGAATTCTCCTAGTCTGGTCACCTCGCCTATACTTCCTGCCTGGCTATAAGCCAATCAAACATTTTGTTAAACCAAGATAAGAAACAAATTTCTACAGTGTACAACAGCATTATCCCACAGCGAGATGAGACCTTTCTAATGACTTTGATCACTTTAAAACCATTTATTTATATCTATTTTATGTGTATGGGTATTCTGCCTGTGTCTGTCTATGTAGCATCCGTGTGCAGTGCTTGTGGAGACCAGAAAAGGGCATCTGACCTCATGGTCCTGGAATTATAGATGGTTGTTAGTTACCACATGGGTGCTGGCTAGTGAACCAAGGTCTTCTGCAAGAGCATCAAGGGCTTTTAACCACAGGGCCATCTTTCTTCTAGCTGTGTTTGATCACTTTAAGTTCATAGAAACATCTATAAAGTCTTTGAGACTTGACTCATGTACAAAAAAATTGTTCTCAGGCATTGTGCAATATAATTTTAAGGTGTGTTACTTTTGTTTATATTGCATTTGTTGAACTCTGTGAAGCTGTGTCACTGTACCTGTCTAGAACACCTGATGGTCTAATAAAGAGCTGAATAGCTAATAACAAGACAGGAGGGGCTGGCAGGTGGAGAGTGTAAATAGGAGAAATCTGGAAGGAAGAAGTAGCAAGAAGAGGAGGACATGAGGGGACAGCCCCACGGCCACACAGCCATAGTAAGAGTGAAAGTAAGATTGCAGATGTGAAAAAAGAAAAGGTCCAGAAGCAAAAAGGTAGAGGCTAATTTAAATAGGAGAAGCTGACAAGAATCAGGCCAAGATAAGGCCAGACATTCATAAGTAAGAAAAGGCCTTATGGAGGGGGGACGGGGGACACCAGAGTGGTGACCTATGTCTTTAATCCCATAACTCCAGAGACAGAAGTCTTTCTGTGTTTCTGAGAGTTCAACTACCAAACAGTAAACAGTAGTATATTACAATAAGGTTTCTGACCCCATCCAGCAAGAGGTCTAGGCCCACAGACCTGCAGTCCTAGACGGCTTAGCTGCCCACCACTGCTTAGGCCCCTCCCAAATGACTCAGATGCTTATATTAACTTCATGCTGTTTGGCCCATGGCTTAGGCATATTGCTAGCTAGCTCCTTCATCTTAACCCATTTCCATTAATCTGTCCTGCCATGTGGCCCGTGGCTCACCTGTGTTCCTTACATGTTTCTTCTTTGGGTATCTGGCTCCATCTGTCTCAGACTCCACCGTCTTTCTCATACCTATGCTGATTCCTCCACCTACCTCCATGGTGTCTGCCATGGCCAAAACAGTCCTTTATTTAAAGACTGATATTTACAGCATACAGAAAGACATTCCCACATCAGTAGTAGCTCACACCTTTAATCCTAACTTTAGGATTATGATGCAGAGTTGAACCCAGAAGTGAAACAACTGGGCAAAAAAATATTTAAGGAGGCATAGGTAGAGGGTGTGGTATTCTGTAGAAGTGACAAGGAGCCAGGCAGACGGATCTGGAAGTTAGCTTAAAAGCTAACTTTTAACTCAGGTAAACCCTGAGAAGTTGGCTGGGTGAGATTTGACTGTGATCTGTTTCTTCTCTCTGATATTCCAGCTTTTCTCCAATATGTGGCTCTGAGTTTTCATTAAATACAAAATAGAATTTGTGTTTCAAACTTTTATGTGTTTGGACTAATGATGGGACCCCATAGTCAAGACTATACCAGTAAACCATATACCAAGACACTCAAAGACATTTAAATCAGACTCATGAAAGATCTTGGGAAGATATAACATGATTATAGTACACAAAAATATACAATAAAGACCAGAGTCTGTGAGCCAGGTGCAGTGGCTTAAACCTGTGTCCTTGGGGAGGTAAGGAAGGAGAATCCTTGAGGTCAAGAGTTAGAGACCAGCATGTGCAATAGCAAATCACAAAACCCTATCTCAAAAAAGCAAAAATATAAATGTAAGAATTATTATTTGACAAAATAAAATGATAATAATAATAATCATTATCATCATCTTGTACCTGGGTGGAGGCAGAGATACCAAAAGTTCCAGTTCATTCTCAGCTGTCTAGGTAGTTTGTTGTCATCCTGGGTTATATAAGACCGTCTTTTCAAATCTAAAACAAAACTCTGCCCATAAAATGAAGTGATTTATATAATTCTCAAACTTTAATTAAAAACGGTTGCCAGTTAAAGTGATTCTGAGCTGGGCCATGCACACTTGTAATCCGGTGATCATGACACTGGAGTAGGAGAATCATGGGTTTGAAACCAGCCAGAGCTACACAAGACCCTCCTTAAGAAAAGCACAAAGCCCAACAAGCAGCGCAGCGCACACCCTTGGAATTCTCCCTTTGTGGTACTTGGTTTTTAGCGTTGTGTACAAGGTAGTGTTTAACTCTAACCTTGTGCCTCCTTTTCTCCTCAGCTGATTTTATCACAAAGAGCAAGGGGCGGACTGAGAGTTAGCATACTCTCCTGCAAGCTTGCAGATCCCGCTGAAGCAAGCAGGAGCATGTCTGGACAAGGACACACCTAAAACCATGTTTTGTTAAAAAATATGGAAGACTTTAACTCTTTACGATGGGATGTTTGAGAATTATGTGTAAAATTACATTTTGCTTAAATGTAGTAAAACAATTTCCTAGGTTGTCACTGTTTCATTCTGGAGTTGGCTTAGCTACTTGGAAGACTATTTCTAATAGCTTTTCCCTGTCTTCTCTCACAATGGAAAATATTTTCTTATAATAAACATGCTTGATCTTTCTCATGGATGTGAATGGTTTCTTTGTCTATGGAAGGTTAGAACACTTCAAACTGTCTTCCCTTTAGTGTGGTGGCACATATTATTCTACAGGATGCAGTGGAAGGTCCTGATGTTGGAGAGAAGGCAAGACTGTGCAGGAGCTGGCCCTGGCTTTGGTGATAGCACTCTGGAGCTACCTGGTGCATGCAAAGGCTTGCTGACCCAGGCTTGGATGCTTATGAATCATCGGGGAGGAACCCAGCTTCAAGAGCTACAGGAGTGATGTCTGAGTCCCAGGAACTTTCTCAAGACAAGGTGGCAGCTGCTTTTCGTCCCACTCTTCCCTGAAGCAGCCCAGGGCACAGTGCTCAGACCCACTGTCTGGCACAGGGCTGGACACAGACAGAAAAGTGAGTACATTGAACTCTCTTATGAAGCTGGTGTTGGAAGCTATGTGCCTTATCTATGGTTGTCTATGGGTTTTACTATATTCAGTCTGGTGGTTTGCCAGATGATATTGCTATGTCCTAATGAATGAGGTAGTGAAGGACTTGATCTACATAAGCAAGATGGAGGGAGATGTGGATCATGTAGGCTAGGTGAGTCATCAGGTGACAAGGAAAGAGGGGTGAAGAGTTGGAATCTGCTGGAAGAAGAGAAATGAAAGCGTGCCATAGCAGGATTTACATCTGCTGTTGACTGAGAGTGGGTATGGGCTTGTCAGTCAGCTTTCTGTTGCTATAATAAAATTCCCAAACTACACTTAAAGGAGTTTGGCTTTTGATATAAGACATTTGGCTTATGGTATAAGACATTATCCCTTTGCCCATTGCTTTCGCTTGAGGCTGAATATCATGATTGGCAGCATGTGGCAGAGCAAAGCTGCTATCCTCATAGAGACTGGGAAGCAGAGAAAGAATAAGGTTCCTAAGAACATGCCCCAAGGATCCCTTGCTTCTGTTGAGTCCTACCTTCTAGTTCCTTTGTTTCTCTGTATTCTTCAACAGGGTTTTCCTATATGGCAGACTGGTCTTGAATTTACAATCCTTTTATGCCAGTCTCCTAAATACTGAGATTGTAAGGATAGTGTTGAACTTACTATGTACTGGAGATTCCTTGACGCTCCCATCTCTACCTCCTAGGATTAGAAAGATGAATCACCATGCCTGCCTGTGTTCTCAGTTTCATATGCCTCCCAACAGCCCAGCAATAAACTAATCCACTGATGATGTCAGAGCTCTCTTGATCCAGTTACTGCCCACAAGTCCAGTGGGGGCAACTAAACACTTTTTACCACAATGGTGCCTCCTCACTGGATCCCACTGTGGCATGTCAGAGGCTTTTGGGCCAGGCAGGTCTGTAAGCATCAGCTTGGTTCATGTGCTGATGGTCTTTAGCGATGCTGGCTGTCTCACCACTAATTTCCACCGCATAGCATAATAGAGACATTCTCCTGGTGTGTGCCCTGGCAATGCTGGTCCCTGGGACAGTTGAGTACCAGTGTGGCCAGCAGAGGGCTCTAAATTACCTGCTCACAACCAAGGTGACCTTTTCTCTCAGTCTTGGTTCTGAACTGTCACCTAGGTGCAGGTCTTTGCTGGTGGGATAGGAATCTGCCAGACCTAATGACAAGCCACACCAAATCAAAGGTATGTCTCAACTTTAACTTATACATTTATGTGATTACATTTACAAAATCAGTCAAAAACTGCTTTTTAATTAAGATCAAAAGCAAAATCAACCAATATTTGAAATTTCATTTGTAGACTAGCAGGCATGCAAAGAAACAAAAGTGTCCCCTCATGCTTCTGGAACTGGATTCTGCCAAGATGAGTGGTTAGACAACTTTCCCCTTTTAGAGTAAGCTGTGCTGAGCTTATTTGTTCCATTCACAAATATAGCTGGCAGAAACACCATCTATGTATGTGTGTGTTCTTTATCCTGAAGGAATTTTAGGATGGTTCACAACTTTTCATCAAATTTAATATTTTTATAGAGAATAATAGATAACAGAACAGGATAACTATACTCTATCACATTTTTTAGTTGGTGAGCCATGGTTTTAAAGGTATTTTTTGTTTATATTCTGATAAAAGTTATAATCCTAGCCATTTTTATACATACCATTCAGTGGCATTAGTATGTTTATAAAGTTGTGTGCTCATTACCTTTCCATAACGGTTTACTTTCTTCCACACTGCAACTTCATCTGTTAGACAGTTCACCACTCTGTCCTCCCTACAGCTCAGGAAACCTGTGATTTGCATCTCATCTCTGTGAATTAGGCTTTTTTGAGCACCTCACTTGAGTGGGTCCCACAGTGTTTTTCCTTTACTTAGTATAATGATCTTTAATGTCACTCATGTTGTAATATGTGTTTTTGTATAGCTGAGAAATATTAGCTGTATATGCTAGAATTTACTTATCTGTTTATCTGCCGGTGACCTTTGAGGCGTTTTTTAACCTTTGGGCTGTTAGAAACTTTGCTGCTCTGAACATGCCTGTGCAGACAAAAAACACTTTTGTATATCTTTCCTGTATGTCTGTCTTCTATCTCTTCATCCATATTAAAGTATATCATTTATAAGTTATAATATCATAACTATAAGCATATAATATTTTTGGAGATGTCTTCTGTTTTCTTCCCAGTCCTGAGACTGAAGGTGTGCATCTCACATCCATATTAGAAATCATCTTATGTACACAATGTTATTAGATTGATTACATTCACTGTCCTATATTCATATAATGAAATAACCATTAAAATATAAGTCTTGGTCCTCTTGTGGGAACCTCGGCAGATGGAGTAGGAGCTGTCTCTGACTCTCTTGTGGTCTTGGGAGCCTTTTTTCCTGCTGCCTCATCTAGCCTTAATAGGAAAGGAGGTGCCAAGTCTTCTGCAACTATGGCTAGCTCGTATACATGGGAGGCCTGCACTTTTCTGAAAGAAAGGAAGAGAGAGTGGGTGAGGGTGAGATAAGGGGGAGGGATGCAGAGGAGAGGAAGAAAGGAGAGGAAACTTTGATCAAGCTGGGAAAAAATTAATTAACAGCCCTGGCTGTCCTGTAACTCACACTGTGGACCAGGCTGGTCTCAAACTCACAGAGATTTGCCTGCCTCTGCCTCCCCAGTGCTGGGATCAAAGGATGAACCAGCACCACCTGACTCTGAATCTTACTTATATAACTTACAAATAGAACTTTACTGGTATATCTTATATGTATGAGAGGAATTATTTTTCCCATTTCCCAGATGGGAAAAAAAAAACTCAAACAGAGGTATAAACAAAGGTAGCTGAGTGGGCAGGCTCTGTGGCTGTGAGTTCGAGATCCATTATTTGTTCCCAGGCCTCCTAAGCTTCTCCTTATGTGATTCTTACATATTCTCATGGCAATTGGGAAAACTCAGGTTAATTTTTGCAAAGTATATAGTCTTAGGTGCTTAGTCTTTGAACAGCAAATACCAATTATTGTTAAATCCTTATCATTTGCAAAATTTTTGTTGTATGAGTTTTTGAGTATATTTTGACACTTATAATTAACTTTCTAAAAATAAGTATATAATATTTTGTTGAACTGGGCTGTGGTGAATGCATTTAATTCCAGCACTCAGGAGGCAGAGATGGGCAGATGTCTAAGTTCCAGGCCAGCCTGGTCTACAGAGTGACCAAGACAGGTAGGAGCACACAGAGAAATTCTGACTTGAAAAACAAAACAAAACTTTCCCCCGAAAAGTGTTGAAAACAAAGTTTTCATACAGTATATTCTGTTTGTCCATTCTCCAGTGCCTCCTAGACTCTCATCACCTCTTTACCCATATAACTCTATTCCTCATTTCTATTTCTCCTTAGAGAACAAGCAGGCAAACAAAACAGCAAATAAACCAGAATAAAAAGAAAAGCACAGGAAATAAACGCACACAGACACATACACACACAAAACCATAAAACATGCAATCAAAAAGCATTTATACAGTCAAAAGACCAGTAAGACAAAAAATGCCCAGACAAAACAGTATGATAAAAAAGTGAATAAAAATACCTTTGAGTTCCTTTTATGTTGTCCATCGACTGCTGGGCATGAGGCCTACCCTCAAGTATGATTAATATGCTCAGTGAGACTCCATTGAAGAAAGTAATTTTTCCTTTGTAAGCAAATGACAATGGAGGAAGTTCTTGGTTATTTATGGACGGTAGGTAGCCTGTGTCCACTTTCCCTCTTAGCACTGGATGGCATGTGCACGCTGACAGGCTGTGAGTTCACATTTGTATCGTCCTGTTGTTTTGGAAGACACTGTTTCCCTGGTGTCATCCATCCCTCTGACTTTTAACATTCTTATACCTCTTTTGTAGAGCTCCCAGAGGCCTGCAGACACTTATAATTACATTTTCATTTCTCTTTAAAACAGAAAAGTTAGCCAGTGGTGGTGGCACATTCCTTTGATCCCAGCACATGGGAGGCAGAGTTTAAGAACAGCCTGGTCTACAAAGGAGTTCCAGGTCAGCCAGGGTTACACAGGGAAACCCTGTCTCAAAACACAAAACAAACAAAAAACAGACCAAAGTGTTACTGTATTTGATTGGTGTTCATATTGAAAGGAAATAGAAAACCAACCTGATAATGGAGCTGCTACAGTATCATTTGTACAGATGTAGCAGACAGGTACTTAAAGAGATGCAAATTATCACCTAGTCGTGATAGTTGGCCTTGGCCAGAGTCTGTCTGTATGGTTTGGAGAGGCACTCTGAAACTTTCATGCTGTGTTATACTGCTCAAACATCTACTCATCCCAGATAGGGAACCGATGACAGACTGAAATAGGGATGCTACGAAAGTCAAATTTGAGAGTTTTGTGGGGTTATTTGTAGGAGTGTATTGTGAGATCACTTAGTGGAGCAGAAATGAGCTAGACAGCTGCATCACCAAAGCCCACTCCAGCATGAGTGAAGCTGCATGAAAGCTGGAATCTCGTAGTTCACTGCAGAGCTGCAGATAGTTTGACAGGCTAGAGAGTCTGGGTCTCTTCCAGGCAGCTCAGGACCTTCTCAAGCAATATACTGCCCCCAAGAAGCTAAAAGATTCATTCAAAGTTGGAACTACTGGGACCAGAAGGGTCTGTCTTTTTCAGGAAGTTCAGCTGGTCTGAAACTCTTCTAAGCAGCTCAGCATGTCTAAGAACATCTCATAGCAGTCCTCACTGTTTATAAAGTTGGGAAAGGAGGAATGTAGTAAGGGTTTCTGGCCCACACTTTTGGGCCTAGCCTCAAGGTTTAGACCCACAGACCCACAGACCCGCAGAGACACACAGATGCTTACAATAATTTTAGGCTGATCAGCCTAAGGCCCAGGCATATAACTTGCTAACTCTTTACCCTTAAACTAACCCATGACTCTTATCCTATTCAGCCAGGGGGCTCGGTACCTTTTCTCAGAGCAGCATAGTGTCCTCTGTTTCGAATGCCTTCTCTCTGGCATTTCTGCTCTGTTCCTCCTGTTCCCAGAGTTTTCTTAGTGTAGGGGTAGCCCCACCCATACTTCCTGTCTGCCTTTGGCCAATCAGCGCTTTTTATTGAACTCATATGCGGGACAATTATTTACAGTGTAACATCATAAATCCACTACAGAGGAATATAGACATCTGCTCAGTTTCAGGGACTTCTCCAAACTATTGAATTGTTTATTTCCTGAAATTTTAACTGGCTTCTCCAAAGGAGGGTGCTTCACTTCAGTTTAGGATATCCCATCTTAAGGGGCTTCCATAAAGATGATATGTTTTATCTTGGAGGAAATTGCTACATAACACTTGTCAAGTACAAATTTGTATTTTTCTTAGACATTTTGACAAAATGTACCTAAAATTTTAAGTGTAAACCAGTTAACCAGTTTCCTAGCCTTGTTTCCCCTAAAGAGTAAGTGTTCGATGTTGTGTTTGAAAACTAGCTCTTGCCTTGTTGTGCCTGTTTAAGCAACAGAAACTAAATCTGTGGAGAATGTTGCACCACACCTGGCTCCCATTAATTCCAAGTTGGCAGAGATCTCCTAGCTTCTGTGAGAAGCAATGATGTCTGATGAGGCCCTTGAAGGAGGCAGAGTGCACCATGACCCCGAATGCTCTCTCCAATTGGAGTCATCTGCCCACCGAGTTTCATCCAGTTCTGTTCGACCTGCTGTGCAGGTACCTTTCTAGTTCCTTCACTATCCTGAGAGCACCCCTTAAAAGTTACATATGCTCAGAGAAGATACACCAATTAAAAATAATCAGGTGAGTATGCACAACTAGCCCGAAGAGATGTTCATAATACATTATTGAGTGAATGTATAATACCTGTTCCCCCTCCAGTACTGGGGACAGAACATAGAGTTTTATACATGATTGTGTATAGACAAGTAGTTTGTCATGGATATATCCAGCCTTCTTTTTGTGATACAGGGTTTCACGATGTCTGGCCTTGAATTTGATATGTAGCCAAGGATGAGCCTGGACTCTTGATCCTCCTGCCTCCACCTCCTGAAGGCTAGGTGTGCTGTTTATATGATGCTGGGATCAAACCTATGACCTCATGAATACTAGGCAAGCACCTCATCACTAAGCAGAACTCTCCCCCACTTCCCTGTTTCCTTTTTTTTTTTTTTTTTACTTTGTATTTTGAGACAATCTCACCACATTGCACAAGCTAGTTGTATACTCACTCTGTAGCTCAAATAGATCTTGAACTTGCTGTCTTCCTGTCTTAAGCTCATGAGTAGCTGAAATTTCAGGCCTGTGAAACTGGGTCTGGCCTAATGTTCACTTTTTATAGATACCCAGTGAAATTTTTATTATTTTTGAGACAAGGTATCACTATGTAGCCCTGACTGGCCTGGAAATCCCTATGTAGATCAGGCTGGCCTCAAACTCAGATTCATCTGTCACTGCCTCTTGAATGCTGGGATTAAAGGTGTGCTTCAGTACATTAAAAAATTACTACAGAAGTCAAGATATATTCTGCATAGACTATCATTATGAAATTGTTCCATGTGTCATTAACAAATGGCAATTTTTTTTGAAATAGTCTTATGTATTCTTGGCTGTCCTGAAACACACTATGTAGATCACACTACTTCCTAAGTGGTGGGATTAAAGGCATGTACCACTATGACTGGCCAGCAATTTTTTATATCATTTAAATTTTTTGTTTTGTTTTGGGTGCTTTGCTTGCCTGTATGTCTGTATACCATGTGCATGCAGTGCCCAAGGAGATCACAGGAGATCAGATTCTCTTGGACTGGAATTATATTTATTTAAAATAAATTGAAGGGATATATATATCTTTTGGTGTGAGGATTATTGTGATTTTTAGCAGCTCAGGAATTGATTCTTGCATCTAAAGACTTTGTGTGTTACACCTGTAATGCTGATGTCAGATGTTTTGTGACAAAGCTCATTCTGGTGCTTGGTGGATATTGACCCCCTGGGCACTGTACATTCTGAGCACTAGCTTGTGCCTTCAGCTTGCTTAATTGGTCTGTTATCTTGGTAGATGTTTCTCAGCTGGACCTTGTTCTTGCTAGTTAGATTAACAGTTCATTTTCAATATGGGCAGGCATAACCTTTGAAGTCAATGTTTGATTTCAGGAACCCAGCTACAGGAATCTGGAATTAACAATGTGCTGATTCCACCAGCAAATCCTAATGTCTAAAGCCAGAGGACTGACCTAGAGTCTTTCATAATTAATGAAAACCATATTGCAAAAGGGCACTGACTGATGTGGAAGTCACAATAGTCAGAATAAAGGTTGGAAATTTGTATGGTGGTGGCACATACCTGTTATTTCAGCAGCACTCAGGCTCATGAAGTATGGGCAGCCTGAGCTAGTGAGACCGTCTTGGAAAAAAAAAAAAAGAGGACCAGGCAGTAATGCCTCCCAGGAATAGGGAGAAGAGAGAGGTAGATAGAGGCAGGCACATCTCTGAGTCTAAGGCCAAACTGGTCTACAAAGTGAATTATGGGACAGCTAGGATTGTTACATTGAGAAACCTTGTCTGGAAAAATAATAAAAGTATGTGGAAGCAAATTCCACTTAAAATATCCATACACAGATGTGGAAGAACTTATACAAAGTTTAACTTTGGTGGTCTCTGGGTAGATGGACTTTAAGTGTTTTGTTCCTTTCTCTTATCTAAAATTCTTAATTCATCTGCATTAAACATTGACTGCTGAGTAATTAAATAAACCACTAAAAGATAAAATAATGGAAAGCAGATCAGGTAGATCACGAGTTCAAGGTCATCCTGAACTACAATAATGAGACTGTTAAAAACATATTTATTAAACAAATATCATAGGACTTCATAATCATAATTAGGCCTTGGGCTCACAAAATACCTAGATGTTTAAATTTTCTTAAAACGTCAGGTTTCTGAGCTTGTGACAATCTCAACTTGGCCCTAACCTCTAAGTCTACATTGTCATCAGGGGATGGGGGTAACAATCCTAACCTCACAACTTTGCTAAAAAATGCAAAATGCACAGGAACATGGAATGAGCTTATGTTGGCCTAATGACTAGTAGTACTAATAAATTACCAGAGATGTAATAGGCCTTCTGAAAGGGGCTGGCACACTATGTATCCTCACAGCAGAAGCCCCTGCCTAATTGTAGAAGACTCCACTGGGCCCTGAAAACAGTGCTGTGAGTCCCAACAGGCTTTTTTAATCAGGGAAGGATGCAGACAAGAGCAAATGTAGCATTTTCAGCCTGTCGGTTTCCGAAGGCTTCTTTCTTTAATTATGTGGAGGTACTGGGTCACTTTGTTAATAAGTTAAAACACTAATAAGTTAAAACACAGTGCTCAGGAGCCAAAGGCCAAAGTCTGAAGCCCAAGAGAAGAACCCCTCCCCCATTAGGAAAGAACATACACTTTTGAGTCACACAAGAAATAGTATTTATTTGAAAAACAACTTCAAAATTATATATATATGTATATATATATACATATATACATATATATATAATTAAGGCAGGACATCACCAACTGTTCGATTAACAAAACTTTTATCTGATTTTGAGATGAAGTGCTTTCCCTAGTAAGAATCAACTGGAGTGCTCTGTATAAACATTCTAAAGTAGAAAGTAACATGAATACTTTCCATTGCAGATTTTAAGTCCTGAGCTATAGACTTCAGAAAGGCTTATAGAATAGTCTTAGTTCAGTTTTAGAGAAGAAAACTACAACTTTGCAGAGTGCAATTTCTCCTCGGGAAATATTACATATCCTTCACCTTAGTTATTCCCATTTCCGTTTCTGTTCCAATTCTCTTAGATCACATTATCTGTTTATTTTTAAGGATCCACCTTCTTTGATATAGGCCTAGCAATCTAATGACGCAATTTTTAGATTTCCATTTAGATTGTCATTTGGCTGCCTTCATTTGCTTCTGTCTCCCTTCTCTTTTTGACACCAAAGAACACTCAGTATTCTGACTTTTCCACCTTGAACCTCATACTAACCACGCCGTCTATTCCAGCCTCTATCTCATCATTTTCTTTAACTGGCCCAACTCCCTTTGGAGTCCCGGTCAAGATAAGGTCTCCTTCTTCCAAGGTTATTATCTTGGAAACATAGCTGATGATGTAGGGGATGGAAAAGATCATAGACGAAGTTTTGCCCTCCTGCCTGAGCTCACCGTTGACCTTGAGCCACAGTCTCAGGGCGTGAGGGTCAGGGATCTTCTCCTTGGGCACGAAGGCGCTGACAGGGCAGGAAGCCGTGAAGCCCTTGGCCAGAGTCCAGGGGAGCCCCTTCTTCTTGCACTCTTCCTGCACGTCTCTGGCAGTCATGTCCAGGCACAGGACGTAGCCGGCCACGTAGTCCATGGCAGCGGCCTCGGGGACGGCTTGACCACGCCTGCCCAAGAGCACTCCCAACTCCACCTCATGGTGCAGGTTCCGGCAGTAAGCGGGCATTAACACCGGCGAGCCCTCCGGAACGTACGCGGTGGACGGCTTCAAGAAAAGCACAGGCTCCTTTAGCACGGCGCTGCGCATCTCCTTGACGTGGTCTGCGTAGTTCCTCCCCACGCACACAATATTCTTGCCCCATTCCCAGAAGCGAGACAGTTGCTTGGGGGAAGCCATGGTACGACCTCGTGTCACGTGACCGTTGACCGCGGGCCTATGGTGGCCTGGAGGGGACAGCTGCCTTAGGACGCTGTTCGGGCGAAGCGGCCTGCCTTTCCCTGCGCAGCCGCTGGATGCTGAGGTCAGCTAAAGTCTGCAACCAGCCGACAGAGACGAGGAGGCGGACGGTGCCGCCCGTCACCGCCTACACCTACTTCCACACCGGGTCTCCGGCCAAGGCTGCCAGGGCAGGGTAGGGAACACTGGGCAGAAGCTGCTGAGAGGATGGGGGCGGTACGGCGGAGCGAGACAGACACTGGTTGGCTGTGCGCACTATGGGCGGGCACTGTTGGTTCGAGGGCGTGGCGTTTGGTAAGGAGCAGGAGCTGGTTGGTTGGGAGCGGTACGAGCAGGACACTGATTGGTTGTAGCCAACGCCAGTGTTGATGCCCACGACGCCGGTGTTGCGGGCTCCGCGACCCGGCTGTGTACCCTGTGGGTCATGGTGCTGGGTCGCGGGACGCGCTGCCTCCGGAGCCTGTCATCGCTGGGAGCCGCCTGCGCGCGCCGCGGTCTGGGTAAGTGTGTCTGGGCACTGACGCGGCGCGGCCCGGTGCCCGCAGGCCGGACGTCGGTTGGCCGAGCCCTCGCCGTCTGCAGGTGCTGAGCGCTGCCGGGCGGGCGAGGAGCGTGGCATCTGGCAGGGGCCGGGGCTGAGGGTGGGCACCTGCTCCCACTCTGCGGGAGTCACGATCCCAGTTCCTAAGCCAGCGACAGGGGGTTGCCAGCGCTCCGGAGCTGGCCGTCCTGAGTCCAGCTAGCCCGGAACTCGGAAGCAACCGTAATTTAAAGTGGTACCTTTCTACTAAGGAAGAAACCCGCTCGCTGAGAACCGCAGAAGTACAGGTCTCTCCAGTTAAGGAATACCCCTTAGTGTCGCAGCTAAAGGTTGTTTAAGAGCTAAGTGAGGATACAGTTACAGCTGCGCAGCGCCACTTATGCTTTGGAGTGCGCAGCTCAACATTTGGTGTTGCAGAAGCCCGTCCAGTGAGAAAAGGCAACTCTCTGAAAAGTCTTGAGTTTTAAAGAATGTTATGAACAAAATAAAACGTGTCTGTGGATTTGAGTTGGTGGCCTCAACTCAAGCAAAATGTTCCTAGTTGCAAACTAAGGAGCTGGAAGTATCTTCTGGGCAGTGTCAGGCTAGGTGCAGTTAGGAAAAAGGTTTCTGGAGGCGCCCTCAGTCGGTGAATTTCTTTCTTTTTTAAAAAATAAATTTATTTATTTATTTATTTATTTATTTATTTATTTATTTATTTATTTATTTATTTACTTACTTACTTACTTACTTATTTATTTATTTATTTATTTATTTATTTATTTATTTATTTATTTATTTATTTATTTATTTTCTAGTCATCAATCTTCTCTAGGTTATCTCAGGCTCTTTGGGGACCTAGAGTGGTTTGACACTAATAATAATATTTATTCAGCCATGCAGTGTTTGCAGCGTTCTGCTAGGAAATACATAAACGGGCTCATATCCACCTGTTTTTACCCTTCTGCCCTCCTTAAGCTTGGACAGTGCCAGGGCTTAGGGAGTTCAAATATTACAGAAACCCGATCTTACAGAAATGTTTATTTTGCTGGACATGAGGAGAAGGGTCTGGAAAATGCCCAGCTGTTGTGCCACAAAGGAGAAGCGGGTAGCCAGGGTTTAATGCAGTGACAGAGCACTTCTTATCACCATTAAAGTCCAGGGCCCCGAGGCACCACAGAACAAACAGTGCCATTTGGTCAGTTTTGTTGGCCGTGGTTATTAGAGTTGATAGATAATATTAACTATCACAGGGTCAAAGCTGTTGTTTTCTGGATTCCTGTGAGTCAGACCTTTACCCCTCTTTAAAGCCAAGACAGAAAATGTTTTTGGAGGCCCCATGAATTTTCAGGTTCAATGAGCGTTTTACTGCTGAAAGTATTTTGGCATCTGTCGACTGGGTGGAGTAGAGTGTGCCTTTGTTGTCCGTCCCCCCCCCCCATTCCCTCCTAGGTGCACCCCAGGGCAGTCCTTGCTTGAATAAATTGTTCAGTGTCCTTCATGCTCCAGAACCTTATTCCTTATTTTCAGGAACTGACACTATGTGTATTTTCCATTATGCTGGCATTTAGTGTAAAATACAGTTTTCTCATCCGAGTAGAGTTGGAGAAGCCTTGTAAGTTCAGAGGACTGAACATTTGTTAGTGCAGAGACTATGTCTGGAGAGTGAGCAGCCATGCTGTGGTGCCTTGTTCTGCCTTCCTCAGGTTTGAGTCACACCACAGGCAGCTAGGAAAGCCTATAAGAACTCTTGAAAGGAAATATCAAGACTCCAAGTCTAGCTCGAGGTGTAGCTCACTTGCCTAGCATGTATGAGCCCCTGGGTCCCGTCCCTTCCACTGGAGGTGGGGAGAGGCTGAGACGGAAGGGGTCTGAATTTAAGGCTATCCTGGACTACATTAGTGAGTTTTAGGCTAGACAGGGATATAGAGGGAGATCTATTTAAAAAAAAAATACAAGCAACCAAACAAAACTTAAAATGCACCTCCTTGCAAAAAACCAAAATAACTCTGTATCTGAGATGTGCTGTCTTACATTAGTCTCCACTTTCCTGAAGGATGTAGTGAGCTCTCAGAGGGGCTCGGGAAAGCCAGCTGTCAAACCTCTGGGTACAAGGGGTATGGCTGCTCTGAAGTCTAGGTAAGGTGCCCTTGCAGAACACTGAGTCTTCTCTGTGTTTATTCAGGTCAGGCCCTGCTGGGACTCTTTCTGTATCACACAGATTTCAGGAAGAGTCTGACTGTGGAGCAAGACACGATGAAGGTGGAGCTCTTGCCTGCCCTGACTGACAACTACATGTACCTGGTCATTGATGAGGACACTCAGGAGGCTGCCATTGTAGACCCAGTGCAACCCCAGAAGGTGTGTGTCGCGCATCGTGGCTCCTTGTACCTTGTTAGCCAGCACTCTGCTTTGTCCACATAGGTTACAGCCACAGGGTCTTCACAGCTTTGTGGAAGCTATGTGGAAATTAGTTCATTCAGAACAGAGTTGTGTCCAGCTATTGGCAAATGGGGCAGTGAGAAGGTCTGTGGCAAGCCTGACACATGCTTGGAACCTCTGTGCCTGGATATGGGTAGATGCTGAGATCCTACACATCTTCCATGCTTTTCCGCTCTAGTGCTGTGGGTGACCTCAGTCAGTGCAGAGAGGTTATGGGTCAGACGGCACAGTTAAGTTAATAAGGAAAAAAGCTCTGTCTCATGTCTGGAATGTGATCAGTCATTAGGGTGGGGAAAAGGCTGGGCACCCACTCTGCAGGCAGGTGAACCAGGACCAGAAGTGTGACTGAGCCCTTATTCTGCCTCCTGTGCCTGTAGGTTATAGAAACTGTGAAAAAGCACCGTGTAAAGCTGACCACAGTGCTCACCACTCACCACCACTGGTAAGTGCTCAGGCTGTGCGTGTACCTGTGGGTGGGACCTGGCATTCACCTGAGAAGTCACTGTACATAGAAAGGGCAGACCCTTGAGCAGGGACGGATTCTAAGAACACCAGGACTCCTGCCTTCTTCTTCCTCCTGGGCCATTGACCTCTGGGTTCCATTAATGCAGTGACAGAGGTTAGGGCCAGCACCCTCAGGTACAAGTGGCCACTGCTGTCCCTTGAAAGCTTGGCTTTTATGGTCACAGGAGGAACCCCACTGGCTGCCTTCACATATCTTAGGCTCATGTCGGCATCTATCCATGTCAGAGAAAAAAGAATAGGTAGGAATCAGTATTTTCTTAATTTTCTTAAACCAAATAAAACCCCAAAACAACAAATGGGGAGACAGAGATAAATGAGACTCTGATTTTAGTCTCACTTAGCCTATATAGTGAGCTCCAGGCCATGAGACCCTGACTTTTGGAGGGGGGGGGTATTTCCAGAAGTGTTGATTGGCTTTTGTCGTATGGTTAGTTTTAGTGTTTTGAGATGGGATTTCACTCTGCGATGCAGGCTGCCCTTGATTTGGGGGCTTTGGGATAGTGTTGCCCAACGCCCCATCCCTGACTTTTATTATTCTTTTGAGATGTCTTTTGTTTTTGGGTCAGGCCTAGAACTTGCTCTTTGGATCTTTTAGGCTCTTTAAAGGTAGAAGTAATGTTTATTAGATTCTTAATTTTCTTTTCTGAGTGACTCCATGAAGAAAGCCAGGGTCTTTTTCTTTGACCCTGTCTTGGGTATGTCAGAGTCGGGAACTCCCACTGACTTCCCTGGTGTAAGCAACACTTTGGGCTGTGTCTTTCAATCACTCTGTCTTTGTGGCTGGTTAAACCAGGTCCCTGAGGACCTGTGTGAAACTTCAGCACCTAGGACAGGGAGTTTGACCCTAGTTTTGGCCTGTGCTACACTTGACAGCTACTCTATTTTTTGAGACTCCTTCCCCTGGGCTCCCAGCTGCTGGTACTTCCAACTTTGGGGATCCTTCATATGCCTCTGAAAATGTGGAGGATTCTGGCTTTTTCTGTCACCCCAGTTTACATCCTTGTCATGAGGTGATGGTGCCTACCCGGCCTGTGTGCGAACCATGTCCTGGTGGCAGTGGAGCAGAGAGCCAGGTCACTTGCTCCTCGCCTTGGATTCTATGGATTGTTTGACTATGGAATGAAGTAGCCATAGGACTAAGAGGGTTAGGTTTTTCCCATCCCCATCTTGGAGCTGAGGGTGACAGTGTGAGAACGCTTCTGTCTGTGCCTGCACCATGGCCCTGCCCTCTGCTGCTCCCTGGGGAACTGTGGGGATCCCTGGTTCTAGGAGGTGCCGCCACCCTGGCTGTCCTGTGCTCTATGTGCAAATTTCCCTCAGGTGGGAAGTAACACGGGTCTAGAAATTCCCAGAATAGCCAAATCATATTGGCCCAAACTGGGAAGCACATTAGGATTACTGGAGGAGAACTTTCCAATCCACAGTCCCACCTCGGTGCCCAATCCCTTACCTCAGAAGGTGTGGTAAGAGTGAGGCTTCTGTACAAGTGGGAACTCTAGGTAATTTCTTGTGTCCCAAGTTGAGGGAACCATGTCCGGGACTTGCTAGCTGTATGTGATCTGTTTTCTCTGTTCAGGGAGTGCCGAACACTGAGAAAGTTGTTTTCAGTGTTGCCTGTTTCTACTGAAAAATGTATGGGCAAAGGGAAAAGTCTATTTGTTCAGGGGATAAAGGCAAGGGAGCAGCCCCCTTCATTTCGTCAGGTCACCCCAGGCCCCCTGTTTGACTTCTAGGGACCATGCTGGTGGGAATGAGAAGCTGGTGAAGCTGCAGCCTGGGCTGAAGGTTTATGGAGGTGATGACCGCATTGGGGCGTTGACTCACAAAGTCACACACCTTTCCACACTGCAGGTACATAGTGAGCCATGGTGAGGGTTCTAGGGAAGCCCTGCCAGGATGCGGGTCCTCAGACAAGGAACTCCCAGGGCTTTACTCAGCCTTGTTTGAACAATTTTCTCTTTAAGAGCTAGTGAAGTTGGGCTGTGGGTGGCACACACCTATAATCCCGGCATCTGTAAGTTTGAGGCCAGCCTGGTCTACAGAGTGAGCTCCAGGACAGCCAGGGCTACACAGAGAAACCCTGTCTCAAAACACAAAAGCATAATGAGAAAACTTCAAAATGTGACTGGACATTGGGGAGACCACAATGTGGGTCTCTGAGTTGACTGGAGAATGTAAATAGGGCCTCTGGGATCCTTCTGATTTCCTGGATGTGACAGTCGAGTTGTATGGAGATGTCCACCTTAGGACATACAGCTGCGGTATTTGGGAAATTGGTCAGAATGTGAGCAACTTGAGTAGAGAGAGGCTATGTAGATGTGGAAAGAGTGTGTACCTTGTTGACTATGTCTGTGGGGTGTTTTCATTGCGGGGTCAGCTTTAGGTCTGAATACTTGAAGAGCTGGGGAGGTGGTCAGAAAAGAAGCATCTTTTATGGGGAAATGCCTGGTTTATATTTGGCTCAGTTCTGGAGGCAGAAACAAAATAAGCCTCTTTTGGTTTTATCCCTGAACAAACACATCTGAAGCGTCTGCACCTGGGCCACACCTTAGCAGAGGTCCTTTGGCCCCTCTCTGTCCATCTCCAGAGAGCTGCCACAAGGCCTAGGATGCTCTGCAGGTATGTAGATGCAGGGGGCCATGAAATAAGTGTGTTCTTGTGGTCAGAAGGGGGGGTCCTAACAATGCTGCCACCTGTGATATTCTAAAAAGGCTCCTGGTAGTCAGGGCCCATCCCAGCACCTCTGTTTCAGGTGGGATCTCTCAGTGTCAAATGTCTGTCAACACCCTGCCATACTTCGGGACACATCTGTTACTTTGTGAGCAAGCCTGGTAGCTCAGAGCCTTCTGCTGTGTTCACAGGTGGGTCAGGGAGGCTGGAGGGTGGGGTGGGGTGGGGTGGCCTATGTGAAGACTCTCTTTGGCATTCGCTCTGTGAGGAAAAACTTCTGTGAGAGAAGCAAGTGTTTCCTGCTAGACCTTCTAGCAGGGGCTGCACATTCTCCAGTCCTACATCTCATATAAAGAATCCACAGCCCCCAGGATGGAGCCTGGGATTTGTTCAGACTACAGAGTGAAGAGATGCTCTATGAGTTGGGTGTGGGCTGCTGCTGCATCAGGTGTTTGAAGAAACAGTCTCCATTTTCAGTGTTCACCACCCTGCAACCCCAACCCTCTTCTAGCAGCCAACATTTGGACATTGGTTGTGAGGCCTGGCAGAGGAAGACCCTAGGGGTTCCAAGGAGCCTTCTTGCAACCTTGCAGAGAGCCCTGTGTTCTGGGCGAGGCCCTGGGTGACCCTGCAGAGCCAGAAGCCCCTGTTCACACTTAGCTCAAGTAGTGTTGTCTAGAAATCAGAGGAATTTTCCCCACAAAATGGCCCAGATGCTGATTGGGAGCCTGTGAAGCAGAACCATCTTGGGACAGTGGCACTGAAATGGCATGGGCTGGGGTGGGGCTGGGAGCAGAGAGCTAGTGTGCTGCAGAGGGCCTGGCTCCTGCCTCTTAGAGTTGTGTAGTGTGTGAGGATGTGCTGCTGTCCCGTACAGCCACTGGGGTTGTTCAGAGCCTGGCTGGAGGACAGGCCAGTATGTCCTAATGAGGGTCATAGCAGCTTTCAGATGGAGAAGCCCTGGAGAAATACTGAGGGGGAACTGGGTGGAGACGTGGTTCTCTGTTCTGTAAACATGAAATTGTCCAGGAAGCTGTTTGTTTTTAAACATGTTTCAAAATGCCAGGAGATTTGTCTTGTTTTGTTTTAAGATGGGTCTCTTTGCCCAGGTTGGCCTGCAGCTTGTGGCCCTCCTCATGCCTTAGCCTTCTGGGTGTGGGCATTATAGGTCTTCCTCATGGCATTGTGTGGTTCATGCTCAGGCCTTGGGCCCCTTTTGTGTTGGGGCTCACCTTTACTCTCTGAGTTGAGAGCCGAGGAGCCACCTGCTCCATCTGTAGCATGAACATGACATCTCTGCTGTCTGTCCATGTTCTCACTAGGATTGGTGGCTCCAGTAGGGCTTTTCTAAACTGTGCTAAGATGGTGATAATCATACGGTCCTCAGCTTATGACCATCCAGGTTGACTAGACACAGCTGGTCTTCCCCTGTTGGCATGGCTGTGTGCTCTGCAGAAGTCTGTGTTGGTGTCTGTAAGAGCAGATGGCAGTGGTTATCATGGGCTGACAGTGGGGAAACCACATCAGGGCATGCCAACCTGGGGGGAGGGAGGGAGGGAGGGAGGGACAACAGACAGAGATATAGAGTTGGAGGTGTTGGGTACCATTCCCCAGGTACACCTGGGCTGGTTATTTTATCCTTATTTTTTTGTCAACTTGACACAAATTAGTCTTCTGAGAAGAAAACCTCAGTTGAGAAAACCCGTCATCAGACTGGCAAGTCAGTAAGGCATTTTCTTGATTAGTAGTTATGGGAGGGCCCAGTCTTCCTGTTCTGCGTACTTTGAGGAAGCAGGCTGAGCAAGCCAGTGAGCAGTGCTCCTCCACGGTCTCTGCTTCAGTTCCCACCTTCAGGTTCCTGCCCAGCTTCCTTCATGGAAGTAATAAGATGACGTGCACCCTTCCCTCTCCAGGCTGGTCTTCACAGCAAACACCTCCTACTCTTTTCAGCCTAGAACTTTGCCAAGCAGGCTGCCTGAATTTTTACACGAGTTCTTGAGATCGGGCTTGGGTCCTGACGCTTATAAGGCAAGCGTTTACCAACTAACTAATGTCCTCAGACCCATTCTATTGACAGTGCTTGGATGGAACCCAAGGCCTTGTGTATGTTAGGTGGATGCCATACCCTTGATGACTCTGTCCTGGGAGGTTGAAGGTACTGTGTATCATGGATATAGGCCCCACGATGTCCTGCACTTGCTGTGACTGTCAGTAGGCAGCACCTGGCATGTGGTGTGAGGTGTCATTTTATAACTGCACGGTATGCTCTGGGGCAAAGTAGAGATGGTCGGCATCAGCAGTAAGGGTCAGTGATGAAAAATGTACTGTTTGGTGGCTCAGGACATTTAAGTCAGCTGCCACTGTGGGGGACAGGAGTAGGGAGGGGAAGAGGGTAGAGATGAGAAGGGTGTGGTGGAAGGGCCAGGCATCTTGTACAGCTGTAGTATGGGATAAGGCCTGTTTAGGCTGAGATAGGCAGGCTGGGCACTGAGGCTGGACACAGGTGGCAGTACTGGGGCCAGGGTGGGCAGAAAACATTAGGAGGGATGAGTTTAGGACTTCAGGTTTGGGATCCCTCCACATGGTTAGTTAGCTGGAGGCCCAGGAGCAGAGCAGGTACCCTGGGAAGGGCCAGTGAAGGTGTACAGTGGTGCCACGAGTGCCCACTGACATGGGTTGGCCAGAATGGAAATCCAGGGTGTGTAGGGAACTGAAGCTCAGGTTGTCTTACTGATGGGGATCAAGAAGAAGGTGCCTCGGGTATTCTCAGCAACAAGTGGGGAAAGAGTCAGAAACGTGGATGCCGGAGAAAGGGACCTCCACACCCAAGGCTCTAGAAGGGGACCTCAGAGGTTGCTGAAAGGTGCGAGTAGATGAGGCTTGTGATTTCAGCTATCACTATACGGGAGCACTAAGAGTGGGTCAGGGCGCCATGGCTTCAGGCCCAAACAGTGAGTTAATGGCTGAGGTTGACACTGGAGGTTGACAGATGGAGAGATGTGAATGGCCTTGTGCCATGCAGGGTGAAGATGCCTAATGTGGCTGTGGTGGTAGCAGGGTTGCTTTTGGTTATGTTCTGGTGCCTGTTCCAAAGTTTGGGGCTTAGTGCCAGGTGTAAAAGACCAGAGTACGAGCTAGCTGAAGAACACCATTGTGTTTTTCAGGTGACACACTGTTTGTTGCTGGCTGTGGGAAGTTCTATGAAGGAACTGCAGACGAGATGTACAAGGCACTGATTGAAGTCTTGGGCCGGCTTCCTCCAGACACAGTAGGTGGTGCTCCAGGAAGCAGATCTGTTTGTTGTGGGTTGGACCTACCCTTCAGGTCCATGAAACTGTCCCTGCTTCATAGCTGGTCTATATGTGGTGGGCCCCTTGCTGGCCTCACCTCTGAGCTGAGGGGAGAAGTGGGCAAAGCTATCATCTAACAGTTTTTATTAGTGCTTAGCTTATGTGTGGCCCTAAAGATCCTCTAGTTGCACACTATAGGGTGCCACATCAGGCTGAGACATGACATGGCTTTGAGCCCTCAGGGTTCCCAAGGGTGGATTAATCAAAGCTTATGTTTGCTTTTTCTTCAGAAAGTCTACTGTGGGCATGAATACACCATAAACAACCTTAAGTTTGCACGCCACGTGGAACCCGGCAATGCTGCTGTTCAGGAGAAACTGGCCTGGGCTAAGGTGAGTGGGACCCATCATGGTGCAGTACCTTCCTAAGGGCCTGGACACTGACACTCTCTGCAGAGTAGAAAGAAGCTTGGGTCAAGAACTCACTGCTGATCACTACAGGCTGTGGAGACTACAGCTTAGCTTAAGGGACTCAGGCTACAGGGTCCAGCCTTACCCCCCACATACTAAGCAGTGAGTCAGTTGGGCCTCTGTGAAGAGCCTGCTTCTGTTGTCACCCAGACGGTGGGGCATCTCATCTAGAAGGGTTTATCTCCACAATGGCACCAGTGAGCTGCCACAGCACAGCCCAAGGCAAATGGGCTGAGGGCTGTTAGACACCAGTGAAGGCTGTGTACACCTGGAAGGTTCGGGTGTCGGGTGTGGCTCCCATCTGTCAAGTCTAGGAAGTGGAGCTTTGTGTATAAGTCTGTTTTGTTGTTGTTTAAAATAAATATCTGTCCAGCATCTTTTCCAAATCAGGAAGGTATTTACAAGGTAATATCCTGGCACTTGGGAGGGAGGCAGGAGCCAGCCAGGACTACACGGGAAGACCCCGTCTCAAAAGCAAAACCAAAAAAATTCAACCTGGGATGGTGACATATCTTAGTGCTTGGGAGGCTAAGTGAGCAAAAGAGTCAGGAGTTCAAGGCCAGTCTCAGCTACACTGTGTTTTCTTAGCTAGCCTGGGCTACAGGAGACTATCTCAAAACAATAAAAAACTCAAATGCTGAGTCAGGTGTGGTGGCACATATCTAATCTACTTAAGAGGCTAAGTAAAGTGTTGCAAGTTCAAGACCTGCCTGGGAAGCATCAGAACCATCACCTTAGAATGTTTTCAAACCTCCCTTATATTCACATAATCACACTGTATGTACACTATCCATACCATAATACCACTCTAAAATTTATTTTGTTTCCTTATTTCCTCTGGGGACCAAGCCCAGACCTCTCAATGCCAGACAAACTGAACTTTAAGGGTAACTGACATGCATGAGACTATCTTGAGTGAAATCTGTAGTTAGATGAACTTGATAATGCACATCCACATAACCTCTGCCATAGTCCAGCTAGAGAACACTGCTGCTCTTCTCTGCAAGGCACTTTTAAAAGATTTGATTTTATTTGGTATATGAGTGTTTTATCTGCATGTACCTATGCATATCACATGCATGCCTGGTGCCCATGAAGGCCAGAAGAGGGCATCAGAACCACTGGAATTGGAGTTACGGGTTGTTGGCTATAAATTCCCATGCGGGTGCTGGGAAATGAACCTAGGTCCTTTGCAAGAGCGGCAACTACAGAGCCATCTCTCCAGCCCCCGTCATTGCCCTTATGTAACAGAATCGGGATCTTCCTCAGTTCTCCCGCCCTTTGCTCAGCCTCATCCTGAGGCCCATCCCTGCTGGCTTTGTTCCTGTGTACATCCTGGATTACACGGCTCTCTAGAGGCGTTCATCCACTACCTGTGTGCAGTCCTGCTTTTTTTAGGGTTATGAATAAAGGTGGTGCTGATGCTTGTGTACATGTTTTTGTTCGTGAGTTTTGGTTTTTCTCCTTTTCTGCTTTGGCTCTCTGTTTAGAAGTGGAATTGCTTTATTGTATAGCCAAATGTATGCTCAGCTCTTAGACCGACTTTCAAAATTTGAAAATTGATTGTGCTGTTTTATGTTCTCCTCTTAGCTACTTGTTCCTGACGCTTTGCTCACCAAACAGCCATCAGTGCTACTGGCCTGTCACAGCCCTGGGCTTGTGTGTCCTGGTGGTGAGGGAGGGTCATGTGGGTGTCTGCAGCTGCTGTGCCAGTTCGGTCCCTGCTCCGAGGCCTCCATGTTAGCCATGCAATAGTTGGGCAAGTGCTGCATGGGGATCCCTTAGTTTTTAAACTCAACTTTCACTCAGCTGTATTAGCGGTGTCTCTGCCGTGGTCTGTGGTACTCAGGAGCATGGCTATCCATGCAAGGTGGTACCAGTACCCTCCAGCACTCTACCACCTGGCCATTCTCCAGGCACTTTGTGGGAGCTCCTGGCAGGGGAAGCGAGCTCTCCACCCCTGTGCTGAGAGCCCAAGTCACTCACTGCTCCTCCTGCTAATTTTCTTGCGGGGAGGGGCTGCTGCGTTTGCATTGTGCTTTTGTTATATGAAACAAAACTCGAGAGTCACGAAGACAGGACTTGCCTTTCCCTTCAGAGACAGCATAGGCAGGAGTGACATCCTGGTGGCAGCAGTTGACTCTCAGGGACATAGCTGGAGATGACTGCTAATCCCTCCCATGAGCCCAGCCTTGCTCACAGAAGCCAGACACCCGCCTCCCACCTGTGGGTACACTGACCACTCTTGCTTTGCCTTCCGGGGTCGACTTGAGTTTAAAGATCACTAAGATATGTGAAAGGTGGGACCCACTGGTCCCTATGTCAGTGGCATTTTTTTTTTTTTTAAAACAGGAGAAGTATGCCATCGGGGAGCCCACAGTGCCATCCACTCTGGCAGAGGAGTTCACCTATAACCCCTTCATGAGAGTGAAGTAAGATGGTCGGGATGGGGCCCTCTCTTGGCCTTCCCTTCCTGTGGTAGCTTATGCTTTAGGATTTTGTATAAGTTCACTCCAGAAAAGAAGAACCATGGCTAACCCATCCTGAAGTGAATGGGCCTAGCCCTCAAACCCCAACTTTATTAAATGTACCCAAGAGGCAGGCTTTGTCCCATAAATGTGAGGGGACAAAAAGCATTCAAAAAATGCTTTTTCTTGACATCCTGGCAAGAATGTGGGGGACCCATGACCCGAGGGGGTGAGCTTTTGGAGTGCTTAAGGACCCTTGAAGCTCTGGGACTCTGGGCCGGGTGGGAGCCATGGAGTTGGTGACCTTCTCATTTGCATGTTGCCTTGGCCCTGGTTGTTTTTCTACATGAGGACGCTCCAGGCTCTGCCTATAGACTATTCTTGTCTCCTTCCTATGCAGAGAGAAGACTGTGCAGCAGCACGCTGGGGAGACGGACCCTGTGACCACCATGAGGGCCATCCGCAGGGAGAAGGACCAGTTCAAGGTGCCACAGGACTGAGGCACAGGGGCGGGGACCTTACATGACTGTCCTGCTGCTCATGCAGGATCTAGCCTGCTTTTATTCTAAATTCATTCAGAGCCCTTAGCTTGTGTTATCAAATGTTCTAATGCATATTTATAAGAGAAAAAGGTTAAAAGTATTTATTCCCATAACCCGTTTATGGACTCTACATGATCTCTGGCTTTAGATGTATATAGCCTCAGGGTCCCGTGACCCAAGTTTCTTAGGGTGGTGCTGGCTCTGAGGGGCTGAGGCTAGGCTTCCCACCTGGCTTCCTGGCTCTTCAGGGAGAAAGAAGGCTGGCTGGCACTATCCTTGACCTTCCTCCCTGTTCTATTAGCCTCTGTGGCCCATGCAGCCCCCAGGCTCTGGGTTCTCAGGTCACATTGCTGGTAAAGTAGTTTATATCTGAGTGGGTAGCATGGAGACACAGGCACAGGTGCCCAGTGACACTGAGAACCCTCCTCTAACCCCCCAGGGGACAGCTGGCCCTGCCAGTGTGGACCCTTGCTCTAATCTGTGCTGAGGTCAGCATCCCTCCAGCCTGTCACAGCATGTGGATCCGGTCCTGCCATCTGTGTCCCGGCCTTAGCCCCCTTGGGTCTGTTGGAGCTTGTTTCCTGGTGGCTGCCTCAAACTTTATCCTGCTGTGGGGTCAGGATCCAGATGTTCTAAACTGAATCACTGCCACAGTTTCTCTTTAGAGACTGTGCCACCCGTCAGTCCTGCCTGTGCTTTCTCCCCTGGAGGTGGCATGTAATGGAACCTGCAGACTGTTCCCTGTGAGTGCTGCATGTGATAAATGTTAAACCATGTGTGCTTGGCAGTCCTGTTAGCTCTAATAGGCACCGTGGCTCCCACCAGCCTCCAAATAAATGCAGTATCTCTCTGTGAGCCTCAGTGTGCAGAGATCTCAGAGCCCAAATGTCCAGAGTGTGTGTGGCCATCCTGCTGCTCTCCTACCCAGCACCACATGGCCAGTCCAGGGGACATTTGGTGTGTCCAGTTACTGTCCCTCTCTGCCCACCCCAGCCACTCATTCCAGTGACCTAGGCATTTGATGTGAGGGATAACACACACTGAGATCTTAGTAGACACAAGCCTTACTATCCAGGGATCAGTGTGGTAGAGCAGCAGTGGGGACAGTGTGCAGCATGCGCTAAGACCTTTTCAGATCTGCTGGCCAGGAGAGGCCTCCCCCAACAAGTAATATCTGGAAAAGTGCCGAGAAGAGGCTCACAGGAGGGGTCAGGTGGTCAGGATGAGAGGAACAGGGGTGCATACCTGGGTGGTGGTGCGCAATGGTCGTCAAGAGTTCCGGGGCCTGGGGCTACAAACAAAAAGCATATCTAAGCTGAGTGGTGGTACTCAAGAGTTAGAGCCAGATGTTTCTTGGAGTTCAAGGCCAGCCTGGTCTACATAGACTATCTCAAAACAAAATTACTTTTAACTGAGCTAAGTCACACAAGTAGCCATTTGAATGGCAATGGGGTCCTGGCTATCTTCCCATCACACATCCCACAGTTGGTACTCAATGTTGTGTGTTCCTATTTTCATGAATTCTTCTAATTATTGTCTAGCAGCGAGAGGCAGGCTTCTCCTGGCCTCTGTGGATATGTGACTTCAGGGGTAAAGAACTGGGCCAGGCAGTGGTGGTGACACCTTTAATCCCAGCAGAGGCAGGTGGATCGCTGCAAGAGCTACCACAGGAAGGGAAGGCCAGGAGAGGGCCCCACCCCAGCCATCTTACTTCACCCTCATGAAGGGGTTGTAGACCAGCCTGGTCTACAGAGGGAGTTCCAGGACGGCCAGGGCTACACAGAGAAACCCTGGCTTAAAACAAAGAATTGGATGGGGGTGGTGCCTGGGCTGCAGGACGCTCACCCTTCTTGTCCTACCTAATCCGTCCTTTAGGGTGAGAAGCACCGTCTCTGATACAGTCTTCCTGATAGCCGCTGACACTGGCTGAGCCTGGAGAAAGGCACTGAGGCCCACAGAGTCCTTGCTGCTCAGACTGTCCCCTTGAGGACTGCTGTGAATGGGTAGAAAACGGCCCAGTTCCTGGATTATCCACAGTAACTGGAGATGCTGATGCTATTGAACCTGCATGACCACTTTCCTTAGATGTCCATGAACATTCTCTGGGACAGATTATGTCTCAGACCATATGCCAACTCACAGAGGCTCGAGTATATGGTGTGTTCTCTAACCAAGAACAGTTAGTTACAGGACCCCCAATAAACATTTATCTCAGAAGCAAAATTGGAAAGTACACTAAGGGGGTAAATGCAATACAGGGGGAATATATATATATATATATATATATATATATACACACACATACATACATATACATAAATGCATACATACACACATACATACACACACATACATACATACACACATACATACATACATAGACACACACATAGACACACACATACACACATACATATACACACACACACATACACACATACATACATACACACACACACACACACACATATACACAAACATATACGTTTGTGTGGGTGTGGTACACTGAAGGATTGAGCATGGGGCCTCAAACACACCAGGCAAGCATTCTACCCTTGAGTTCTTCCTTAGTCTTAACAAATTTATAGCTTTAAACACTTGTTTGAGAAAATGAAAGGTCTCAAAAATGCAGGTTTTACTTTAAACAAGAAAATTAGTGAGACCCAAAGGATCAGAGGACAAACTGAGTCAGCACTTCCTGAGCACAGTGCCCCATCCGTCTTCAGAGTGAGTCAGACATCACAGTCAACACAGACAGCTCACGCCGGCAGAAACATGGCTTGGCTTTGAGGCCAGCCTGGGGTTCAGAGTAAATCCAAATGAATGGGTCCTCAAAAGTGCACCCACCCTCAAAAGAGTGGAGACTGGAAACACAGAAAATCAAAAAGCTCTTTGAAAAGAAACCAAACTTCCTTTTTTCCAATTTTTGTTGTTTTCACTGTTTTTATGTGCACTGGTGTTTTCCCTGGGTTCCGGGTCCCCTGGAACTAGTTACAAACAGCAGTGAGCTGCCATGTGGTGCTGGGAATTGAATTGGGGTTCTGTGGAAGAGCAGCCAGTGCTCTTAACTGCTGAGCCATCTCTCCAGCCCCTGAAACCATACTTTCTTATACTGATGAAAGTTAAAGATAGAAATTACAAAAATCATGGAGGAAATAATTCTTGTTCCTATGGAAGTTGCCAGGGATATGAAGGACAAGTCCCCACACAGACAAATCACCTCAGCTGACTGGATGGTAAGTGCCTGTCAGCTACTTGGGAGGCTGCAGATTGTTGAGGTCATCTTGGGCAACTCAGCGAGGGATGTGCATGCATGGGGGTTTGTTTCATCGACACCGGGTCTCTGTAGCTGAGATTGGTCTCAAACTCATGATCCTCCTGCATCAGCCTGAGAGGGAGGTGGCTTGTGAATTGAAGTTAGAGGCCACATGGTTTTGCTGATGTGTTCTGTCAGTAAGACATCAAACACACAAAGGTGGGCCCAACTCGGTTACCAGGTTAATGAGTCTCTGATACCAAAGCCCAAGATCTCTCTCACACATGCAAACTCCCCAAAATCCTTAATATTGCCAACTCAAGTTCAAGTTGAGCAACATTATATACCATGAGCATATGGGATCAACTTCAGGAAATGTAACATTAGCGGTGCAGCAGGCCATACGACTAGAGAACAGGGATCCTCTTGTTCCTCTACAGGATCATCTCAGAAGTGTGTCTGGCAAAGTCCAATACTGATTCCCAAAATCTCTCCACCAACACTGTCTGGAGCTTGAAGGGGTTCCTGTGTGTGCTTTACCGTTGCTCTGAGAGATCTACTGCCCTGGTGATAGCAAACTACAGAAGTGTAGCAGCTTACAGTTTGGAAGTTGGAAGTTGACATGACTCATCAGGTGCCATCAGAGCTATATTCTTGAAGGCTCTAGAAATGTGTCCTTAAAAGCCACCTGTGCCCCTTTCTCTCCCTGCAAAGCTGGAGACGGTGGCTGAGTTCTCCTGACTTGGCCATCTGCATCACCTTCCAAATCCAAGACACTGTGTTTACTTTAGCCTCACTTGGGATCTCAGTAAGGTCAGTTCCCTCTGTCACATAATGGTCACAGATTCCAGGGATCACGGCATGGGAATCTCTGTCAAACAATACACTGCCTCTTAGGATTTGCGAGAATCATACAGCTAGGTCACCGTCAATGGCACATAACTTAATTCTTCCTACACAGGGGGCACTCTTGCCACTTCACGGGGCACTGCAGTAAATCACAAAAGGCATGCCAGGGCTTTGTAAATAACGGCATGGAGCAGGTAAATTAATGAGAGCCCTGCACAGCAAATCCCCAGGAATACTGCTTTACTCTGGAATAACTGAGCTGAGCAGAGTCCTTAGGTTGTAGGATAAGCAGATTCATTGTAGTCTACATGGTGGTGAATCCAAAAGTGAAGTAATAGTGACTCCTTTCTCAGCACCATCAAAACTAATACATTTTATCAGGTGTGAGGTTTACACATGGAAAATGGCAAAAATGTTTCTGAGAAGTGAATAAGTTAAAGCAGTGGGCGGAAGGCCATGCTTACCAGTGAGACAGTGTTGCTAAGATACCACAAACTGACCTGCAGATTACAAAGTGCAACCCCAGCAAGATCCCAGCACGTGCTGAGAAGGTAACAAACATGCTTTAAAATTACACAGTGACTCAAAGAAGCCAGAAGAGCCAAAACAACCATGAAAAAGAACAAGGTTTTGGGAATCCCAGAAAGCCACCACAATGACAGAGACTCAAGGACAAGGCTGGGCACCAGGTTACAAAGCAGAATCAAGAATAAACTGCTATGCATGTGGCCATTTGAGGTTTGCTGGCTGGCAAGAACAGTCTTGTCAACACATGGGCTAGGACTCGGACTTGCACAGGGAAACATCAGTGAACTCATAGCCCATGTATAGATGAACTCAGATTGCATCAGAGCACCAAAGAGCTTTAAAGTCTAAAACTTAGAGGAAGGAGCAATAGAAAATACAGGATTATGGGTTAGGCAGGGGTCTCAGACACATAAGTCTTGAGCCATAAGAGAAACATATTAATATTCTTCATTTAAATCAGATACTTGCAATAAAAAGACATTCTAAAAGATGGACAAGTTACAGACAGGGAAAACTTACAAATCTTATATCTGGCAACATGTGGCATCTAGTCTCAAGTTCACAATGGAGTCTTAGAAAACAACATAACTCAGAGGCTGGAGAGGTGGCCCTGAAGCTAAGAGCACTAGCTGTTCAGTCCCCGGCACCTACATGGTGCCTCACAACTCCTCTGCCTCCAGTTCCAGGGATCCAATGCCCTCTTTTGGCCTCTGCAGGCACAAGGTTTTCATGTAGTACATATCTGTACATGCACACAAACACTCATAAAAATAAATATTTTTAAAACAAAAAGGAAAAAAAGACTATGTTTTCACAAGTGATGAAAAAATGGCCAGTAAAACACATGAAACGAGGAGATGGTACCATCAATACAGTGCTTGCTCTGAAAATATATGGATCTGCGTGAAGATCCCTCACCCACATCGCACATCTGTAACATCAGCTCTGTAGCATGGTAGCGGAGACACACCAATCTCTCGGGTTTGCTTGTCAGCCAATCAGTGAGCTACAGGTGCAGTTTGAGTCCTTGCCCCCAAAATGGCAGAAAAGTGACAGAGGAAGACACTCGATGTCCTCTGGCCTCCACAGGTGTGCATGCACACACCACACAAAGCTAAAATAACCATTCCTATTTTAAGAGCACTTAACAACAACAGCATGATGCTGAAATAAACAGACACACTGGTCAGTTGATCTGAAGACCCAGACGTATGTCCACATAGCTGTGCTCACCTGATTTTTAAAAGATAAATGTATTTATTTTAATTCCCAGCTGCAGCGGCCTTTCCCTTCTCTCCTCCCACCTGTACCCCGCTTCTGTCCCACATTCAACCCACTCCTGTTCAGGAAAGGGCAGGTCTCCCCGAGTATCAACAAAGCATGGCATATCAAGTTGCAGTAAGACCAAGCACCTCCCCATGTAGTGGCTGGGCAGGGTGACCACAGTATGAGAGGTAGGTCCCAAAAGCTCGTAAGAGTCGGAGACAGCCACTGTCCCCACTGTTAGGAATCCCACAGGAGGACTAAGCTACACACTGTGACACACATGCAGAGGGCCTAGGCCAGTCCCACACAGGCTCCCTGGTTGTTGGTTCTGTCTCCATGAGCCCTGACAAACCCAGGTTAGTTGATTCTGTGAGTCTTCTGTGTCCTTGACCCCTCCGGGTCCTTCTCTTCCTCCTCCTCCCCCACAGGATTCCCTGTGCTCTGCATAATGTTTGGTGGTGGGTCTGCACCTAGAGATTGGAGGAGTGGCCACCAATAGAGTAAGCCCACCCCTGACACTGCCTGGAGCACAGGATCCACAGGCTAGACACTCAGAGACCTAGGATAGACCCAAACATGACCGAGGGGATCGTCAATGTAATGATGCCTAATGATTTGGTGCCTCGCCTGATGTTTTTTTAACAGAGGCTAAAACACACACACTTCAAAAAAGAGAGGTCATCAGCAAATGGTGATAGTCAAATTGGATAGTTACACGAAACTTGATTCTTACCTCTTATCCTACACAAAACAGAAATCGAAATGGGTCAAGGACCAAACATAAGACCAATTCCCCGAGTCAGGAAAGGCACTTCAACTTCCAGGCACAGAAAAGGTTTTTCAACAGGCCTCTGGTAGCACAGTCATTAAGACCAACAACAGACAAACGGGACCAAGTAAAATGAAAACGTTTCTGTACAGAAAAAGACAATGTCAGGCCGGATGGTGGTGGCGGCACACAATTTTAATTCCAGCACTTGGAAGGCAGAGCCAGGAGGATCTCTGTGAGTTTGAGGCCAGCCTTGTCTGCAGAGCAAGTTCCAGGGCAGCCAAGGAACCCTGTCTCAAAAAAAGATAAACAAAGACAGCAGCATCATTTGTGTAGGAGACACACTACATATAAAAAGATCTTTACCTGCCCAGCTACGGAGGTTAGTGTCTAGAACTAAAAACAAAGCCCTGAACCTCAAGAAAACAACTCTATTACAAAACGGAACACAGAACAAACACGGTTCTCAAAGCATGAAATATATTTGACCGAGAAAGTAAAAACTGTTCAGCTAGGGCTGCAGAGATGGCTCAGTGGTTAAGAGAAGTGGCTGTTCTTCCAGAGGTCCTGAGTTCAATTCCCAGTACCCACATGACAACCTACAACTGTCTGTAACTCTGGTTCCACGGGATCTGACACCTTCACACCAATGCACATACAATAAAGTTAAGTAAATTATAAAAGAAAATTGTTCAACAAGCCAAGTGTGGCACACGCCTTTAATCCCAGCACTCAGGAGGTAGAGGCAGGCGATCTCTGTGAATTCAAGACCAGCCTGGTTTACAAATCCAGTTCCAGGACAGCTAGAGTTGTTACACAAACCCTGTCTCAAAAAACAAAACTAAACTAAGATCAAGAAATCCACAGGCAAGTGATGGAATTAGAAACATTCTGACCTTTAGTTGCTAGCTACAGGCCATAACCCCAAACAAAAAATCATTTTGAGCAAGGTAACCCAAATTCAGAAAGACACGTCACACATTTTTTCTCATTTGTGGACTTTAGCTTTGAATCTCCAGATGTGTGCTGCATCTGGAACTCCTACAGATCTCAGGAAGTTACCAAAGGACCTTGAGGGGATTTCAAGTTTTGAAGGAGACAAAATTGTACACAAGACTCAAAGGGAATAATGGAACAGAAAATGATAAATTAGCGTGAGGTATGGGGTCAGTTAGTATAGGGAAGGAGCCACAGAAGGCTCCTAATCACATACACATATGAAGAGTGACTTCTCCTGAAGTTTGATTCCCAGCATCCACACAACACTCTAAAACTGTCAGGTAACTTCAGTTCTAGGAGATCATATGCCATTTTCTGGCTTCCAAAGGCACCAGGCATGCACACTGGTGCACATTCATACATACAGACAAAAACTTAGTTTTAACGGAGCTGCTCTGTAGCGAGAACACAATATCCCAACTAGACAACACTTGCTCCAATTAGAAACCCCAGTGCCAAGGGTGTCTTCCCTTCCTGTGGGTTATTGACCAGTAAGATCTCATAGACCAGCACTTGGGAGGCAAAGGCAGTATATTTCTGTGAGTTCGAGTCCAGCTTGATCTACATAGTGAGTTCTAGGATAGCCAGAACTACATACAGAGATTCTGTATAGCGGAAAATAAAAAGATACCACAGACCCCCTCTCCCCATCCCTTAGCATTACAGGCCATTGCCAATACTCTTGGCTACCTTCCAGGACTGACTAAGACCTGGATCTCTGTGAGTTTGAAGCCATTCTGGACAGCCAGATTTGTCATACAGAGTAACCCTGTCTAGAAAAAAACGAAACCCAAACAAACAAACAAATAATACAGTGATGGCACAAATCTTTTTAAAAATATATTAATCTAAGATTAATATTTATTGGAATATAAACCAACACTCACGGTACAGATAACAGCTTATATAGGCACCTGAGAGATTGGATTATCCACACAATGGACAATGAATGCTGAACCAGTCTCTCAAGCAGTCAGGAACAAACAGGGCTCCCCAAGATCCCAGCAGCCCCTCTTGAATGGGGCTGGCCACTCTCCCTTCAGGAGCCCGGGACCCTGGATAAGTGTCTTCTGACCTTATCAGTGGACACCTGAATCCCACCATAAAACAGAACTCAAAATTCTAGTCTAACAAGTCAAACTACAAAAAAATCATAAAGAATTAGTTGGGCGTGGTGGTACATTTCTATCAGGCCAATCCTCTATAGAGGCTGAGGGAAGGGGATCATTGTGAACTTGAGCATCAGTCTCGACTATGCAGTAAGCTCCTGTGGCAGAAATGTAAAATAAGCCTCCGTATGGTGGCTTAATCCAGCACTTGGGAAGTGGGGGCAGGAGAATCAGGAGTTTAAAGCTGTATCTGCTACATATCAAGTTCAAGGCCAGTTTGGGTTACCTGAGACCTTGACTCTAAATAAATAAATAAAACCATAGAATTACTAACTCTGGCTGAGGGAGTAAGGAAGTATGCTACAGCCCTGTATTCACAGGCCTGGCTTCCAACCTAGCACCTTTTGGGAGCACACAGAATTTAGTGGGACCACAAGAATGAACGGCCTAAAGCTAGGGTCTGGGGGTTAGACAGCTTCAGGGTGTTTGGCCTAGCCAGAGATCCAGGAAACAGAACAACATAGGGTGACCATATACCAGCAGACAGGGGTAGGGAAGACATACATACAGGCCTCACAGTCACTGTCCATGGCTTCACTGTGAGTGATCCTGGAGGGAGGGGCTGAGTGACCAGCTAGGATGTACCATGACGGCTGCATCTGACTTGGTGACTGAAGAGGCAGGCCCTGTGTGCTCTCTATCTGTTGGTATATTCAGGACTAGACACAGACAGGCACAGGCCCCACAGGCCCCAGCAGGTAAAACTGAACAGAATAGCTGGGTTAGTCAGGGAGTAGGAAATTCTTCTGTTACTGTGCGGTGTGGCCGTGGGACTCAGGAGGTTGACTTGGGTCAGTTAAGGCTTCCAAACCACATAAAGTGCTGCTTGGAGTGGACAGGAAGAGATCCCAGCTCAGAGTAAAGCAGGGGCCCAGGGGATTCATGAGCACTGCCGCCTGGCCCCTTTTCCTAGCAGAGACTGAGAATGGACACTGGCCCCACAGCCCTGCTGAGGCCGCACTTTTACTGTGTAAACTGCTCTGTGGCTCTGGGCGGAGCCTCCCCCCTGCCGATCTATAATTTCTCAGAAAAGAGGCTGAGGAATAACCTGGAAAATGCCCTAGAGATGGGCAGCGTAGTGAAAGCCACAGCCCCCTGGCCCTCCCAGACCTGTCTACTTCCCCTGTCTGCCTAGAGATAGGTCCTCATGTCCTGCAACCCGGAGAAGCTGCCCCTCCTGAAGTCCAGCACTGCCTTTCCTGGCCCCTCCCGCGTGCATTCCCACCACCCCAGTCAGGGCAAAGGGACAGGGCTCAAGGCAGGGTTTGCTGAGCTTCGGAGTGTCCACCAGGTCACAGCTCTCAGGCCCTGGAGGAGGAAGCCAAGATGAGGCTCTGGCAGGGTGAGTGGAGCCAGGGCCAGGTGGAGGGCCCCATGAGCAGCATCCCCCTTTCCTCCCCCAGGGGCAACATGTTTACCCTGGGGTCTCTGCACACAAGGAAGTAGTGGGCAGTTAGGCCCTCCTTGCTGCTGAGGACAGCAAGAGGCCCTGGCCCTTAAGGCCTGGGTGCCCCAGTGTCTTCCTGCCAGCCCTTCCTAGGAGGGTTGTGCTGGGGAAAAGCAAACATGAGGTAGCTGGTGGCCCTGCCAGGTGTTCCTAGAAGAGGCCCTGGGGGAGGGGCAATGGCCAGACATCAGATGACCTGGAGGTCACAGAAGGGCTGAGACTGGGCCCTGGACAAACCCTGGGCTGGGAAGCACAAATGGTGGGACCCACCCGGGCTGTAAAGAAACCCCAGCTCAAGTCAGACTGTGCTAGTGAACACCTTTAAATCCCAGTGCTTGGGAGGCAGAGGCAGGCGGATCTCAAGTTCAAGGTCAGCCTGGTCCACAAAGTGAGTTACAGGACAGCTAGGGCTGTACCAAGAAACCCTGTCTTGAAAACATAAAAAAAAAAACAAAAAGAAACCCTAGAAACATAGGCGGTGCTATAAAAAACAGGCAGAAACTGCTTAACCTGATACAGCCGTCTGCTCAGTATGGGAGTGAGTGAGGGGTTCCCAGGAGCTCCCCTAGTGTACCCTCATCTTGGCTGAACCTACTTGAAGACTGGGCACCAAATCCTGTAAAACTACTCCAACCCTCTACCTTCAACACTTGCAGGGGTGGTCTTCAGAGGCCCCAGCTCTCTGCTGAGACGTCTCCTCTGTACCATCTGCACCCAGGAGACTCGCGGTTGAGACTAGCTACCCAGCACGAGAGGGTTAAAGGAGACAGGAGTGTGGGGCAGGGCCAGCTTAAGGCTGCCAGCTACTGGCAGTGAGGAAATCCAGAGGGCAGGAGCCTGCACTTAGGCGGCCCTTGCTCACTGCCTGCCTGCAGCCAGTTCTGTACAAGGCACAAATGGCCCCGAGGACAGGTGAGGAACCCGTATCCCCTGCCACTTGCCCTTGAGAGTCGCTGGCCCTCAACCCTAAGACCACTGGGAAAAGCTGCAGTGGGATCAACTCAGGGTGGGCTGGTGGGAATTCGGATTGAGTCTTGGATACTACTAATGCTGACACCAGAGGGTCTCTGCTAACGCTTTCCTTCGGTAGTGGTGCTGGGGGGGGGGGGGGGGGAGGACAAATGAAGGCAGCACAGACAGGAACAAGTTCCCAGCCCCTGGGTATGACAAGGTGCAGAAATGAGGGCCCAGGGCTCCCCACAATCCTATCTCACAGCTTGCCGGGATGGTGTGCTAGCCACAGCCCGCGGCCCTTCTAGCTACCAGGGCCTGGCCCTGGGTGAGTAGGATGCCAGCATCTTGTTCCTTGCCTGCCTTTGCTGTACTACCATGATGCTAGGGCTGACCCACTAAGTCTCAATCTAAAACCACCATTCCGCAGTCATACCAGAGGCATACTGCGCAGGTGCAGATCAGGGCTGTCCTGTCCAACCTGAGCTGAAGTTCTCAGCACACACCTAAGGTAGATTTAGAACTGAGGTGCTGGCAAGCGTCCGTGTGACTTGTCGGTTGAGTGGACAGTCAAATAGCATGCTTCCCCCATCTGAGGGCTTAATAGGCAGGAAGTACCCAGCTTGCTGTCTAGTCACTGAGGACCACAAATGAATATGCTGCCTGGGTCTATTCCAGAATATTCTGGAACAGGCAGGTCTTGGCCAACAGCTCAGTTCTGTTTTTTAGCCTGACTGTTGTGCATACCCCAGAGGACACAGACTGCCACATGGCCTAGTGGCCAGGGTGAAATGGAAGAGCCAAGCCCTTGGTGTCCCTGCAGTGAAATGGGGACCACCACTTGCCTGATCCATGAGCTGGAAAGGTGAAGTTGCTTCAAAGATAAGCCTGGCTGTCTTTCCTTGGTACAAAGTGGGTTGACCACATGTCGTGGTGTACAAACATCCTTCTCTTACAATGGCTGAGGACTAGGGAAGCCCAGGGTTTGGCTCGTATCCTGGGTCTCAGTCCTCTGGGCACCTCCTTGCCAAGTCCTTCTCCCTACAGGAGGCCCAGCCCTGGTGGTGCTTCTGGCTTTCTGGGTGGCACTGGGTCCCTGTGACCTGCAGCGGACAGATCCTGGAGCATCTGTAGATGCCGAGGGCCCCCAGTGCCCTGTCATCTGTACCTGCAGCTATGATGATTACACAGATGAGCTCAGCGTCTTTTGCAGTTCGAGGAACCTCACACGGCTGCCTGATGGCATCCCAGTCAGCACAAGGGCCCTGTGGCTTGACGGTAATAACCTCTCTTCCATTCCCTCGGCGGCTTTCCAAAACCTGTCCAGCCTGGATTTCCTCAACCTGCAGGGCAGCTGGCTGAGCAGCCTGGAGCCACAGGCACTGTTGGGCCTACAGAACCTCTACCACATGCACCTGGAGCGGAACCTGCTCCGGAGCCTACCTGCTGGCTTGTTCATGCACACACCTAGCCTGGCTTCACTCAGCCTGGGCAACAACCTGCTGGGCCGGCTGGAAGACCGACTGTTCCAGGGCCTTGGTCACCTTTGGGACCTCAACCTGGGTTGGAACAGCTTAGTGGTACTGCCTGACACGGTGTTCCAGGGCCTGGGTAATCTCCATGAGCTGGTGTTGGCTGGCAACAAACTGGCTTACCTGCAGCCTTCGCTCTTCTGTGGCTTGGGTGAGCTTCGAGAGCTGGATCTGAGCAGGAATGCACTTCGCAGCATCAAAGCCAACATCTTCATACACCTGCCCCGGCTGCAGAAGCTGTACCTGGACCGCAACTTTGTCACAGCTGTGGCCCCCGGTGCCTTCCTGGGTATGAAGGCACTACGTTGGCTGGACTTGTCTCATAACCGCGTGGCAGGCCTCCTGGAGGACACCTTCCCAGGCCTGCTGGGTCTGCATGTTCTGCGCCTGGCACACAATGCCATCACTAGTTTGCGGCCTCGCACTTTCAAAGACTTACACTTCCTGGAGGAACTGCAACTTGGTCACAATCGCATCCGGCAGCTAGGTGAGAAGACGTTTGAGGGTCTGGGGCAGCTGGAGGTGCTGACACTCAATGACAATCAGATCCACGAGGTCAAGGTGGGTGCCTTCTTTGGTCTCTTCAATGTGGCCGTTATGAATCTCTCTGGCAACTGTCTGAGGAGCCTCCCAGAGCGGGTGTTCCAGGGTCTGGGCAAGCTGCACAGCCTCCACCTGGAGCACAGCTGCCTGGGCCGCATCCGCCTCCACACTTTCGCTGGCCTCTCAGGGCTGCGCAGGCTCTTCCTCAGGGGCAACAGCATCTCTAGCATCGAAGAACAGAGCCTGGCTGCACTCTCTGAGCTCCTGGAGCTTGATCTTACTGCCAACCAGCTCACACACCTGCCCCGCCAGCTTTTCCAGGGCCTTGGTCAGCTGGAGTACCTGCTTCTCTCAAATAACCAGCTGTCAGTGCTGTCCGAAGATGTCCTGAGTCCCCTGCAGCGGGCCTTCTGGCTGGACATCTCACACAACCGCCTGGAGACACTGTCTGAAGGCCTTTTCTCACCACTGGTGCGGCTGCGATACCTCAGCCTCAGGAATAACTCTCTGCAGACCTTTCAGCCACTGCCTGGCCTGGAGCGCCTGTGGCTCGACTCCAACCCCTGGGACTGCCGCTGTCCCCTCAGGGCACTGCGTGACTTTGCCCTGCAGAACCCCAGCATTGTCCCCCGCTTTGTTCAGACTGTCTGTGAGGGGGATGACTGCCAGCCGGTGTACACCTACAACAATATCACGTGTGCTAGCCCTGCCAACATCTCAGGCCTCGACCTACGAGACGTCAGTGAAACATATTTTATGCACTGCTGACCCTGGCTTCTACTGGCCTGGTTTAGCCTAATGCTGCCTTGTGGTCAGGACAGTGTCTCACTGTTACCAGAATAAGCTGGCACTCAAAGCCGCTAGCACACAGGGGAAGAGGGGGGACCTGCCCATCTCTGGGAGATAGGTCCTGGGCTGCTGTTTCCTGGAAGCAGGGCAGTGCTAGCAGATATGTGGCCTAAACTCAAAGGGTGGGCTCGGGCTAGATGCCAGAGGGCCAACCAGGAGAAGTGCTCAACAGCACTCCCTGCCGGCAACATTAAAACAAGCATTAAGCATGGCTTGTGACCTTGAGTTAACTTGGGAAAGGTGATCTGTGGTCTCCCTCCTTTGTCCCTACCCCTTCCATCCTGTCCTGGTTCTGCCTGAATCTTGCTGGTGTTGGGGAACATGGGTCCCACTTCATCCTGCTGTGTCTATGTCCTTTGAGCTTCTTAGAACCCTCTCTTCCAACCCAAGGAACTGCAGGCACTTACATCTCCCCAAATCCTGGCACTGCACTCTAAGAGACCAGGTGGGTTCTCATAGCTGTCCAGATCCCAGGTAGTCAGAGCACAGATGTGAAGCTCACCACACTGTTAGGCATTAACAGTGATGCTGGAGCTGGGGGCAGGTGGGAGTTGAGGACAGCGCTTTAAACCATCCCCTGCAAGGCTTCCCAGGCCCCGTCTCCCCTGGAGACTTCAACTTTTCCCCAGGAAGACCTAACAGATCACTACCTGCCTTCCAGAGCTTTCCTTCCCGGCCTCTCCAGAAAGGCAGAAAGGGGCCTGTGCCTTGGCTCACACTTGAACACCCATCCTAGGGCTCCCAGCTGCCCCAGGCCTTCAGTATGTGCCCAAGAGACTCCACAGGTTTCTGAAAACATAATATATGGAAACACCCATCTCCTAAGACAAGATACATCCTCACCATGTCTTCAGGCCCCTTAAATCTTTACTATTACTGCTTGTTCCAGCCTTAGGATGTAGTAAAAGTCATCTGAGGACAGAAGGGTCTGGACACTTGGTTCTTCACAAGGTGGGGTGATACATTTAATGCCAGATTCCTGTGAGTTACCAGATAGCCCTGTAAACCACACAGTGCATTACAGAAGGCTTCGCAGCACAGCTCTTGTGGGCACTCAGGGTCAGTCAGGATGAGAATGTATTGGCCAGCTTGTGTATGGTGTGGCCGTCTGAGCAGTCTGTGGATCTGAGGCTGAAGAGACTAGGGCTCCACAGCCCATAGGCTGAAGGTTAAGGCTGCGGCTATCTCAAGAAACTAGGAGCCAAGCCACCCACTCAGCCACAAACTATTCTGGCGAATCTGCTGATGGTAAGTAAACTCTACCCAAATACTACTGGGAAATGTCACTGGGGCCTGCAGGAAGATCTCTCTGCATAGAGATAATCACATAGACCAGCCATTGCTCAGGCTAGCAACTCAAGTCCCAAGACAGCCCTGAGGCCCTCTGCTCCCAGAGTTCCCGTAGGCTGTGAACAGAGCACAGCGCCAGGAGGAGGCTGTAAGGCTCTCTATCAGGAGAGCAGAGCAGGCATCCTCTGCAGAACTTTCTGGGCTATGGAAGTGAGTGCAGGGTACGCAGTGCTCTTGGGAAACTCCTGGATGAAGTCCCGGCCCTCCTCCAGACTCCTGGTAAGCTGAGGATCTAGAGGGACAGAGCCTGCAACAAGAAAAGCCAGGGAAGAACCGACAGGATAGCTCAGTGGGTAACTGTGCTGCCAAGCCTGACAACCTGAGTTCACTATCCAGGATTCACAGAGAAGGCAATTAACTGACCCCCCCCCAATTATCTGATCTCCCCATGTTGACTGTGGCATATGCACATCCACAACCCCCACCCCAGTGATCAAGTGAAAATCAGAGGAGCCCTAGCAAAGGACTGCAGCAGGTGAGGAGTGTCAACCTACCAGGCACTTGCCAGAAGCTCAAGCTGCAGGCCTCCATGACCTCCCACTTCAACTATGAGGGACAAGTGGCAGGAGCCTGGCATTCCTGACACATACACTCCCAAAATACAGCTGGATAGTGGGCAGCCCACAAAAACCTTAAATTGGACACTTACACTGAAGCAAGGCCCAATATTTCAGTCAGACTCACTCAGAAGCCTGGTGGGTGGAATTTAGAGCCCCAGCTGGCTTCTTCTTGTCACTTACCTAAAAAGGGGACTCCAGCCAGCTGGGCCAGCTCCTCTCCACCGCCCCTGGAGAAGACATTGGTGCACTCCTAGGGAACAAGAACTGTGAGGTGAGGGGCCAGTTTGCAGACCCACTCACCATGCTGAGACCCACAGCCAGCTGGTTCAGGGAGAATGCCCAGGTAATAATAGTGTCCTCTCCAGCCAGGAAGTCACTTACCTGAACTGATGGACAGGGGACCTACTTACTCAAAGTCCCTGACTGCGTGCCCTGTCTTGTACTCCCTGGGACCCTGAAATAATCCACCCATCTTCCAAGACTCACAGTGCAGTGTGGGCAGGTGAATCCGCTCATGTTCTCTATGACCCCTATGACCTGCAGCCCAGTCTTCCTACAGAAAGTCAGTTCCCGCCTCACATCCCCAACAGACACTGCCTGTAGGTCAGAGTGAGGGGGGCAATCAGTCGCAAGTCAGCCAAGAACCAAGTAACCAACAGGGAACATGGCCCACCACAGCCCAGCCCAACCAGAACACAGACACATAGACAGACAGACACACTCCCCAGGTAAGATTGGAGGAGATGCCAGTGGTACCTGTGGTGTGGTGACCACGAGAGCCCCCAGGGGTCTATAAGGGCGCAGGGCTTCCACAGCGGCCATGTGCTCATCGGAAGTCCCTGGTGGCGTGTCCACAACCAGATAGTCCAGCTCCCCCCAGGCCACATCAGACACAAGCTGCTTTATGAGTGCTGCAAACCCAGACCAGCAGTAACCTGAGAAAGGGTTAGGCAAGGGGAGACCCATCTTGTCCAGCCCCAGGATCTAGAAGTTGCTACTGAGAGGCTCCCAGGGGCCAATGGGAACACGTGCCACACAGGCAGCAAGGGTCATTGATCTGCAAGGTAACTGGGGAGGCAGAGTTCCCGGGCCAGCACATGCACTCCTTGCTTTCCAGCAGCTGTAACATGTGCTAGCAGCACTGAAGTGTCTCCACACACTCCACCCTACAGAGCTGACTCCCATGAAGGCCTCGGGTGAGGATGGAACCTTGAGTTTTCTAAGGGAAAATGGCCTGGCATGAAGCATCTTGCCAGCATATCCAGGAGCAGCAAGGCATTCTAAGTGTGCTATTCTTCCGGGGAGCACCTCACTGCAGCCAGGAGAGTTTAATGTCCCCTCCTTGAAGCTCAGCACTCTGCCCACTTCACACTGGCCGCCTCAGACCCATGTGTTGGATGAGGATGAGTAGACCTCCCTTCCTAACTAAGAAATGAAATCGGAGTGGCTGATAGTTTCATAATGAATGCCAAACACAGCTTCTCCCTTGATCCCGGTCTCATGTCATCCAGAGGCTGACCTGGTTGTCATAGAGGCTGTGAGAGGCTTCTCAGGGACACAGGGGTGTGTATATTCTCCTGGGTGGGCATGCAAAAGCAATGAAAGCATTTCTAATGGGACCAAGTCTCCAATACCAAGAGGCCAGAGCTGGATTCTGACTTTACCCAAAGGCAGCAGGGATGACTGGAAGGAAAGTAGCCACAATAAAGAGGAACTGAAGAGCCAGCTGGGGACTCCCCACCACCAAGTCCTACCATGTTTCTTGGGACCTCTCCACACCACGGCCTCATCAGGGTTTTCCAGCAGGAAGCCCACAGACATGAGGGAGATACTCTGCTCCTGATCCACAAAGACAGGCACCCAGCCATGGTCACACTGATGCACTGCCTTGCCTTGTGCACGGAGCATGTGTGGAATGCTGGGACCGCACAGGTCTACATCTAGGATTCCCACCTGAAAGAAGGCGGATGCTCTGGGGTGGAGAGAAGCTTTCCGGGCTTGCTGGGAGTTAGAGACAATAAGTGCAGCAGGTGTCAACCCGGTCGGGGCCTCACCTTCTTGCCATGGTGGCGCAGCGCCAGGGCCAACTCCGTGGAGATGGTACTTTTTCCAACACCCCCCTTTCCAGAGAGGACAAGGATGATATTTCGCACGCCGGCCAGGTTCCCGGGCTCTGATGAGAAACAGGAGTTGGGGTGTCAGGGAGAGCGACGAAGACAAAGTAGAAGGCTTTCTACAAGTCCCAGCCCTGTCTCGGTCTCACTTCTGTCTTAAGTGAAGCGAGCGAAGGTACGTGCACACTTAACACCGTGTCCGAACGTCCTTAAACCGCCAGCTAATTTCAACAAACACAGGGGAAACTAATAGGATAGTTTGTCACAGCTAAGTGGCACCTGGGCACGAGTGCATAGACTCCGCATTAGAATCAGCACAAGGTTCCGGCTAAGGCTGAAGACCGTAAGTCTCACGTGCAGGCACAAGCCCCTACATGAGCATGCGCGCCACCTGGCCAGCTCGGTAAACAAGGGGACATGGCACGCACTGGTGTCTCAGGCTACTCTGTGTGCAGGTCACCGGCAAGCAGCTGCACTCGGTCCGCCTTCAGACTTCCCCATCCCTCACGCTTAGCCAACCCGCACGCTCACCAGCCGCCGCCTCCATCCCGCCACCAGGTTCTCTTCTCTCTCTTCCGCTTCCTCTCAGGTCTCTCCGAGCCTTTGAACCAATGGCAACGAGAGTCTGCCCCTGATCCTGGCAACTGATGATGACGCCACGGACAGACATACTTCCGCATGCTTGCCCAATGGGAATGCGAGAATCTTTTTGACAGTCTAGCGAGGACCAATAGGAGCTTTGGTTCAGGATTGACAGGTTGCACAAACCTCCAGACAGCAGTCCTGTCTCGCGAGACCCGCCCCAGCCCCGCGCCGCGCAACCGCGGGAGAATCCGCCTCCAGCAGCCCGGCCAATGCGGCGCGGGGGCGGGGATTGTTTGCGTCGCGGCCGGAACGGAAAGTGGGTCGCCGCCCGCGGAGCGCGTTGGCCACAGGTGAGCCGCGCCGGCCCATCCCGGCCAGGCCCGGCTGGCGGCGCGCTGACCTTGCAGGCGGTCACACCGGCCACCCTTTTGTTGCCTGATGGTGGCGCTCGGGTTTCTGGGCGGAGACCTCGGAGCCAGGCACCGACAGCATCGCCATAGCGAGATCCGTGAGCCTCTGGCGAGGGAAGCAACCTCCGGGCCCACGGAAGCCGAACGTGGCCGCGTCCCGGGACGACTCAGGTTCATTCATTCATTGGGTTCCTACTGTGTGCTCATGTAAGGCGCTCAGCCAGCCCAACTGCTGCGGAGTGCTGGATTCTGCCGCGCTCGGCCCCTTTGTGGGTGGCCGGGTCGGGGGACGGGAGTCAGCTAGGATAGAGCCGACAGTCAACTCGGGAGAGATCTAGCCCTCCCAGACCTTTACATTTTGTTCCAAGGGCGGCATCAAGGCTAGAGTGTAAGGTTGTATCAAAGACTGAACTGGGTTTTTAGTGTGTGGAGCGGGATGGCTGAGAGGGGTGGTGCTGGAAGCAGTGGGTCTCCAGCCACAAGGAGAAACCACTTCAGGTGTGTTGAAGAAGGGGTGTCAGGAGTGGGTGACAGCTGTGTCTCTGGCATGAGGAACTGGATGCTGGGGATGCCATTTGCCAAAGTGGACAGCGGAGGAGGAGGAGCACATTTTAAGTGTCATATGCCTAAGGGGCAGCAGCTCCTGAACGGAATGCAGAGATGGGCTGGGGCACCTCCATAGTCATGGGTATCTGGGTTGCGTTTTACACCATCGCCCTGGGCATGACTGAGGTGCTCAGGTACTGGAGCCAGGTACGAGCTTGGGGAGTTTGTGGAGCCCAGGCTCAGCGTCCAGGGCCCCGAGGTCCTCATATTTGGTGGGTCCATAGTCTAGCTTACCAGGTGGCCCAAAATGCCAGAGAACAGAGTTTGTGGGGTGTCGGTATGGGCCTTGTTTGGGTATTCTGATGCATTATGTGTCTTTAAGGCTTACAATTATGTTTTTCCCGCCCAGGTGCTCTCCACTATGGCCCGGCGTCCGAGGAGTAGCAGAGCATGGCACTTTGTTCTGAGTGCCGCGAGACGAGACACAGATGCCCGAGCTGTGGCTTTGGCAGGCACTAACTGGGGCTATGACTCTGATGGGCAGGTAGGTCCCAGTATCAAGTGGGGATGACCAATGTATGGATGGGGAATTAAATAAGACGCTGAAGCAGGTGATGGAGCTGTCTCCTGTTATATCATGCTTGGAAGGAGAGCTCTTTAGCCTGGTAATGAACATGGAGCCTGAGGGTGAGAATCTCACAAGGATCCTTGCCCAGCAAATTTAAAGTTAGTTGTCAGCCTTGACAATTTTCAGAATATCTGTTACCAACTCGGTACCTGCCCTTTGGATATTTTTATTATTGTGTGCCAGAGTTGATGGGTGGATTTCCTTTGTGGAGTTACCCTTCCACCTTATTTGGGACCTTAGGATTAAATCTAGATTGACTTGTGTGTGTGAGCATACACATGGAGGATCTTCTTGACCCCGATGTTTCTTTTGCTACACAAATATTCACTTCATATGTTGTGTATAAAAGGATCTGTGGGTTTGGGGTTTGTTTTTGTTTTCCTTTTTGAGGCAAAGGGCTCTGTGTAGTTCTGGCTGTCCTGGAACTAGACCAAGCTAGCCTTGAACTCAAGAGATCTGCCTGCCTCTGTTTCCCAAGTGCTGGGATCAAAGGCATGTACTATCATGCCCAACTCTTTTTATTTTTAGAAAGTTTCGAACTGTACCAGACTGGCTGTGGACTTGAGGCAGTTTATTGTGTGTGAGCTATGATGAATATGTGGAAGTCAGGACAAGTTGCATTAATTAGTTCTGTCCTTCTACCATGTGATAACCCTTGGGATCAAACTTACGCCATCAGTGATTTTTTTTTTTTTTTTTTTTTAATCTGTAGTTCTTGATTTCAAATTTCCAAGACTTCCTTTGTTGCAGTCCCTGAGCACAGGGCAGCCTAGGAATGCAGGGTGCAGGGCAGACACCAGCCTGATGCACCTGACAAGGCTCTTGATTTATCTTACTATACTGGCCTGGTATTCTGGCTCTGCCCTATATTGCCTCTACTCTGATGTCATAACTCCCTGCAACATAGTCCTTCTAGGAGCCCATGGGATCACTGGGTTGTGAGGAAAACTTGGAAGTCATAGATTAACTGACTCGGTCAGCAGTGTCCCAGGCCCTTCTTGAGTCTTCTGCACTTGAGATGTCAGCCCAAATTTCCAGCTACACCTAATGATAGCATGCCCTGGAGCAGCCCATATGCCCTTCCCACCTCACAGAATCATCACTGAGGGGTGGAAGCAGTGACACACATGCCTATCATGTCATAAATTTGCAGTACCATGCAGTAGGGTGGAAGCTGGCTGACTAAACATCCTGTGTCTGGTTCCTTGTGGAGTTAATGCTCCCTATTCTAGCACAGAGGGCCTGGAGTTGGTCGGTTTTCAGTCTCCCCCACCGTCTATTGCTGGCCACCTCATCTGCTCATGGTGCTGTTCTTTGGACCTGGTGTGCAATTTAAGGCCCTCCCAGAGAAGCTGGTAATAGTGCAATGTAGAGAACCTGGATATTGTTAAGTGAATATGGGGGTGGAAGATCTGGTCCAAGCTCCTCTTGGTAGCTGAATGCTGCCATCTAGAGAAAGCAATGCTCACCTGGTGCCCATAAGGGGCTGACTATGTGGTCAGAAACAGATATAACTCCAGGATGGACAGTGGAACTGATTGTGGTCTGTTTAGGTTATAGAAGGGTCATGGACTGTGTGGGGCCAGATGGCTCAAGGAGGCAGAGGCCAGAGCTTCAGGGACTGTCTAGCTAGCTAGCCTAACAGCAAACTAGGAGGCATCCAGGAGCCTACAGAGCAGCTGAATGGTAGTGTCAGTAACTGGGACCTGACCTTACTAGCCCAGCTCCACCAGGCTCCTAGGACTGAGCTCAAGCCACAAGGACTGTACCTTTGGAGGAGTTTACTGCAGCCAGGGCTTGAAGGAGCTACATTAGCCCATTAGGATTCATTATGCTCCTTTTGCCTTCAGTGACTTTGCATGGGCGATGGCACATATCTTAAGGCTTAGGTCTTGGGCTGTGAGGCTTGACAGTTTAAGTCCCATGGTTTAGGGGACATTGAACTACCTGGAGAAGACAGGAGGTAGGTGCTAGAGGGTCCCATCTCATGTGTCCTATGACAGCTTGGGCTTTTGGCTGTGCAGAAATGGGGCTGAGAACTGTACATTGAGTTTCAGAGACCCATTAAGCCAAGTGAGAAGCTATTCCTCCCCTGGGACCACCTCCCCATTTCATTGTGCTCTTTCAGACTTAGAAGTCAGGTTTTAGCACTGAGCTTGCTTATGCTGTACACTGCAGAACCCCAGGATGTGTCTGGATTTTTCTCTGGTGGATATAAGAAGGGGTCAGGTAGCCTGGCAGTGGGAAAACTGCCATATAGATTGATCTACCTCTCTCCCCTCCCAGCACAGCGACTCAGACTCTGACCCTGAATACTCTTCCCTGCCACCATCCATCCCCAGTGCTGTGCCTGTGACAGGAGAGTCCTTCTGTGACTGTGAGGGCCAAAATGAGTCTACCTTCTGCAACAGCCTACACACAACACACCGTGGCAAGGACTGCCGTTGTGGTGAGGAGGATGAGGGTAAGTGCCCTGTCACCAGAGCCTGTATGGAGGACTGGACAGATTTTCTGGGACCAGTAAGGTGCCACTTTGCTCTAGCCTTGCCTAGTTTGGGCCCTCTGTCTTACAGATTTTGATTGGGTCTGGGATGACCTGAACAAGTCCTCGGCCACTTTGTTGAGCTGTGATAACCGCAAGGTCAGCTTTCACATGGAGTATAGCTGTGGTACTGCAGCCATTCGGGGCACTAAGGAGCTAGGGGATGGCCAACATTTCTGGGAAATCAAGATGACCTCTCCTGTGTATGGCACTGACATGGTAAATGGCCAGCCAAGAGGGTAACTGCCATGGGCCCTGCCCCTATGCACCTAACTAGCCTAGCCCCACTGTTTGCAGATGGTGGGCATTGGGACATCAGATGTAGACCTGGACAAGTACCATCACACATTCTGCAGCCTGCTTGGCAGGGATGAAGACAGCTGGGGCCTCTCCTACACTGGTGGGTGTTGCTTGGGTTGTAGGTGGGGTTAGCAGTGCACAGACCTGATAGGCTCACCCATCTACTGCTCCCAGGGCTCCTCCACCACAAAGGTGACAAGACAAGTTTTTCCTCACGCTTCGGCCAGGGCTCTATTATTGGTGTACACTTGGACACCTGGCATGGGACACTGACCTTCTTCAAGAACAGGAAGTGCATAGGTAAGAGTGCCTTCTTGACCAAGTCTCAGCCTGACCCTGGAGATAAGAGGTGGGAACCTGTAAGGTGGGGACAGTCTGATCTAAGGCTCTCAAGGGTGGATAGCCGAAGCCTAGCTGGGGTTAGCAGGCCAGAGCTGAGGCTTGTCTTCTGTGTTCAGAGGGTATGAGCTATTTGGTGCATGATGGGAGGAGCTTTCTGGCTCCTGACCTACATGGCACTCAACTGAGTCTTCCTTCTAGGAGTGGCTGCCACTCGGCTGCAGAACAGAAGGTTCTACCCAATGGTGTGCTCCACAGCTGCCAAGAGCAGCATGAAAGTTATCCGCTCTTGTGCCAGCTCCACCTCCCTGCAGTACCTGTGCTGCTACCGGCTGCGCCAGTTACGGCCAAACTCCGGGGACACCCTTGAGGGCTTGCCCTTGCCACCTGGCCTTAAGCAAGTGCTACATAACAAGCTGGGCTGGGTCCTGAGCATGAACTGCAGCCACTGGAAGTCCCCTGTACCCTCTTCTGATACAGCCACAACTGGTGTGGAGAGCCCTGAGACCAGGCCCTGTCAGAGGAAGCGCTGCAGAAGGAGCTGACTTCTCCAGCTGGAAAGCAACTACCTTATTCCGTCCCTTCCAGGACTGCAGCAGAGGGAGGAACTGAGGCCTGCCTTGGCTTGTCCCCATCTCTCTGAAGCTAGGATAATCTTCTCTGCTGTCCATGGAGTATGGAGACCATTCTGCTGCATGTGCTGGTGGGGAGCACTCCTGTTTGTGCTCTGAGTTGCCACGTGTCTTGGGAACAGCAGCTCAAGCAATTCTGGACCTAGATTATAAGCCTGGGATACTAGCTGACTCAGAGTGGTGCACTCACAGCCTAGGGAAGAGGAGATGCGCTGTCCCAACCCACAGGGCCTTGGAGTCTTCCTGACTTGCAATTGCATGTTGTCAGCTCCCATCCCTTACAGAGATGTCAGTGGGTGCCCTATGAGGGTTTTCTTTTTTTTTTTTTTTCTGGTTCCCGTAGGCTTTAACATTAAAAGTCCTCAATAATGCCAAGCTGCCTGTACCTATGGTTTAACTTCCACTGTGTCTGTCTGCCCAGCAGTTTGGATCTTGTCTCCAAAGAGTCTCTTACTACTTCTCCTTAAGGGTTTACCCTAAGTTTCCAGATAGCAATGGGACCAGAAATTGCCCAACTGGACACTTAGCCCTGCCACCAGGCTTCCTGAAACCAATTATGGCCAAGGGCGCACTGAAGCCCCAGTCACTCCAGGGCCTTTGCAGCCCACAACCCTCCCAACTCTTCTGTCTGTTCAGCCCAGCTTCCCTTACCCCTCACCTCCCACGATGGTTCCATTTGACCAGACAATTGTCTGCTCTAGACTCAAAAAAGTATGGTGGTTGGGCCCAAACCTTGCCTGCCTCTCAGACTGAATAGTCAGTCTCTTGGGTAGGCTTGTCCTGTTCTGCTAATGGACAAGAGGCAGCCCAAGGATGTCACAGATATAGTCAAGAGCTCAGGTCCAGCAGGAGGTCAGGGTTGGTGGTGGTCAAGAAGATACAGATTCGGCGTGAGATGTCAGGTCCCACCCTGCGGGGCTGCCTGCCTCTGTGTACCTTCACAGGGAGGTCAGCTAGGAGACTCAGGCGTTCCTGCTCTGTGCTGCAGTCCAGTAGAGCCTAGAATGGGCACAGATGTGAGCAGTTGGGCCTCAGGCCCTAGTCATGTGTGGTCGTGGGGAAACTTGGGGAATTCACCTGTTGCAAAAGGCGGGGGCAGGGGAAGGCAGTGACAACAGCATCAGCCACAGCTGAGCTGACCCGGTTGAACTGTCTGATTTGCCGCCACCACACTCCTCGAAGCCCAGAGCCATCTTTGGTCACTTGCTGGCCTGAGGCCCAGTGCCCTGCTGTGCAGAAGGAAAAGGCCTGGGAGTCCCGGTACTGCCTGAAATGAGAGGGAAACCCAGACTTGAGAACCCTTCACCTGCACGGCTCTCCAGTCCTGGCCACCTCCACTCAGTCTCTGCAGGGGTACATACTTAGAGGGACGCTGGGAGAGGGCCTTGGTGAAGGCACACACATACTGACTCAGTTCCTGCCATGAGGCCACCAGCAGCACATCCAGGTTTGCATGGAGCTGAAGCAGCACCAGGGCCTGGGAGTGCAAGAGTGGGTATGGGCTGGGTATTCTCTAAGAATACCAACCCAACTGTGCTGGAACTAAGCACAGCTCTGACAGGCTCAAGACAGCAGCCCATGTAGAGACCAAGACCAGCCATCTAGCTTAGTAGCAGTCCTCACCTCCTCCACTTCAGGCCAGCTGATGGCCACCTTGACCTGGGCTTCCTTTGGCTTTTTTAGCTGCCATGTCTTCCGAGGACTAGGATGCTGAGACCTGAACAGAGGGGAGCTTTGGGTTTCCAAGTCTCCTGCCTCTTCAGAGCCCACCCAGAGAAAGTGGGGCCAGCTGTGACAAACCAGCCCCTATGCAACCCCATTTTTCCAGAATCCCATGCAAGCCAGCCCTCTTGATTTAGAGAAAGTGGTACCACAGGTATGCATCCAGTCCAACGACAGCCAGATGGAGGCGGGTGGGACTGTTGGAAGAAAGCCAGGGTATGGAGCAAGGTGGGCCTGTAATCTGAAAGCAAGAACAGCCACATACCTGTTCCCAGGACGGCTGGTTTCCAGAGGGAAGAGGAACTGGGTAAAGCTCATGGGTCCTGTCTGTTCTCTGGGGATTGGCCAGGAGTACACAGACACACTCCAGGTTTTGGTGTAGAAGTGAGCCAGCCTTCTTGCTTCCGGTTCACTTTTACACCCAGGCTGGCCATTGGCTAGCCACCCAGCAGGTTCTTGACAAATGTTGGCCCTTGGTCACCAGCACCCACAAAGAGTTTAGCAAAACTATGCTCCAGGCAATACCTGTTTGACATTGTTTCCCCTGTGTCCAGGGAACATGAGCAGCGGTTATAGGCAGATCCCAGCTAGCTCATATGGACATGACCTGCCAGAATTCTAGTTTCCTCCTCCACCCCAGCTGGTTTGCAGCCCAGATCAGGTCTCCCAAAGAACCTTCAATGCTCTTGTGCCTCAAGCATTCATTAGGTATCCTCAGATTACCCTCAACGGCTCTATGGTAGCTCCAGCTCTACAAGGCAAAAGACTGGTCTTTCCCCAAGTACCTGGGTCAGCTGCATAGCAGTCTGAAGAAACTCCTGAGGTTGCAGCAGCAACAACTGTTCCCGCTCTTCAATCCATGCCTCCAGAGGCACCTGTACGGAACATCACCGCTCCTGCTAACCACCTGTGTGGGCCCAAGGCCTTTATCCCTGCTGCCCAGCCCCTAAACACTTCCAATAATTCTCCAGCTCTCCACACAGTGAATTTCAGGCCTGCCAGGAATGTTCCCTAGAAGTCCCAGAGTGCAAAACTAGCCCAATTCCATGAACAGCAGGAACCCCAACCCTATCCTCATTGCCAATAGGAGGTTCTGGCAGCAGTTGAGTTCAGGTTTCTTGTGTTAAATGAGACTTGGGCAACCTTCAGCTTTTAGATCACTCCTGTGCGAGGGAAGAAAGATAAATACAGCTACTTCGCTAGCCAGAGGCAAAGTGAAACCTGAAATAAGACTGGTACTAGGCTGACGATAGTGAGACACTCACACGGCTGCGGGCTGGGTCGGGCCTCACAATGCTCCACTGCAGGCTGCGGGAGTGGAGCTGCGACTCGATGCGGCATTCACAGCCTAGCGTGCCCAGCGACTCCATCAGGATGTCAGAGCTTGCATCTTCCAGGACAGCTGGGCCCGGTAGGCGACAGCTCGGTCATTCCAGCCTCTCCCGTGAGCCCACCCCCCACCCCCAGTTCCCAGTCTCTCCGCCCCTGGCCCGCACCTGGGTCCACGCACACTGCTATACGACTCAGGACCTGATCCGCCCGTAACGCCTTGGCCGCAGCCCTGTGCTCTCTTACTGTACTCGAGGCTTCCGTGCGGACCTTCGTAGCCGCGGCACCTTCGCCGTCTGAGTCGGAGATTTCCCAGGTTTGAGGTCGCCGCTGACCCAGGCCCCGGCCGCGACGCGGGCCCTTAGCATCCCAGGATTCTACCTCTGCCATAGCCCACCTTCCTACAGCTTCCGGAAGTACCCGGATGCTTTTGTGTAGGACACGGGCCGCTTCCGGATCGAGAGAGCTCAAGAAGCACAGGTTTCCGGTGGTGTAAGGACCAAGGCATGGCGCGGAAGAAGGTGAGACCCCGGCTGATCGCTGAGCTGGCCCGCCGCGTGCGCGCCTTGCGCGAGCAGCGGAACCAGCCACGAGACTCGCAGCTCTACGCCCTAGACTACGAGACTATGACCCGGCCACACTCGGGTCGCCGGCTGCCCGTGCGCGCCTGGGCCGACGTGCGCAGTGAGAGCCGCCTTCTACAGCTGCTCGCCCGCCTCCCGTTGTTCGGCCTGGGCCGTCTGGTCACTCGCAAGTCCTGGCTGTGGCAGCACGACGAACCGTGCTACTGGCGCCTCACGCGTGTGAGGCCCGACTACACGGCGCAGGTGCGCTCTTTCCCTATGCTGCCCGTTCTTGTCCACACTGTCTTCATCTTGCCCACCCTGAACCACCTGGGCCTGTATGTCTCCCTCACCCACGTAACTTAGTGTCAGAGGCTCTGTGTTGACAGTTGCCCCTCTTGTTCTGCAGAACTTGGACCACGGGAGGGCCTGGGGCATCCTGACCTTCAAAGGTAAGGCTGGGTGCTGGTTGGAGCCCCATTTGGTTCGCAGATTATCCAGCCGGCAGGCAGGCAGTCAGCTTGTCTTCTTTCCCCAGGGAAGAGTGAGGATGAGGCTCGGGAAATCGAGCAAGTCATGTACCATGACTGGCGGTTGGTACCCAAGCACGAAGAGGAGGCCTTCACTGCGTTTACTGCGAAACCAGAGGAAAGATTGAAAGCTGTCCCCTACCCACCTCTGCTGCGGGCCATGATCCTAGCCGAACGACAGAAAAACGGCGATACCAGCGTCCAGGAGCCGCTCCTGAGCCTGGAGAGGACTCAAGTGCAACCCTGGGACTACCCTGCAAAACAAGAGACCAAAGGGAGGGCCAAAAGCACCCCAGTCTAACTGCTAGGATGGACAGAGGTCATGTGAGTCATTTGATGGACAGTCATTTGGTGGAGATTTAGACCTTACAGCCCTGACACACCTGCCACTGAATGATGGGGTGGGCAGTTGATGAGCTATCATTTTCAGGCGACCTCTTGCTCGTCCCTCAGTCTGGAAATAAACTCATGAAGTGGCCTGTGTTGTAGTTTCATTATGTGGGTACCTCAGGACGGGGGAGGGAAGGTGCCGGTCCCCAGCAAAGCGCTTACTGCTCCAGCTCTTGGGCCCTGTGGCTGTGCTGCGGCTGCGGAGCCAGCGCTCTGTTGTCCTTTAAGGGAGGCCCCGCCCCCTCGCCGCCTGCTCCGCCCCATCCGCCGCCATGATCTGCCTGGTGCTAACCATCTTCGCCTACCTCTTTCCCCTAGGTGAGCACCAGGGTGGGCTGGGGGTGGGCTGGGGGCAGTGCGGTGGGGCATGCCTGAAGCCAGTTCTCCCCGCAGCCTACAGCGGCGTGAACGAGCGCACGTTCTTGGCTGTGAAGCCCGATGGCGTGCAGCGGCGGCTGGTGGGAGAGATCGTGCGTCGCTTTGAGAGGAAGGGCTTCAAGCTGGTGGCACTAAAGCTAGTGCAAGTATGGGCGCGCAGAGTTGGTGGATCCAGGAAGGGAATCTGTTGGGTCTGTGGTCGGGGCAGTGGTACTGGTAGCTATCCCTCCCCTAGGCCTCCGAAGAGCTGCTGCGGGAGCATTATGCCGAGCTGCGCGAGAGACCCTTCTACAGCCGACTAGTTAAATACATGAGCTCTGGTCCCGTGGTGGCCATGGTGAGTTTCCAATGACCTGCAAGGGGAGGGCAAGGCCATGTGAGCTCTTAAGCCCTGACAGTAACCCCTTCAGGTGTGGCAAGGGCTGGACGTCGTACGTTCTGCGCGGGCCCTCATAGGGGCCACTGACCCAGGGGACGCCATGCCTGGCACCATCCGTGGGGATTTCTGCGTGGAAGTTGGCAAGTAAGTCCTACCAAATTCCCTGACCATCCCTCACCCTTCCTCTCCTGCTCACTCGCCATTCCTGTACAGGAATGTGATTCATGGCAGTGACTCGGTGGAAAGCGCTCGAAGAGAGATTGCGCTCTGGTTCCGTGAGGATGAGCTTCTATGCTGGGAGGACAGTGCCGGGCACTGGCTATACGAATAGATGCATTACCAACCTGGAGGTTGTTGGTCTTCTGTGATCCTCACAGAGCTCAGCAGTAGAGATAATGCTGTGGGTGCAGGTCCACCCGACCCAGTCTGTCCGGGGACAGCCACTCCCACACCCCTCCCTGTATTTCTTTTCATAATAAACTGCAGAAAACCCTTGTGCACTGGTGTAGTTTCAAGACAAAAGTGGTGTTAAGACATTTATTACATACAGAGCAGATATGTGAGTTCACTTGCAAGGCCAAAGCCTGAGGAGAGTTGCACTGGCCCCTCCCTCCAGCTGCACCCACCCAGCTAACCCCAGTCACTTCACACTCCTCGAGACAAGGGACATACATCACAGTGGAGAGGTGGCAGGATGGTGGGGAGAAGCCTGCAGCTGCACATTGCTGCAGCTTGTCGTGGCCAGATGGGTTCAGGGGCAATGCCCTGGATCTGTGCTTCTCTGGTAGGGAGAGGGCAGTAGAGGCCAGCTGACTCTGATCAATGTCCCGGAAGAGTAAGACCAGGGCCAGGGCAGCACCTGCCTCCACACACTTGCTTCTAACTGTGCCCATCCTGGCCAGTCCTCAGTTCTTCTGGCCTCTGCCTGGCAGCCTCTTTGTTAGTTGCTCTCCAAGGGAGCAGGCCACAGCTGGCAACCCTAGGCACTTAGTATGTGTCCGAGAGCTGGGCTCATTGGAGCCCTGTGTAGGAGGCAGGCCTTGGGAGCATACCATCCTCTATTAACCTGAGGCTGAGCCTGCATCCTAGGACTGACTCTGGGAACACCCTTCTTCCTGAGGCCTGTTCCTGCCCTGACAGCCTGAGAAATTCTACCCTTGGGGCTTCTAGAAGGGGCAGGGCACTAGGGTCTTGCTCCTCCAAGGTGAATCTTGTGCCCAGGAAGAGCCTAGGGGACACTGGTCCGTGAGGGGCTGAACAATCTTTGAGATCCCTTGGGTTAATGGTATTTGTCATCTTTTGAAGCAGCTGCCCCAGAGAGGCTGGCCCTGAGCTTTCATGCCAGGTTCCCAGGTAAGACCCAGACTGGGGGTCAAGGGAATTAAAGTTTGGAGATGAAGAAAAGCCCAGAGAAGGCTGGCTGAGGTCCAGGAATCTAGACAATTCTAGCCTTGCTTCTGGGCAGAGGATGGTTGCTGGGTCTGGGTCCCTCAGAGAGTGCAAGGGTTTGGGAATCAGGAACCCCTTCCTCAGGGCTGCATGCAAAGCAAGTAGACTTGGGGAAGACTCGGCAGTATGTGGCTCTTGCTCCTACTAGGACTGATGAGGCCTGAGTGGAGCTAGGGCCACCTGTTGGGGCTGCCTATAGCTATCTTGGTTCTGACTTGCCCTGAAGGGCCCCCTGGGACTTCATATGAGCTGGGTATTGGCCAGGGCCAGGATCTGCTGGAGAGAGGGTGTCCCAGAGGCTCTCTCCTCCCTGATGGGAAAGACATCTGCTCATGCCTCACTCCCAAAACTTGCTTCACCCCTCTCTAAGAGCTGGGGGCTGGACCTCAGGCAAAAGCTGCAAGTTGAGAGGTTAAAAGGGGATGGACGAACCTGACTGCCCCAGGGAACAGGCGGGGGGGCAGACGGGTAGGGTCCTATGTACAGTTGGCATCAAGCAGGGCAGGTTCTCACTCAGGGGTATAGGACACCTGCCACACGATGATGTGGCTGCGCTCAGCCTTGGACAACACGGGCGCCCCCTGGTTCGCATCCCCGGCACCTTCCTCGGTTTCATCATCCTCGCCATCCCCTGGAAGATTGGCAGCCATAAGGACTCTGGCATGCCCACACCAGGCCCTACCTCTACAAACGTAGCTTGTGCCTACTTACCAATGCGGAAGTCAATGTAACCTTCACCTCCACTCAGCACCAGTGCATTCTTCAACTTCTGGCCCTCAGAGTCTGCAGCGGGCGCAGCAGGCCCAGGGCCCTCTGATGGACTATCTAGCACACTACCATTGAGAGTGGCCAGCACATTTCCTGTCATGGGAGAGGAATCTCAGGGCTGTAGCCTCCTGAAAAGGTTACAGCTGTGCTACTGCAGCACAGTGGGCAAAGTGGATCACGATCATCTGTGTACCTGGTACAGAGACAAAGAATTTGACAGCATCACGGTGCCCATGGAAGCAAAGCTGAGCCTGAGCCATGGAGCAGTAGGGAATGAAGCTACTGGCTGCCTTGTCACTGCTGTCGTCCCCATACACATGGATGACGCCCCCTGGGCGGGTCCCCTCCCCAGATGTTGGAGATGTCTTGTTGGCTGGGAAAACAGAGACAAGAGAATGAGACCACATTATTTCCAGGAGATAGAAGGAAACAGTAAGTGCTGGGGCAACTGCCGAGGACTTACCTCGGAGCCCCAAAAGCTGGCCTCGATGCAGGACCACAGCTGAGGAAGAGAGAGGAAGGAAGGCTGAGTTTAGCCAAAGAAGTGGCTCCCCCGCCCAGTGACTATAGCTGCTGCTTTCTTGATAGGTATCTGCTAAGGTTAGGAACTTACTCTCAGTCAGGGGAATGGAGATGACAACCCCGTTGCCAGTGCCCACCCACAGACGGTTGCCTGCAATGAGTAAGGCTGTGATGCGCACAAAGGAGAAGCCCAGCTTGCCGGTACCTAGGAGGGAACAGGAAGAGGGGTCAGTGCAGTCAGTGATGTTTTGTCTGGCATATCCCCTAAGATAGCATCATAATTTGATTTATATTGAGGATGGCCTCAAACTTCACTATGATAAAGATGATCTTGAACTTCTGACCTTCCTGCTTCTACACACCCCCACCTGAAGTGCTGGGATTACAGGCATGTGCCCACCATGCCTGGCTTACCCAGCATCTTGCTAACATAGGGCTCAATGTCCACATCCTGCAGGTGCTGGTGGGTGTGAGCATGGTAGAGTCGAAGGGTGGAATCCAAGCGAATAGAGACCCATACTCCATCACCGATCCAGGCCAGCTGTCGCACTTGGCTTTCTCGCCTTGGATGGGCATCAAATGACTTCTGTTGGTTAAGGACAGCCAGTCAACAAGGGTGGGTAATGAAGAAGTAAAGGGTCTGGACTTGCTGTGATGTGATGCAGGCCCACCTTAATGACACACACACAACCTTTCCCAACCTCCAATCTGGCAGAAGCCTCTCCCCACTCTGGAGGCCACTGGCTAGCACTTGCCTCTATCTGCATTGTTTTGGGCTGGATGACGTGCACCTTGTTCTTGTAGCCACACCAGACTCGGTCATACACAACAGCCATGCAACGGATGGAGTGGTGTGGGTGACCCAGGTCCATCAAGTGGTAGTTGCTCAGGTCCCACTGGCCATCTAGAAAGAGCCAGGACACCTGCTCAAGTCTGGCTAGAGTCTATCTCTGCTCCCAGGGTTGGTGTGTAAGACTGATGGATCCAGGGACTTAGGAACCCAGGAACCCCTAGGTCTGCCATTGCAAGGGCCATTAGGCCTTACCCTCGCCACGATGAAAGATAGCCAGAGTCCCATCTGCAAGAGCTACCAGCACTCGGCCTTTGACATGCCTGGGAGGGTAAATCAGTGAGGTAAGCTAAGGTCACTGGGCCCTTGGGTCCCTGACCCCACCCCTTAGTGGGGGCCACATACACCAGGCTCAGCACAGAGTCTTTTAGCTTGATAGAGTGCAGACACTTCTTCCAGTTGGCTACTGCTGAATGCACGTAGAGCCTGCAGGATAAGGCAGGTGGGCAGAGCTTACATGGTTCATTGAGCCTTCCCACCCCACCAGGTCCCATGTCTTGTGTCTTTGGCTTTACCTACCAGCCATTCTGGGCTCCTAGCCACATAGTAGGTGCAGCGCTACTGGTGGTTGCTGAGGGCTCCCCACTGGGCTCCACCTGAGGTTGTACAATGCTGCCATTGGGCTCTGGCCCATTCTCACTGCAAAAAGAATGGTAGCTGTAGCTACAGTGTGGGTCACAGAAGCATATGCTTGCTCCCTGCCAACCTCTGCCATCCTCCCTTCTACTCATCTGATACAACCTACCTAACAGGCTGGGTGCTGGAGGGTGGGGTAGGTGCCAGGTCAGTAAAGACATGCTCTGTAAGGGGCCCAGGCCGAACTGTGGTTGCTTCTGGCTCACTGGGACCAGAGTCTGGCACCTCTGTGGCTTCTGTGGCTTCTTCTGTGGATTGGGATGGGTTTACTTTCCCATTGGCAGTGGCTTCCACATCCCCTGTGGAAAGAGAAGTAAGCTCAGCAAGGCAGAGAAAGAAGAATGGGGGGAAAGAGAGAAGACCATCTTGGACTCACCTTGCCCCTTGTCCAGTACTGGAGTGTCACCTCGTGAGGAACAGTTGCTACGTGGCACATTGCAGCGGGTAGCACATCCCACCAGAGTGATGCCAGCCAGCACACCATCAGCACCCGAGTCTTCAGGGTTCACATCACTGTCTAGGAACATCTCCCCAGGGGGATAGTCACTGTCGCTGGCCGCTGGAGGGAAATTCCCAGCCCATCAGTCCAACATCGAAAAGCCACCCCTGAGTTCTATCTCAGTGGAGGCAGGAGGAGATGGGAACAGTCTGCTTGGCTGGCTCTGCTCTCAGCTTAATTGTCACACAAAGTAACATCTGGCCCTCTGGGGACATCCACTCTCAGGCCTAGGGTCAAGTTATAGGTCAAAAAGAACTGAGAATGCTCTGCTCCATCATAATACGAAAGATCCAGAATTCCATCTCAGCAAATAGGTATGGTTTCAAAACAAACACCTGCAGTGTCCTCAGCATTATCCTGGGGCTAGGCTAAGAGGTCATGGAGCTGCTAGTGAGGGGTGAAGTTAGGACCTTCGTCTATACCCTGGAGAGCTTCCTTGTGGACACATGAAGAAAAGTAACTTGACACACTATTCACATTCCTAGGTCTCTAATCTGTTTACTCAGGATCCCAGTCCTACCTGGGTGAGAAGGAAGAGCCATGGCCTCATGCAGCAGCTTTGCAGAGCAGTCCACAGGCAGCAAGTGCATGTGGTTGGATAGCACCTGGCAGTGGGAGTCCGAACTTACCAGGAATGCTGGAGATACACAGGACATGGGCATTGCAGACTGTGAACTGATCCACAATAGTGCCTGGTTGGTTGGCATCAATGATCACCACTTTGCTGGTGGCCAGGGTGCTAGTGAGTATCCATACCCGACTGGAGGTAGCATCCGCCTCAGAGACCTCCTTTGCCTGTTTCAGAACACATCAGAGGGAGATCAAAGCTGGTGCCTGAATTCGGTGTTAAGTCAGGGAATCCATGAGAATTCCTAAGATCTAGCCTTAAATATGGAAATCAATGGGTACAGTTATTTTCCCCTATAGCCTATAGACCATATCTTGATGGTTCGTTTCCAAGAAGCTATGAACTTGAAGAGGCTACTCTCATGGCCCTTAAGTCAAACTTGTGACTGTGCTCTGGGCTTCACTGCTCCTATGAGCAGTCCCTCCTGCTGCTTACTTCTCTGTATGACACAAAATGTGCCTGGCTCTCCCAGACCTGGCCTCTGTTGACCAAGGGCAGTAGATGATCCTACTGCTCCACAGGCTGAAAGGCAACCTGGACTACAGAGAGGCAGCAATGGTAGGTATCCTGGATGCTGGTAGCATCTGCTTTCTCTCCCACACTCATGGAGGAAAAGAGAAACATTGTGACCAAGGTGCAGTCACTTTTAGCCAGAACCAACAGGAAACTATTTAGAGATTGCTTTATGTAGAGTAAACCACATTCTTGACCAACATACTGACCTTCTTCTTCTCAGGTGATGGATGGCTGCTCTTGGGCTCAATTTCTCCTTCCCGGTCGCAAGTGAGAGGGTCTCTACCTGGTGTGGGCTTGGCTCCATTGCTAGAGTCCTCTTCATTCGGGTTCCACCCACTCAGGTTGACACCAGCAGCACACCAAAGCTGCAAGAACAGGGCTGTGGTGGCTAGGCACACTGGCTTCTCTGCTGGCCCCTCAGAGGCTATAGTAACAGAGACTACCCTTTGCCCAGGGCTCCTTTGGGGGCCTCTGAACAGGGTGCTCATTTCTCACCTTCATTGTAGGGTCTTTCTCCACCAGAGGGCGGCAATACACAGGGACAGGCACATTCTTCATTCGGTTGTCTTCCTGGCCTCCATTGGGGCTCAGCTGCAATAGAGCAGGAGGAACTGTGGTATGTGGCCGAGAGAGACTCACTGGTTTTTAGAAGCCTGAGCCAGTTGCCTGTTGGCTTCTGGTGTATAATTCATTGGGTGGTTAGATTTTGTCAACTCGACACAAGCTAAAACCACTAGGGAAGAGGGAACCTCCGACCCCATCAGATTGGTTGGTAGGACTGTGTAGGAGGTGCCAACCTGGACAGACAGTCCTGGGTTGTATAAGAAAGCAAATTGAGTATGCAATGGAGAACATGCCAGTAAATGATGTTCCTCTGTGATTTCTGCTTCAGTTTTCCTTGATGATTAAAGTCAAATAAAACCAATCTTCACCCAAGCTGGTCTGGTCAATATTTTATCATAGCAACAGAAAGTAAACTAGACTACTCTTAGAGTTACAGATCCACCAATGCCAGGTAGGAGGTAGGAACCCTCCTGGCTCCTCATGTACACTGTGCCTCTTGGCACTGCACCACCATTGCACTGGACCTTGGTAATGGCCCACCCATAATACCCTCTCCATACCTGGATACCACCCTCTGCTTCAAGTACCTGCTTATACTTGGCAGGCAGGCTCCATCCACAGGCCTGCAGCCTCCCGTCATCATTGCGCACGTGTTCACGAACCTGGCGATACTGCTCCCGCTTCTGCTCCCGTCGGGCAGAAGAGGTGCAGTCACTGGTGAGAGGAATAATGAGTTCCATGTGAGTAGTCTGTGTGAGGCTGAGGCACCCATAGTCCCACTGGTCTCCCTGACAGTGTGCCATGCCTCAAAACCCACCTGAATATACCCTTGCCTTTTCTGGGATAGGGGCATTCATCTGACATAGGGTGACTTCCCCCTGTATGAGGAGTAACCCTGGGCTTCAGAGGCCTGCTCTCTCTTGCTGGGTACTGGGACTCAGATGGCATTAACTACAGTAAAACCTAGGTGAGATTACCAGTGGTTACTCACAAAGGTGGCCTGCTATAGCTCGTTATGGCAGCAAGGTGCACAACCAAATGTTGGGGCACTGTTTAGATCCTAACACAACACAGAGTAGGATACGGTGACACCCAGCACAGTCTTCAGAGACTAAGAGAATGCTCCCTGAGAACTTCAATCGATGCCAAAGGGATTCAGACAGAACTGGAACACTAGTCCTTGCTGAGGGCAGAAGCCTAGAGAGAAGCTGTCATCCTTCCTGCTCTTGAGAACGTCTGTCCCACAGTACAGCAAATTAAAGGTGTGCTCTCCAACTCAAGTGTGGTGTGGGATAGACTTAGGACACCTGGCCCTCCCCTTAGCAGGCTGGAGGAGCAGGGGCTGGGGATACCCACTCATCAGGGAAGAACTCCAGGGGTCGGCTGCCGGCTGAGATCTGGCACATGGCATGGCTGCGACGCTGGCTGAAGCCAGCTGCTGTGGGTGACTTGTAGTGAATGTTCACAGATGGGTAGGACCGTTTGGCCGGAGGGGGACTGGATGAAGAGCTGAAGAGGCGGCTGAAACTGCCATGGAGACACAGGTAATTGAGTCACGTGTGGAGTAATAGCAGGCTCACAGAAGCCGCTCCCTCCCTGGAACACAATACTCACAACTGCCAGATAGTGGACTTCTTCTTCTCCTGGACAGAAGGGTGTTCTCTAGATGCTCTGTAATGACAAGTAAACGAGGAGCTGAACCAGCTGACTCTGGGGTCCTCCAGACTGTTATAATCCTCAGGGGAAAGGAGGTGTGTTAGAGGGCAGCCAACCCTACGGCCTACTGTATAATTCTACAAGCCCAGCTCAGGAATCACAGATCCACCTAGAGCCATGAACTGGCTCAGGAACTGTCAGAGGAAATGCAGAGAGGCACACCTGATCATTTCAGTCCACCGCACAGCCTCCTGCAACTCCATCAGCCGCTCCTTGTACTGGTTTCGTTCCATGAGTACTCGGGCCATCTCCACCCTTGTGAAGCGTCGGCGTTGGGCCATGGGAATTTTGTCCTGCAGAGGGGAGAAGAACATGGTTCCACCAATGAGGGACAGAGGACAGTTGCGCATATCATAGCTTCCTTCTGAGATGTCTGCTACTTAGATTGGGGTACATTAGGAAGATCTAACTTGGGACAAGTAATGGTATGGGGTGGCAAGGGCATGGGGAAAGGGTCAGGACAGCCTGAATGGGAGTTGCCACCCTTCTCCCCAAAGTTGTTCCCTGAGCTTGATCAAGATGAATTTCAGGGTGTTGGGAGAAAATGCAGAGGAGGCAGGTCCTCCCTGCACATGGCCCCACCCACTTGGAATCTGCTTTCATCAATGTGCAATAAAGAGGGCTGATGTCTGAACTAGCCACTCTTTCTTATTCAAGTGGTCACAATCCACGTTCTCAGCCTGAGATGGAAACTCTATGGGGGAAGGGGAGCATCACATGCCCCAAATGACTGGTAGTGGGATTTTGTTCTATTATAAGGGAACCATGCCTGTTCTCTTGCCAGTGCTGTGGTACAAGAAGGCAAACTATGCTAGCCTGAACCTAATTTTGGGGAGTGGGAGGAGGTGCAGGCTCAGTTTGGCTGCACTGCCCAGGCTGCAGATGCATAGCAAATAGCTGGTGCTGCTTCTGCAGCCTCTTTACTAACAGAAAAACTTGCTGGGACTGTAGAAAAACCATCAGTAGGAAAGGGTAGACCCTCCCTGTCTCACTCTAGAGAGGGTCTGAGGTATCAAGTCACACAATGGAGAAGACTGGGTTCAGAGGTCACAGGTGAGAGAGGTTAGGAGGGAGGGCCTAGAAAAATCAGCAAGTCTAGGAAGCACTGTCATTCCCAGCCCACCCATGCCCACAGGTTAATAGTGGATATACCAATTCTGTACAGAGATAGCTGCTTACATCCTCCACCTCTTCTCTGGGCTCACGGCGCGCGATTACTGCCTCTGACTTGACTCTACAGGATGTGGAAAGAAGCAGGCAGGGTAAGAGCTCTGCCAAATGTGCTCCACAGCCCAGACATTTGGCTGCTCTAACCAAATGGGAAGGTAAGGGTGGTGATCCAAGCCCAAGAGGGAGTGAATCAAGGTATCCTTGTGGGTAGGCAAGTCCAGAGCAGGTAGTTCCCACATGCCCTCCCTACACTGCCCCTCAAATCTCAGAGGGGCGATAACTAGGGTGAAGGATTTCCAAAGACCATGTGGATTTGATCTTGGCTGATTAGAGGGCTGTGGAGCCTCTAATGTGCCTGACCAGCCCCTCATACTTAAATGGAGAATAGGGTGAGAGGTGTAGCTAAGGATACCACCACCATTCCAAGAAGGCATATGAAGCAGGTCTCCATACCTGGTGAGGGCACAGAGGACTTGAGAGCAGACAAGGGGTGGGCAGACAAAGGACCTACCTAATGGCTGGACCTTGAACAGAAAGCACACAAAGCTTCTGGAGTAGCAAAGCTCTGAGATGTCTGAAGTGGAGGCTGGCTTTATTAAGGACATAGAGAGGTGGCAGCTTGGAAACTAAGTCTCTGGTGTTCTCACCTTTTCAACTCTTCCTCGAGCTCTTTGATTCGGTTTTCCAGCTTGACTTTGGCTTGTTTGGCAGCTTCCAGTTCACCCTTCAGCACCTCCTGCTCTCCTGACAGTTGGTCAACCTTGGCAATGAGGTCATTCTTCACCACATTCAAGGCATTTCTTTAAAAGTCAGAAAGATGAGGGCTTAATGAGAGCACACGTGCACACTTTTGTAACAAGGACTTCTATTTGTTTTGAGACAGAACTTTGCTACATAACTCAAGTCATCTTCAAACTTATCCTCCTCCTGTGTCTGCCTTTAAATATCAGGAGTATGGGCCTCTGACACATCCTGGTCTAGAACGGGAACATCTGTTTGACCTGAGCATTGAATGTAGCAGTCATTCTCACTAAAGCTTTCTGAAGAAACTACTCGGGACTCCTGTGGGTGGTTCCCACTAGAGGTGATGGTAACAGTCATGTCTCAGGGGCCATCCAGCCTTAGGTAGAACCCAGTTGATATAGAAGATTCTTACTTTGTCTCGAGAAGCTGTGAGTTCTCCAGTAGCAGGTTCCCTACTTCTTTGCCCATTCCTGAAATGAAAGGTGGTAAGATTTCCCTTGAGCCTCTCCAAGTGGACTCTGTTCCACTGCATCTGCCTTTGCCCCAGAGTAACAACTTTCCTGGCCCTGTGCCTTCAGTGGAAAGAAGAATGGCTGACAGTCCAACCTCCAGGGCAGCTGGGCTGCAAACAGAGGGACAGTCAGACCTGGACAGATCCCTGGCCTCAGCTACAGCCAATAGAAGGGCCTCTCTTCCCTGAGTTCACACTGAGCAATATATTCCTTCTAGCTAGCTCCCAGCAGAAATCCAGTCTTGTAGCAGGCCCTGGAGTCAAGTCTGTGATAGCATTTTACTTCTTGTCCTTAGCTATGTCCCCACTCCAACTCTGTTTACCCACCACGAACCAAGGCCTTTCAATGCCATCCACAGTGAACAAATGTGGGACTGTGACAAAGGACAGAAATGGCAGCACAGTGCTCAGGGAAAATCTTTGCCCCAAGGATAATGGCTTACTACAGTTGCAGCCTACCATGAGGTTACATGTAGGTCTCAAAGGACCTAGTTCTTGGTAGTGGGGTCATGAGGCATGGAGGAGTGAATGTGAGGACAGGACTTTTTTGTGGGAAACTGACCTAGCTCTTCTGCCAACTGTCTGAGTTCTCAGAGTACTTTTCCTATAATGCCCAAAGAACCAAATTTAATCCTCAGGTTAGCCTTTGCCCATAATTTTGTCTGAAACAGCAAAGGCACAGTGAAGTCATAGGTTATACATAGGTCAGCCTGATGTCCATTCTGACCTCCTTTGCTTCAAACAAGGACCTTTTCCCCACTGGCAGCCTAAGAGAGAACATGAGGTACAAGGGCTGTCCTGGGCCTATGGAGTCTCTCAGAGTCTGACAGTATCCATGGTGATCAGCAGCTTGGAGGGAGGGCCACCTCCCACCCCAACTAAAACAAAATGGAAAGATGGCACTTCACCCCAGGCCCAAGGTACCTGGGAATTCTGAAGACCCACTGATTGCCATTAGCCCACTATAAAGAACAAAGCAAATGGCTCATGAGGCATGAGAAGATGTTGAATAGAGACAGGAGGCCAGAAAGAGAAAAAACAAACACTTAAGCAGGGCCTTGGCCTTACCAAAAAAATCATCGCGCACTACGGGAGCATCCCAGTCCCACAGGAACAACAGGGCGGGAGAAGGGAGAGAAAAGAAGCGTGTTAAGCCTATGCAGACAGCAAGGTAGGAGGTGTGGGGTCACTTCTGGTTGGGTTAGAGTTGGCAGCAGAGGGAACAGGAGGGCAGGAGGCTGGATGAAGCCAGGGATTCCTGTGAAACTTTATCTGGGGACAATAGAGCAGACGGCCAGAGAAAACCACACAATGAGAAGCTATGCCCAGGGATTTGGCTGCCATTGAACACACTAAAGGGCCAGATTTATAGGGTATGTGGGCCTCAAGTGACCCGTGTTCAGTTTCTACCTGACTACCCAGATGCACAGCACTTGACAGGAGCTTCATAACACCCTTAACTTGTGGGGTGTATTGTCTTATGTTCCTAGTGGTTCTGTAGATCCCTCAGAAATGGCCCTCAGGCCTTTAGGCCTTTTCAGGCTTGAAGATGGGGGTCATATATTAAGAGTCTGTCAGTAGTCAGAGGAGCAATCCCGTCTTGGCATTGGGCAATAGCAGGCTGGAAGCAAAGCACATGGGTATAGGGGCTAAGTGGCCTGGAGCAGCCAGACAGAGTAAGTGGTCAGTGTGCACAGCCTTTGGTGATGGTTAGCGGCAGGGGAGAGTCCCACATGTATGCCCCACCCCCTGCTCCAGCTGCTCTCCACAGTGGAAAAAAGGGGACCACACGGAGACAGATGGGAGAGATACACACCTGAGAACTCCCCTGGGCCGCATCCAGTGAAGCAGAGACAGGGAAGGAAGCAACAGAGATCAATTGGTAACTAGAACCAACAAATAAAAAAATTCTTATCAAAAAACAAAACAAAAAAGCAACAATGAATCAGCCATTCCTATGTTGATGGGCATGAAAAACAAAACACTTCAGCAGGTCCACATCAAGACATCCCATGGATACAGAAACCTTAAAGGGAGAGACCAAAATGGACATCCCTCCCTCCCTAAGGGACCCAGAGTAACCTAGTTCTTGTTCAGCTCTACCAGAAATCTGTAGCCCATCCAGTGGTAAGCTAGCACCCAGCAGACCTCAGCAATTATGGCCTGTAAAGAGAAGGATTTTGTGTGTGTGTTGGTGAGCAAAAGATAGCAAGGAAGCCAACCAGAGTGAACAAGTCGTGCTGTCGGGGCATATATGGAGGCCCTGGAGCTGAATTCAGGGGTGTCCTGTTCAGCCTAGTACTTGCAGGAGTAGAGGAAGGAGAACATGATCTTGAGTAAGGGGCAAGAGAAAGTAAACCAAAGAGTAGTGGGGGCTGGGAGCATGGAGTGGCTTAAACCTCACTGGGTACAGGCCACTTCAGTACAGACTGCTAGAGAAAAAATGGAGCTTAAGTAGGGAAATATTTTCCCCCAATAAACTTAAGGGAAGAATTCTGTTCTGCTTGTGTACTCCCCAGGGGAAAAAAGAAACAAGAAAACCTATTTGATTTAAGTAACAAAATGTTTGTTGGTGAAATCTAAATAAAGTGGAGTACCAGTTCAGAAGTGGCATCCCTCTTCTCACACCTCTCTAGACCAACAACCCCATTCTCCCAGGCAGGAAGTGTGGTATGAGGGACTCTAAGCACTTTGGGTGCTCTGCATCACTATCTTCTCTGTCCTACAAAAGGCACTCATTATTCTGCGTGACCATCCAGGACACACTGGCACACATCACCTGAGAGCCTGTGCTATCTAGCTACTGTTCCATGGGTGCTGGGTCCCATCTCATGCAGAGCTCTACACAGGGAGCAGGCAGCACCAGCCCTGCCATGCTCTACATGTCTCTTGATTAATTTTCACTTTCACTTTTCATTAATCCTGAAGCTGTTGTTTTTCCTTCACCCGCGTTTTTCTAACTGATCCTTCACTAATTTTCTACTTACTTGATTGCTTCAATACTCTTCTCACAGTCACACGTGTGGACCTTTCCTTTGTTGGCTGGTACTGCAGAGACCTGGCTTACAGGAATATTCTCCAATACCCTTCCTTAGCTCTACTGCCCTCGAAATTTTGTTTAAATATCTGACCAACCTAGAATTAATTTTTTGTTTTATGGTGTAAGATCAGACAACCATTTTGTTACCATATAGAGTGGAGTTCATGTTAGTCCAAACAACTGACCCCATCCTCTTAAATAAGTGTGTCTACTTCTCAAGGACAGCTATTTCTAGACATCTAGGAATGGTTACATGGACAGTCTGTTATAGAAGGAATGAATCTAACCACTGTACACCACAATGATACAGGTTGGTCTGCATGTCACAATTCAGATTCTTTTTGGCTTCTCTGAGCATTAGCTTCCTTTTTTGTACCTGGGAAACACTATCCCCCTATAACGCATGGTGCGAAATTCCCAGTAGACAGTGAAGAAAGAGGTTGGCATGATACTTCCTACTCCTAGAACATCCATTTTGTAATGTGTTTTCCTCAGCATTTCTGAAGCCTTGAGTGCATTCGTGCATATAGGGGTTTTAAACAATAGTTGGCATGTTTTAGTTTAATTTGTAGCTTTTTTTTTTTTTTAAACTGAGCTTCTTAAAATAGTGTATGCTACTATAGTGTGTGTTTGATATAGTGTGTGCCAGGCACATATACCTTTTACTACCTTCACTGCTGAGATACATGGAGCTGAAAGCCAGGACTCCTGGGCAAAGAGTTCACCATTATCCCAGCTGATAATCCACAGCAGCATTTACCTTCTGACTTAAAGGCTGTGTTAGCTAGTTAGAAGAGAAGTGTGTTCTCTTGCCTGTGAGACATGCCCAGAGAGCTACATATGTAGCTCAGGTCACTGTATCCTGCTCTCTGTGCCATACCATCTTTAAAACCATGTATGAGTGGCTGTGGCAACAAGCCAGAAGGGTCCTTGGGTGGGTATGTAAGTAGTGGAGACAGACCCCAGCTCATTCCTCCAGAACTTGTCTCTATAGTAAGTCATTTGGCACTGTACTCACTGACTGTACAGTAGTGAGTCCTGCCTGAGCTCATGATCCATCTGACTTCTGAATTCCCACATAAAAGGTTCTAAAATATACAACCAGGAGTGGGTCTTATGACAACCTTAGCTCGGGGTCACCACTGTCCCACAGAAATGACAGCAGAGTTAGAGATGTCTTTGTTGTGGTAGAATAGGATTCTGATGCCCACTTCCCCAGTCTGCAGCCACAGTGCCACGTAAGCTCCTAACCTGGCTGTCAAAGGTGTCTCAAAGACCATTTCCTGTGCCCCCATGTATCTGAACTTCCACCCTTCACTACGTAACCATGAGGTGGCACCTCCAGCCAGAGCTGCTGCTCCCTATGGAGCAATGAGAAGCAGCAGCAGCAGCAGGGTTCCAATCTGTTTAGAACTGTATCTGGAGCACACAGAAGGGTGGTCCTGGAGCCACCCAGGAATGGCTGTTCTAGGTGTGTGTTAGAACTGCCGCCCAAGATCTAGAGCTTTTTCCAGAATGTGGACCCTATTTCTAGCACTCAACTGCCCACAAGGGACATTCAGGGGACACCAAATGCCAGCAGTATAACTCTGTGAATAAATTTAAAACTATAATCTGGAGATTTTAGGGGATGCTCATAGAACGAAGAATTTACCCTTAGTAAGATTATAAAATAAAAGTCATCAGTCCAAAGAAACAAAAAAACTTTCCCTTCATTGTAAATTACAAAGTAAACAAAAAAGATCAACAGAGCCCAAATGTCAGAGTGTCATGGGTGGTAGGCTTTGTTTACCTAGGAGGTCGGCTCCCTCATCCACATCCCCGATGACTTCAGACCCTGCTGTAGATAGTTCATGATACAGGGAGTCAGTGTTGATGCCAAAAGCTTTGTTTACAATTCCTTGGGTTGGGCTGCTGGGACACACACGGAAAGGGCAGTTAGGAACAGCACTAGCACTACAGGACACCTGACAGCAACCCTCCAAGCTTGTGTTAGGGCCTGCAACTGCAATGTCTCCAAAAGCCCCGATACTAAAAGCCTATGATGCAACCTTAGGACGTGGGGCTTAGTGGGAGGAAATGAGATTGCAGAGTATGCATTTCAGAGTACTAGCAGGACCATAGCCCTTACTCCATTTCCTAGGCTCCACAAAGTAAGCAACCCTCTCACTATATGCTTCCTTCACGAATACTATGTTACCACAGGCCCAAAGGCTAAAGCCCCCAAACTTTTGAAGCCCTGGGTCAAAACTTTTTTTTGGGGGGGGGGGGGTTCCAGGACAGGTTCTTCTGTGTACCAGTCCTGCCTGTCCTGGAACTCCCTACCTTTGTCACAGGGTAGGAGGCTGACTTTCTTACCTGCACAATGACAATCTGCACTATGGGTATAGACACCCCCATCACCAAAGGCACACTGAATCCCCCATCCAGGGTCTGGATGGATGAGCACCTGCTTCCTGTGCGATCCAGACGGGTTTCCGGACACACATCCAGCTCTGGAGTAGAGTCGATAATGTCCTGAACATCTGACCACTCATCACTGCTGCCCATACCTAGTACAGAACACAGGAAACCTAATGGCAGGGGACAGCCTGAAGCTATGCCCTACTCCTAAGGGCTACCTGGGCCTATATCTATAGAATTCACACCAGTTTCCACTAGGTATGGATGTCAGAAAAGGGTTCTCCTCATACTGGCTAGGTAGATGAAAACTCCAGTACCATGGGGATCTATGGAGAAAGGCCCGTAACAAAGATATGCACTGCTGAGGGTATGCCCCACTCCCTGTGTGACAGCATTTAGAAACTAGGTCTCTCTTTTTTTTTTTTCCAGACAAGGTTTCTCTGTGTAGCCTTGGTTTGCTTTGAACTCACGAGATTTGCCTGTCTCTCCTGGGTGCTAGGATCAAAGGTGTGCACCACCACCACCTGGTAGAAACTGGGTCTTTTAATATTTATCTATTTTATTTTTGAGGAATAGTCTCATGTACCTTAGGCTGGTCTTGAACTCCTGATCCTCCTGCCTCCACCTATCAAGAGGTGGGGGTTTGTGCCACCATGCTCAGCTTGGAGATTGTTCTTTAAGGAAACGATCAAGGTAAAAGGAAGCTACATGGCTCACCTCACTCAGAGCACAGGCCCCATGAGGACATGGGGAGGTGAACCTCTGTAAGCCCAGGAAGAAGGACACCTGGAGAGACGAGGCCTGCCTGTACCTTTGTGGCCATCCTACTTCTGAACAGTTATTTAAATTACTATAGAAGCCTTAGCTATTATATCTGATCAAGCTAAAACCCAAAGAGGAAGGAACACTCCCAGGTGGGCTACAGAGAAGATAGTAAGCAGCAGGTATGTGACTTTCCACCAGGGATGAGACATTTGGTGGCACATTGGACAGGCAGTGCACTGGACAGACTACATACCGATGCTGACGTTCCTCATTTCCTGGGTGACCTGGACCTCCATGTTGCGGCTGTTGCGCTTCTCTCGGGCCCGCTTGTTGTTCTTTGTGACACTGCTATAGTCCCCGAGAGGCTGTAGGCTCTCATTGAGAGGAGTGACTGCTGCTGAGGGCACGGAGGATGTGGGTGTGTTGGACTTGGTACCTGTGGTACTAGGTGTTGCAGCTGCTGAGGACTGGCCTGACTCAGACATCTCATCATTTGGACACTAGAGCCAAACAGAGGAAGGGAAGAACATCACAGTAGGCCATGGTGCTATGGTTAGAGTGGCTGCTGAGACCCCATGGCTCTGGTTCTCTGCTACAATCAAACAACACTATGCCCAGTGAAGGCCTAGTTACTCTGAACAATGATGCTCACCCCCAGCTGCCTGATTTTCCAGAAGCAGCCACAACATCACAAAACAGACCTTTCAGCTGACACTCGCCATAAGACAGCCCAGCACAATCATGAGTGATGATGTGATACTACATAGAGGACAAGGTGGAAGACACAGTGGGTGACCTCTACAGCTGTGGGTTGGTCAGAAACCAAAGGCTGACTAGCATGGGGCACAAGGCCTAGCGATGAGAGGTGAACGTGGTCCACCTAGAGCCTTTGAGTTGTAGTTCACCTTGAGATGAGAAAGTTGCTACCTGGCACTAGGTGGCCAGGTTGTGTGTACACTAAGCTATTTCACGACTGCTGCTATTACCACTTCTAGGACAGGAATGCTCAGCCCTGACTGAGGACAGAGGTAGAGGGCCACAGTGTTTCTCCGTGCCTGTGGTTGGGACCTCCACTAAGCAGATCCTAAGTGCTTCTCTCTGAGTACTGTTCTGAAGGAAACTCAGGCTCTTACAGAAGCCAACTGCTAACTTTACAATCCTGGGGTGGGTGGGGGGCTTAATTGAAGCATAAAAGAACATCAAATGAAACAGGAAGCAAACATTTTTTTCTTATGCTTCTGATAAAAATATTATACAATTTCAATAAAAATTGTTCTCAAACACTCTTCTATTAACTAGTATTGATGAATGCATATGACATGGAACTGAGTAAGTGCCCTGGTCACTCCAAGAAGCAGCTGGCCTTCAGGTTCCTTTGTTTTTCTGTTGGAAAGGCCAAGGAAGATGACTAAACATCTCAGGTATACATTGTACTGGGTTCTAGAGTCTTGTTCCAGAGAGAGGGCATGTCTTCAAAAGCGTGTTCTGTCGGTGTAGAGCTGGGTAAATGCAGAGGTATGAACTAATCAGTGTATACTGAGTCTCATAGGTCAGGCTGGTTCTATGGGTGCCTTAGCTCAATTCACTGGTCACTGCCAGGTCCTAGCATGAGTCTCTCAGTACTGAATACAGTCATATCTTCAAAGGACAAGGTTCTGGCTTTATCTACCAAGCTGTTTCATTTCTACACAGCAATTGTGGAGGGATGCTTTGACAAAGAACTGCTCTTTTGTCAGAATTCATCGGTGCTTAGGGTATCAAGTGAGTGAAGGCCAAGGATGCTGCTCTGTATCCAACAAACACAATTCAGTTCTAGCTAGCAGTGCTGAATCGAGAGCCCTAGTACCATGTAATCCAACTATCTTGGAAATGGCTTTCTAACAAAATTCTAGCTCTGTATCTGGATCCAGCTTCTGCCCAAGATGACAAGGGAGAAACATTTTTCTTCTTCACATCCTTGTGAGTGCCAAAAGAGGTGAGCATGGTTCACGTGGAACCTCTGAGGTGTAGCTCTCAAATGAGTTGTGTCTGCCCCTCTTCAGAGTCATTCAGGTGCCTTCCAGATGTAGACCTCTGCTGCCACCATCAAGTAAAGGGGGAAAAAAAAAACTCCAAGCAGGCCAGGAAGAAGCCAGGGGTATGAGTCCCATTCATTTCCAGACTTCCTTCCTTAATGTCCATTTCTGCCTATTGTAAAAACGGGGGCATTTTGCCTTTGGGCTGTGCCTCCCCCAGTGCCCCCACTCTGTTATCCTACAGGGCCACACTTACCCAGGGGATACACCCCCCTGGCCACCACTTACCTAGGGCAAACCTCTCAACCTCCTAAACATCAACGGGGAGCAGTGACCTCCAAATGTATTGCAAAGAACCCACACTCTTAGCGGTCATTCCTCACCATGAGTAGCCACAACTGTTTGGTTAAAACACTACAGTATATAAAAACAAAAAACAAAACAAAAAACAAACAAAAATTAAGAAATTAGAAAAACCTTAAAATATGGAGCATGAAATAAAAGAACTTAATGTAATTACTTTTAAAAAAGAAAAATCAAATAAAACATAGAACACTGTGGTTAGGAGAGAAAGACAACATAGTAGAGACAGAAGAGACAGGGTAAAAAGGAAAGCTGGTAAAGCATCAGACGGAGGGGGCTCAAGACAGGTTTGGTCTCCCATGGCCTTCTTGTAGCTTCTGCAGATGCTTAAGGGGAAGGTCTGGGGTGAGGGAGAGTGAGGGACCAAGTGACTGAGCATGAAAAGCTGGCATGATGGCAAGGCAATGTCTAGATGGCCAGGAATAGTTAGTTCTTATGGGTCTTGCTGACTTCTCAGGGCACATACACTGGCAGGACAGTGAGACAGGGCACCAACACCTCTGTCTCGAAGATATACTCACTGCCTAAAACAAGAGTATGAGCTGACAGAGCTGGCAGTACACAATAGCCCCTACAGGCAAGCTGGACACAGGCAGAATAGTGGCCAAGAACAACAGGAGGAAATTTCAGAAGTTCTGGACTCCACGTCCACCAAGTTCAGAGACCCAAGACTGTGTGTCCCCTAGTTCCCTCTGTGGGGAATTTTCCACCAGACCCAGGGACACCTCCTCCACCCCAGGAAGGCAGTCTCCCTTACCTGGCAATGCTGCAGCTACCATCCAGGCAATCTAAGCACACAGACCCCGTGTACAGAAAATGACCTGGGGCCCTGATGAATAACCTGGCCTTTTCTGGGCTGCATGTTTGGAGTACACACCTGAGGTGGTAGTATCTGCCTTCTCAACTTGTAGCTGAGGAACTATGACCAGATACAAGCAGAAAAGAGGCCAGGTCAAAAGCTGCCTCATTACTTATGCCTCCACCTAGCAGAAGCTTCAGATTCTAGATAATGAACACCTGTAAAAGCCTCAGGAGTGCCATGCATCCTGGCTAGATAACTAGTCAGAGAGAGGCATGTATTTAGGGATATGTTCTATTGAAGCTAAGTTCATTCTTCATAGACATGGCTTCTTTGGCTGCGGAGTGGCCTGAGAAACAAAGGGGGCTGGCCTGGACTCACAGGTGATAGTGCGAGGTCAAATAGAGCAGGACTCTCATGCCTCCCGACACCCAGCTCTGTTTCTCTGTCCTTGTCTTGTGTCAGAGGACGGTGGACCAACTCAGGGAAAATAGAAAAGAAATGAAGTCCTCTGAATGGATGTAGGACACCAGTAGTTTGGGGACCCTCACAACACCCACGGCTACAAAACCTGGTAGCTGGAGTTGGACTGCAGCTGGCCGAGGTCACTCAGGTGCCAGTGGTCCCCCGCAGGCACGAGCTTGCCCCCCATCTGTGCACGTACCATGCCGTCAGCCAGGGGGAAGACATTCAGAGAGGTGGGACGCTCCTTCCTGCTGCAGTAGGAGGGAGAAGCACAGGAGTGGATGGTTAGATGGCTATGAGAGAACCAAAGTCCATTGCTTGGCACACAGATACTGCCTGTGGATGGCAAAGTTTTGCATACTCAGCCACTAAATATCACTTCCACGCATTTGAGAACTGTTCCCTAATTAGGACTCATGTTTTTCCCTTCCATCAAACTTTAACATTTTAATTTAATTTTTTTAAGGTTTAATTTAGAAAAATATTTTGTACATATGGTTAGTTTGTGTGCATGTACATGCATGCCTAGTGCAACAAAGGCCAGGAACAGGCACTGGATTCCCTGGAATGGCTCTTCTAGAGGACCTGGGTTTGATTCCCAGCATCTACATGGTATCAGTCAGTGCTCTGAAACTATCAGCCATCTCTCCAGCTCCCCTTCTTAAACTTTAAATAGAAACAATGTCAGAGCTAACAATCCTAAAGCAATACCAACAAGAGCTTTTTCAATAATTACTATTCTAATTTTTTTATATATGTGTATAGTGTGTGGGTATGTGCATGCAAGTCAGCTGAGTCCTAAAGGGAGTGTCAGATTTACTATAGCTAAAGGTATAGGCAGTTGTGAGCTGCCTGATGCATGTACTGAGAACTGAACTCAGGTCTTTGGAAGATCAGTAAGTGTTTTTAACTGCTGAGTTATCTCTCCAGCCCCAGCAAGACCTTTACTCTTCCTTCACTAACCAGCTCTCTGGGACCTCAGAGAGCTTTGTGTATAGGTCTTCACCTTGTATATTTTTAAATTTATTTTTACTATATTGGTGTTTTGCCTGTATAAATGTCTGTGTCAGGGTTTTGAATCCTAGAGTTACAGACAGTTGTGAGCTTCCATGTGGGTACTGGGATTGAAGCTGTGTCTTCTGAAAGAGCAGTTAGTGCTTTTAACCACTGAGCCATCTCTCTAGTCCCTCACCTTATATTTTGAGACAGTGTCCTCCCTCTACTGAACTAATCCATTGGCCTAGCTGGCCAGCAAGCTTTGGAGATTCAAGCCCTCACTGAATCAGCTCCTTGTAGCCCCTTCACAGGGCTTCACCTTGTGAAGTGCCTTAATAGGACATGGTCAAAGCAAAGAGCACTGCTGTCATGACTCCTAAAGACTGTGATGGAGGACATGGTTTCTATGTGCAGATTTCCCCAGCCATCACAGCCTACAGAAGACAGGCTCAGATCTAGAGAATCTGGTAAACTGAAGGTAAAGAGCAAAGCTTAGTGCTCACCCCCAAGATTCTCCACGAACAGTAAACAATAGTGGGGAGAGACTCCAAAGCCATCTTGTCAGAGGCTGTCAGTCAAGCAGGTTTGGCTACAAACAGTTCTAGGCAATAGCACACACCAAGACTGTCTGTCTAAACTAAACTGTTCAAAGATATTCAGGTCAAGCATTGGCCTGCTCATACCATAGCTTCAGACACTGGGTGTTTAGCACCTAGAGACACAAGAGGGGAGGTGTCTTCCTCTGGAGTTTCCAGGAGCCATGTCTAGGGGCTAGCAATACATACTCTGAAGGCAGAAAATGTGTGTCCTCTCCTTACTACATAAAGAATGCCAGAGATGAAGAGGAGAGCTGAGGGCAGTAGCACACTCAGAAGCCACCTGAGGCTGGCTATTCAGCTGGAGATAGTGTGAGTTTGGGCAGGGGGTCTCTTGGTAGATACTGGGCAGTTAGTCTGTCCCCCAAACAACACTGTCTCCTGCAGTAAGGAGACCCCTAGCACTTGCTGGAACTTGACTTCACTGTCTAATAGGCTTGTCACAGAAAAGACAGAACCAAAGAATGGGTTGGGGTAGTGGAGGAATGCTCAGGGCCGAGGCCTCTTTGGAAGGCACTCTCCAATATCTGGCTTGCATGATTCCTTCACACAGGGAATGTTGGGCTTATTAGCATTAAGTGGAAAGAATTCAGATGCTTAGCCCCAAGAGAGATGGAGAATTTGTCTATTTGAACCTCCCTAGCTCAGTCCTACTGACAATATCCCACAAGAGCCAGCCTCTGGGCACTGAGAAAGAAGCACAGCCAGGGACTGGAGCAGGAGCTCATTAGGCCTGCCTATTTCAGCAGTCTCCCCAACCACATTGTGCCTCCATGAAGAAGATCCTTGGGCCTAGTTCTGATCCCATTAAGTACTCTTCCTCATGATTCTGGGTGAGGACATAGTGTGTCCCTAGTCCTTAATCCAATCATGCCTCTTCTGCTTCTCTACTTTCCCTCCCTCTTCTTTCCTCTTCTCCAAATGCTACAGGGTGAGAACAAGCGAAGTGGCTCTTGTCTCAAAAAATGGAATAACACATACACTGCAGATGACTAAATCCACATCTTGAGATGTTTCTCCTGGCCTACCATCTCCCAAGTCAATGCAAGTTGAAAATTCAGCCACACACTGCTCTCAGAGACTTGAGTCAAAATAGCATGATTTCATCTATGAAAAGGGTAGACATTTCTTGAGTGTGTGGTAGAGCCTGAAACCTAGAAACCTCTTGCTCTGCCAACTACTGTGTGGCTATGCTGAGGTACCCATCAAGTTTATACTTTCTCGGTCTTGTGAATATACAGCTGCAGAAGGTCATCAATCAAAGTAATCACTAGATAACCCCAATCCTCAGAGTGACCCTAGCACTGCAGTGGCTTTACCTTTTCCTCCACGACTGGCGAGGACTGCAAGCAGCAGCAGACACAATGGCCAGCACACAGCAGCGACAGCACAGAGGGCAGGACAAGAAGACCACATTAGAGAATGAAGGTTAGACTAGCGATATCTATGCATGTGTTCATAGGTAAAGCACGTGCATGATGATGGTGAGACATCTGGACCCCATCATGTGTTCCCCTCTATACAAACAGCTATACACAGTATCTACAGGAATAGACACATGGGGTATGTATGGATCTTTGTGCTTTTGACAAAAGACCCTAGGATGTGACCTACTGAACAGGGAGCAGCAGGTAGATGAGCACAGGGCTCATCACAAATACATAGCACAACATGTGCACATAGAATGAGAGCACAGAGACACATAAGCTCCCACCCACATCTGCAGCGATGGTTCAAAAATAGCAAGTGTTTGAGATTCCACTGAGTTCATTCCACAAAAATTCTGAAAACCACGCCAGGAGTGCAGGAAAAGGCCACATGCATCATAGGTGGCCAGCATCTCAGACTCAGGAAGAATAAAGACTTTATAAAGTCCCTGTGCAGAACTGGAAGAATCTGAGCTCAGAGAGAACCAACTTAAACATCTAACCCAGAAGACACACAGCATCCTTCCACCTCAGCCCCAAAGCAGAACTTTGACAACGCTGAAGCATAGTCTCCCCTGTGATAGAATGCATAGTGGGGATGGAAGAGGGTTCTTCACCTCAACTGGCCCACTCTGGGTCAAGATAATTGCTATCAATGCCTGGGGCCCTGCACCATCTTGTTCCTGACTGAAGTTTAGATCATGGGAGACAGATTAGTTTAACTACTTGCTAGTGACAGGTAGAATGGAGTCTATGGGTTGAGGAACTTTAGTGGCACTGGCCAGGGTGATGGGAAGAACATTAGCACACCCCACCCACCCACCCCAGTCTCCACAAACCTGGCAACAAGCACATTCTTCTATGCTGTGGAGACAGGTGTAAAAGGCTAGCAATGGGCTCAGGAGACAAAGGCAGCAAGACTGCTTATACCTTGGCTTTAGGCAGCTCAGATCAAGCACTCAAAGGTTTGACCTCAGTGAGCAAGACAGTCCCTACTTTTCCTGGTCAGGCTGGAGAATCCCATTTGTTAAACAACAGAAAACGCCATGAAGGCTTCTTGTGACTTCTAGAAGGCATGGAAAAGCCCTTTAGGCAGCCACCCATTATGCTTGTCACTCTTATTCTTGGCACCAGATGTCCTGGCTGCCCAGAGAATACAAGATGGCCACAGACAGAGAAGATTCACAGATCCATTTCTCATAAAACATGTCAAGGGCATACTGGTTCTCTTAGGGAAGAAAGGACAGGAAGCAGCACCAGCCCAAGGGCCCTAAACTCTTCTCAGGTAGGAAGCATGCTCCCACAGTCTGATTGCCTGGAGAGGGACAAACAAGGGGTAGAAATAAAGGCTCTGGATACCCAGCTAATGTATAATGTAGACTATTCAGAGCTATAGGTGCCATTGAATACCTTGGTAGCGAGTTCCTGGATAGGACTCCATACTTTCACCAAGTAGATACCCATAGCAAAGTATAACCTGCCTGAAGCTGTGTTGTCTCTTTTCCAAAGGAAAAACAGGTAACCTAAGCTGGCTTACAGTGACAATCACAGTCTTCAGAGGTCAGCTTCACAGCCTACATGGCTTTCAACACAGCCCAGCTTTGGTTTTGGTTGAGCTAACAGGATCTATTTCTGTAGAGCCACAGGACCTGGAGTAAGATGCTGGGTACATGTAGTCTGCAATCCTGGGTCTAAGTCATGTTGCCCAGCTTCCTGTGATACACTGAACATATTACCTCCACATTTTCAATCACAAAGCAATGGCTGAACAATTATCTTTCTGTACTTTTTTTTTTTTAAGACAGTGTTTTACTCTGTGAACTAATCTACCAAGGAACTTACTATGTAATCCTAGCTTCCCTTTAGCTTGGGCTTTCCTCTTGCCTCAACTCCCAAGTGCTCACTCAGATTACAGACTTGACCCATCATGCCTGGTGTTCTCCTGAAGGACATGCTGGCAAAAGACTGCCAGAAGGTTCTAGAATGCTACAGTCCTATACAAAGATTCTAAACCCTACAAAAATCTCAGATACCATCTCTGTCCCCTTAAAGATCAATGATTATAAAGTCAGCCTCGTAACTTGGAAATTTTCTGAGGGCACAATGTCAAGATGTCAAAATTTGCAAGGAAGGAGTCTTCCTGGGCCAGCAAATGAGAGTATGAAGTTTAATGCTCCTACTTTTCAGCAATAATAAACTGCCAGGGTTATATCTCCTCCATATTGTCTCACTATTTCTTAGTGCTTGGGATCTATTCAAACTGCTTGTACCCTTTTCTATAGATCAGAACTGACTGTAAATACTGTAGACTCTACTTCCTGTTAGAAGTAGCAGCACCATGTCAGAGAACACATACCCTACCTTCCTCAGGCCTACAAGATATAAATAAGTGCATTCTTGTGATCCTGGTATGCTGAAGAGGGCAGCATTGCACTCAGAAAGTGGTTGATGAAGTCCAGAGCTCTGTATCCTGAACCTTCTCATTTGTAGATGTTATACATAGAACAGACAAGCAAGGGGGAAATGCCGCCTTATTGTGGAGTGACTAGAGGCTTTCTCTGCTCCAGACTTGGCTTCAAAAATTTCAGCTGCAGGAATTTAGAACAACAGAGCAATAGGGTGATGCCTGGCTGAATGTGTGGTTCTGGCTCCTGCCCCTCTCACAACTGACTAATGTCATCTCTAATCACTCAGCTCTCAGGCTGGTAATGCCCTGAGTGAGACCTCTGACACTAGCTCTCTAGATCTCCTGTCTCAGACACAAAAAGTGGTAAAGAACCCGTGCTTAGCCCGGTTCTTCCTGATGCTTTCACAAAACCAGCACCAAAACTTAGGCCTAACGGAGACTTGGGGAGGGGCTGTGGATATCATGCTACCCTGCATGAGGTACACGGGCAGGGGTTGAACAAGGCAGCCCATCACTTCTTCTCCTAAAAAAAATTGATTAATAATAGTATGTTGTACAGCAGAGGTGTCTAACATGTTGACATTACTATATGATGTTGTCATCTCTAAGTGTAATGGGCTGCACTCACAGCTGTCTTAGGACCCATGTGGTCTATGGTCAAAGGCAGACATGCCTGTTTGAGAACATAGGTGAACACTAAGCTACTACCCCAAGGAGAATACGTATATATTTTATGTAGATCTTAGTTTTAGATCCCAATACTCATTTGGATAACTCTACCAGATGATTCATATACATTGAGGATAGATAAGGAAATAAGGTAAAAAGTGGTGGCGGACGACTGCTTAAAGCCCCCACTGCTTCAGAGCCACATTATCAGGTCAAGGCCTCCATGTACTTCTGAAAGGATGCTATGCAGATCCTCCCAGTCCCCCCCACTAGCATTTATCTAGGGGTTCAGCTGGGGGATTAGAGCACCAACCTTCGGCTCAAATCTCACACCCCACAGTATGCAAATAGCTATGAAAGCACTGTCAGCACTGATTGGCATGTTTACAAATATATTTTAGTAAGTAGGATAATTTGCAAAATCAGAATCCATAAAGAACAAGGGCAGACTATATACAATTTTCCTGAGTCTCAGACACAGATCTGGGACTCAGCAAGAGGTAAAACCTGCAGTTACAGCAGAAGCCATGTTCACCTTTATATACATTCCTGCTCAGTGTCTGTACCACTCCCTCTTACTGCCCACCAGGCTCTTCCCACCCAGTCCACCTACCTCCGCCCTGGCAGGCTGCTTTCTGTCTGGCCGCTACTCCCAACTTGCTGCATCTTGGATCTTTCAATATGTTCCACATAGGTCTGGATCATCTGTCAAGAGGGGCCCCCTGTAAGTGTCATCCATTGAACTCCCAATGCTATAGTTCAGGAGTGCCATGCTTGGATAAAGCAGCTCATTTAAGGAACATGAGTAGACAGACAGTTTTCTAACAATGAAGGCATCAGAAGAAATGAGTAAAGATCAGTAGCAAATGCTAAGTACAGCCTTTAGCAGTTAATTTCTACTCTCATCCTAAAAGGGTGCCCACTAGCACCTACCTCTGTGTGTCGCTGGTGTAGAGCATTGTACTCCTTCTTCATTTCGGATTCCCGTTCCTCCAATCGGGAAACTGAAAAATACAACCATTGTGACAGCTGCACAATCCATCCTACATAGCTCAGTATATGTCTTCTGGACTGTAACAAAAGCCTGGCATGTGGTACATCAGGGCAGCGCTTTATGCTCAGAAAAGTTGTTTTGCTCTTGTTAAGAGTATTAAACATAGAATATGACCGGCTGATCAATATAAGTGGCATGTAGTATGTGCTGCACATATGAGAATGATCAGTCCTACTGTAAAGAAAACCAGGATGGGTGGAACTTATAAATGCATTTGCTTAGCATAGTCAGAAGCTTCCAACTCATAGCATGTGCCAAGGGTAGATAGAAGTGAGAACTCAGTGGCTGACTACTTGCCTAGTGTGATGAACAAGTAAACCCCTGGGTTCCACCCCTAATATTCCTAAAACAAATGAATAAATAACTCATGGGCTGGAGAGATGGCTCAGCAGCAGACATGCAGACAGACCACTGTATATATAATACATAATAAATAAATAAATCTTTAAAACAAAAGAAGTGAGAAGCTCATGAAAAGGGACAATACTCAAGTGAATAATAATTTGAGTCATGTTATAGACTGACAGAACTCACAAGTGTATGGTGAAATGAACAGCAGCACTCCTTACACACATCAATGCTGAACTTGTCTTTTCTAGGTTGTTAACAAAAACTGGTGACATCCTGAATGGTCCTCTCTGTTGTGGCATGTACCTATCTAAAAAATACAACTGACTAATAAACTAACTGGCAATACTGGCCAGGAAATCTGTCCCTGGGCCATACTAATGTATTCAGCATTCCACTGCCCTTGTGTGCCTTACTCTGCACCTCTGTCCTGTAACCCAGAGTAAATGACAATGGATAAAACAAGGCAGGACATGTGGAACTCATGGTGTGGTCCTTCACTGGCTTCCATCTTACCTCACATTCTCCTGGCCTCCTGATGACTTTTCTAAATTTTCTTAACAAATTACATGGCTTCACATCTCAGACCATGCTGTGTTCTGTGACATGGGATTGACTGTCAGGTGGTAGAGGCTACTGCTGCTTATCCTGCATCTGCAAATCAGTAGGGCTCAGGAGGAGACTCTTTTCTGAAGTTCAGCATAGGTATCAGCTCAAGGCAGTCAACTCTATTTTCTCTTAAAGGAGTCCAAAGCCTAGACACCAGCACCCAACAACAAATAAAAACTAGGGACACCAGCACCCAACACTAGATGCATAGATACTAGCACCCAATACACATAAGACCTGGGGATACCAGTACACACTACACACAGAGCCCAAGAATATCAGTACCCAATGCATATGGGGCCCAGGGACATGAGAACCAAAGACATATGACCTAGGGACACCAGCACCCACCATAAATACAACATCCAATAACTTAGAAGATTCTAATAACTAGCACACATGTGACTTGTAGGTACTAGTACCCAACCTACACATGACATACAGACACTGGTACACCATATGCAAGTTATTACATACACTGAAACAGCACACACTTAAGTGACAGCCCAAGAAGCAAAAAAAAATCTACCCATGTCAGATGTACTCAAACTCAGCTTGTCTGTCTCTCTCTCTCTATGTTTCTGGAAGGAACCAGTATTAGGCCTTAGGACCTTCCTGTGAGCCCTTGCTTGGATGTCTGTGCAACTACTGTCTGGTTGACAGCTTCCATCTGGCCTTCTCAGGCCTCATGCTGGCCTGGAGAATCACCACCTACTAATCTCAGTTGGCAGTTTTTTCCTTTCTAAGAAAAGAGCCAGTAAATTACACATGTGAAATATTCCAATCAAAAGGAAAGTCACAGCACCTGTATAAATATGAGGTTTATTGTACAAGACCAAAATATGCCATTAGGTTTACTTCCTGTTTGCCAATACTAGCATGTATACAAGCGACTTGTGCACTGCTCACCCTCAGACTCTGATCCTCAGCATCCTGTTAGTCTAGCATAGAAACCTTTAAGTCTCAATCCCAACCTATTAAGCCAGTTTTTCTCTCTCCCCCAATTCAATTTTAATTTCACAGAGAAAGAAAGGTAGGTGTTTCTCAAAGTAACCAACCAGATAAAGTTGCAAATGTGTTTTAGTAATTGAAATATTTAATTATAAAAAATATTGAAGTCAGGTGTGGTAGCACACAACTTTAGAGGCAGGCAGACCTCTGTGAGTTTGAGGCCAGCTTGCCTGGTTTACCAGGACAGTTCTAGAGCAGCCAGGTCTATGCAGAGAAACTGTCTCAAAAACTAAACAAAAAGACTGAATTGATGGCTGTAACAGCAACACTATAGTTTAAATTTTAAAGTTTTGTTTTTATTATTTTTAACTTGTATATGTAGGAATAAAGTGGGAAGGTTGTCCACATTAATGCAGGTGCCTAAAGAGGCTAGGGACATTGGGACCTCCTGGAACTGGAGTTACACGCAGTTTTAAGCTGCCTAATGTGGGTGATGAGAACCAAACCATGTTCTCTGAAGAGCAATGCACAATCTTTTTTTTTTTTTTAATTAAAAAATTTTTTAAAAGAAAATTTCATACTACACAGCACTGTTCCCCTTTCCTCCCCACTTCCCTACCCCTCAGCTGGAGAACTAAGCCCTCTGAATGTGGATGACAGTTGAATGGCGTGGGCAGTTTGCGGGGCTTCTGGCAGTGGGACCAGAGTCTATTCCTGGTGCATGAACTGGTTTCTTGGAGTCTATTCCCTACACAATCTTAACAACTAATCTCCAGTCCCGTAAATACAGCCTTACAAGTTAAAATAATTGCTTTTATAGTATTTTTAAATTTTAAAAGCACCCTTTCACCTTTCCTACAGATACTTTTGACTAGATTTTGGGAAAGGGAAAACCCTGGCTTAGTTGATCCTGACCTACTCTGAGGCTGAGGCTTAGAGGCTATCATGCTGAGAGAATCAAGGTTTGAGGTGAGCAGCAGGCAGATGACTAATATTTGCAAACAAGAAGCAAACCTAAAGGTCTTTGAGAACTGTCCCTAAAACAGTAGTTCTATCAGTACAAGGCTTTGTTCCTCAGAACCACAGGAAGACCCAGGGTATGAGTGCTTTGTTATTTGATAGTCAGATTACACAGTAAAGCAAAAGTGTGCTGTGCCACAAAGACTTTATTTCCACAAAGGGCTTGAGGCTGATTGTGGGAATACTGTTTTGTGATGAGAAAAACTGAACGAATAAACACTGAGACTTGGTGAAATGAAAAGGCCATCGCTCCCCTAAGCACCCACCCCTTTTAATCAACAACTTGTGCATTCCTCCCGAGATCAGTCTTAGGATATCCATCCCAAATCATGGTTCCTGCTAGCCACTTACTCTGATCTGCATAGTTTTTGGCCTTTAGTTCCAGCTGACGTGTCTGAAACTCATAATGTTCTACCTGGATCTGGAGTTCTTTCTTCTCTTGCTCCAAGGCATCTTCAAATTCAATGAATTTCTATGCATGGGAAAGACAAAAGGTCAGAAGGTGACAGGGCCTTTCACATAAAAAAGCACAAATTCAAGAACCCAAGAATCCAGAGACACCTTAAAGGCACAAGCTGGCCAGTGGTCGGATCCCTATTAGATCCTGGTTCCCTACTCCTTCAAGGTGTCTTTCTCCATCTGAAGAGAAACATCACAGATAAACTCTGATGAGAAGCAAGAATGAGTGATTAGACCTTTGGCCGGCTAATACCATTCTTGATGCCCTGTGAAGTCTGCCTTCACATACCTTTCCAGGGCCTCCCTCACTCATGATCACCATCACTCAATGCTCAGAAACTCTCAGTAAGTCTTGAACACTGTTATCTACAAATGATGTGGTCCCTCTTGTCTGCAATTAAGCAGATTATCCCTGTCAGTATTACATTTCCCAAAGGATGAGTGGTGGTGGCACACACCGTTAGTCCCAGCACTCAGGAAGCAGAGGCAGGGGAATCTCTATGATTGAGAACAACCTGAGCAAGTTCCAAGACAGCCAGGGCTACACAGAGATACCCATCTCAAAAACCAACAAGATCACACACACACACACACACACACACACACACACACACACACACCCCAAAACTTCTAAATGAAGGAAAGGCAACTTTTCTCATTTTCATTTCACTAATTATGTGTGTGTGTGGTTGTGTGAGTTTATGTGTCCTACATACAGGCAGGACCCTAGGACATCAGATCCCCCAGAACTGGAGTTATAGACAGTTTGTGAGCTGACATGTTGGTGCTTTTCCAGACCCAATGTTCTTAACCCCTGAGCCATTTCTACAGCCCCATTTATTTGCATTGCAATCAATCACTGCTGAACTAAAAACTACAATCATCATTCAGGCTTTGAAAAGGACAGCCTGTTGAGTTTCTGAGTAAAATGATAATCATCAAACCAAATGAACAGAAACCACTCTGCAAAACTAAAGACACTCTAATTAGGCCCAAAGAGGAATCACCACCCACGGTGCAGACCCTGAGTATGGACATAGCCTCTGCAGAGAGCCATGCTAAGTGACATTGTAATAGATACCTGGTGAGATTCCTACAGTAGTAAGGGTTGAGGAAGGAAGTGTATACATGGTACTGAACAAGAAACTGTAATGTGACCAAAAAATTCAATCTGTAGGAAGCATAAACACCTGGTGGGCTTTAAAGTTTCTCAGAAGACATGAATATAAAGGTAACCTTGAACTTCAGGCCTCTGTTTCTGGCTAGAACCATGCTTCATGTAATAACCCACATACTCCCACTCTGCAGCTGTCTGATCAGTCTCATATCTCTCTGTAGCAGGCTGTTAAAGGTTTTTGTGCTGAAGCACTGAGCTCCAGTGAAGGATGGAAGGATGACTCATCCTGTATAGCCAGTGAAAATGGAAAACCCCAGAGGAGGGGAGGAAGGAGCTGAGAGGAAGAGACTGCAGCCAGAAGGACGTCTACACAGGATTAAAGACATTGCACTCAGTAGGCTGAAGGAAGAATACCTCACAATCAGCAAAATGCAGGGGTCTTTGTGTGTATAAAATATACAAACAATGAAAGCAAGTGATTGTGAATCAACCGGATATAATTCCTATATAAAGAACACATCTATACTAGTCAGCCTTTAAAAAAAAAAAAAAAAAAGAATTCCATGAAATGAGATTGTATTCTTCCCATTTTACATATAAAATAAAAATGAAAAAGTCAACCTTATATTCCTATCAAGCATAAAAGGTGACAACAGAAGTCAGCATTCAGGACTCTCAGGATGAAGAGTGCTGGCTATGCAATCTCTTACAATGGAACTCATGGGGCTGTTAATAACGTTCCTAAACCAACCATGCTTTTCTGGGAAGGTGAACTTCTCTCACACTTCTGTATCCCAGGAACACCCATAAGACTTCATCTAGTGTGTTAGAAGCAAATGCCAAAAGGAGTCAAAAATCAGGTTCTTTTGTTTTATTGATAGGGGAAAGAAAAGGGAATGAATTTCCAAAAGAAAAACGTGCCTTATTAGTCTTTTGTCCTAAGCAAGCAGACAAGTAAGAATCTGGGAGCAACTTGGACTTCTGAGCCTGTGTTATCACCTCTGGCTACTTTCTGGTACCAATAGGGGTACCTACATCCATCAAGTATCTACTCAGGGCTAGGTGGGACAACAAACCCTAACATTAGATGTTCCTTTTCGGCCAACCTTACATTCCTCACACTATAGAGCTACCTAGCTATGCAGGTCCTGAGTTGAGAGGCTGGAGTTACAGACACTTTTAGTAATATGACCATAGTTCACGAATGTAGTTATGGTCTTGCAAAAATCCATCCAGTATCCATCTGTAACAGTGATTTAATGTACTCTAAAGAAAATCAGAGCACGGAGGTGTTGGCCCATACCTTTAATCCCAGCACTGGGGAGACAGAGGCAGGTGGATCCCTGTGATTTCGAGACCAGCCTGGTCTATAGAGCAAGTTCCAGGACAGACTCTAAAGCTACACAGCAAAACCCTGTCTCAAGAAATAAACAAACAAAAAAACTAACAAACAAAAATAATTCATTTAAAAAAAAACTGAGAAAGAGGGCTGAGTGGTGGCTCATGCCTTTAATCTCATTACTGAGAGGCAGAGGAAGGCAGATCTCTGTAAGTTGGAAGCAAATCTGGTCTATCTAATAAATTCTAGGCCAGCCAGGGCTGAATAGTAAAGCCCTGTGTCCCAAAACCAACCAAATTACAACAAAACAGAAGGAGGCAGGGAGGAGAAAGGTACACGAGAGAGGTAAGAAAATGAAGATAAAACTAAATTTAAATGTCTTACTTCACAAAAATCTTTCTTGGGGTGGGAGTTGGAGAAAGACGCCTTTTTCAGAAATTCTTTATCCTCTGTGGCCCTTTCCCTAGTTTGGGCTGGTTTTGTTTCTTTCTAAAAGACATTTATTTTATGCATAATAGTGTGCTGTGCATGCATTGATGAGTGTAGAAAAGGGCATCAGATCCCCTGGAGCTAGAGTTACTGGTGGTGGTTATAAGTCATCCAATACTGGGAACTGAACTTGGGTCTTCAGCAAAAGCAGTTCATGGTCTTAACTACTGAGCCATCTCTACAGTCCCTTCCTAATCCGATGTGATGACCTCCTAGGGAAATGTTCTAATGCCTCAGTTGACACAGATCCTTGCTTTCAAGAACTTGGCTCCCTGGGTAAAAGCACTAGTTATAAAAGCCTGACAACCTGAGTTTGATCCCTGTAAGCCACAAATCAGCTGGATCTTAGGTGATGTGAGACAAAGGCAGGAGAATCTCTTAGAAGCTCTTAGGATAGCTGGTTGGAATATGCAGGGCAGCAGCAGAAACAAGAGGCCCTTCCTCAACAAGGTGAATAGTGAGAAGCATCTCTGAGAAAATTGTCTGTGACCTCTACATGCATGTTTGTGGCATGCACTTGTTTGCCTTCATACAAACCTCATTCATTCATAAACACATACACAAAATAAACTTTAAAAAATTACAGCAGTCTAAATATGAGCCAGACAGAGCTATGGCTAAGTGTGCCAAGTGTGTATCTGCAGGAGTATGTGCTTTTCTGAGTGTCTGCTGAGCAGAAGGAAGGGTAAGAAAAAGGCTAGCTAAGACAAAATGGAACAGGAGCCCCAAATGAGGCAGAGAATGGAAGGAGGGACACTTATCCATAGGAGACCTAAGAAGCTTAGTGAGAAAGGGTACTCCAAACATTTTCATAATAGGCACAGGTTGGAATCTGTCCCCGTTGATGTCAGGAATGTGTCAGAGAAACATCACCAAATGGAAGGACATCCTTAAGGAAACAGGCATGTCACATTTAACTTGTTATCCCCAAATCTCTTGTCTATACAGGTACTCAATGTGTCACAGGCAACAACCTCAACCGATCTCAAAACCATGAGGCACAGGGAAAAGCCAGGCAAGAGTATCCCCTGCCTAAGTCCATTTAGTTAAAGCTCTACATGGTGAAAATTCAAGAAAGCAGGTCAGCAGCCACCTGGGGTAAGGAGGCCGAGGACAAGCCAGGTCTGGGAAAACTCTACAGTGGGTAAGACTTCAGGAGCTCATAAGTGTTGTCAATGAGATCTCGATAAGGGAGTTAATCTCTTACCCCCCCCCCCCCCCCCCCCCGCCCACAAAAAAGAAACAAAACTAAAGGAAGAGATGAAACTTGGGGTCAAAGATTCAATCTTGTGTCCAACAGCTCAACTGATTTCCAGGCACCAGGGATTCCCCAGCATTCTCTCCCCAGCCCAGTGAGAATTCATCACCTCACCTCCTGGGCTGTTTCCTAGACAGCTGCACCCTCCTCCCGCAGCCACACAGTATTTTCTACCTGGTCTCCTACACAACTGCGTTAGATAGATCCCTTTAACTGGAAAATGTCACTTTTCCTGAAAAATACAAACCTATGGCTTTTGTTTGTTGTTTTGTCCTGTTTTTGGTTTTTCGAGACAGTCCAGTTGTAGACCAGGCTGGCCTCGAACTCACAGAAATTCACCAACCTCTGCCTTTCCATTTCTGGGATCAAGGCTTATGCCACCATGTCTGGCACAAACCTATGTTTTAAGCACTCTCCTTTCTTGCCTGATGGTAACTTAAAAATATTGGTCACTTGCTCTTATTTGAAGTCAACTCAGCCAGACTACTCAAAGACAGATATATGGTTGAACTGGCCACATGCGTTTGTTTCAATGCAATTGAAAAGGAATGAAAAGCAGAGGCTGAGCACATGGCTCCGTGACAGAGACTTGTCTACCATGCTTTGAGGAAAAACAATGTCCCACTTCCACAGTTCCAAGATCACAGTAAAAATACTCAAGGGCCCCTGTAGCCAGTGGCTACTGAACTGGATAATATAATACAGGGCTGAGCCTGTTGTCACAGAAGTTTGTGTAGCAGAGTGGTTGCTGAAGAGACATTCCTCCATCACACAGGGCTAGCATCTCTTTGAGGGCACATCTAGAGAAAAGAGAGGAATTCCACGGGGTGGAGGCAAAGCCAAGAGATACTAAACACTTCAGAGCTGGTCCGTGATGGGGAGTGTCCATGCTCTCTTCAGTACACTGTTAGATGCTACCAGTCAGGGAAGTGGTCTGATAAACCACTCCAGGGTGAATGGATAGAAGCAACACTTGGGGAAGGAGGAAGGGCATGAAGGTTGAAGAACAGGCCTTTTCCCACTTAAGTAGGAACTTGAGAAATGGGTATCATCCTGGGTCTTGTGCCCCTTCAAGGGACCATCTTTCATAATAACCAGGATGTTACAACCTCAGTAGCTCCAGCTTTCTCTCTATAGAAGATAGGTCTGGTTACCAGGTCACATGAAAGCCAGAACAGGGTGCCCCCTGAAAAGTGACAGACCTAAGTGGTCATCACGTATCAAGATTGCAAACAGCAGAAAATGAGGAATAAATCCAAATATAGGAGACTGCAGGAACATTGCAGGAGTCTTGAAGGAGGCCTTAGAGGGGTGATAAAGTTTATTTAAAAAAAAAAAAAAAAAAAAAAAAAGCAACATGGAAGAACACTCACATTTGAGACTCTGGGTAAAGAATACTATATTTGCATGTTTTCTGAGTACTATTTCAAAGCAAAGTTTTAAAAAGCAGATTACTTAAACCAGGCAGCAGGGGTGATGCACACCTTTAATCCCAGCACTCAGGAGGCAGGGGCAGGTGGATCTCTGTGAGTTCCAGGACAGACTTCAAAGCTACCCAAAGAACCCTGTTTCAAAAAAATAAAAATTAAAAAGAAAAAGCAGATTACTAGATCTAGAACTTGGAAGAACTGACCTATATTACAGGTCCTCAGCCCTGCTGTCTATACTGGCTCAATGGTCCCAAGGCACCTTGGGTTTCTGACACAGCAAGATATCACAACAACACATAACAGAGGCATCAGTCCAGGTGCTCATGGCTGCAGCTGGCCAGTCCTGTGTTTAATCTTTTAGTTCGGCAGGAAACAACTGCTCTATATGTGACTGAAAAAGGCACAAATTGGGTCTGAAAAGATGGCTCAGCAATTAAGAGCATTGGCTGCTCTTCCACAAGACCTGGGTTCAATTCCCAGCACCCACATGGCAGCTCACAATTGCCTCTAACTCCAGTTCCTCACTGACACACATGCAGGCAAACACTAACGCACATAAAAATAAATATTTTAAAAGAAAACAAGCAGTGGTGAATTTACCATTTGTAATATGAAAATAAAAGCACACGTTTCTGATTTATTGTATTAATCCACTGATGAAGGGTTCTATTCATTGGGTAGGGTTGCTGTTCAGGTACCTCTGCCCCCATTTAACCCCATACAAATGTTTTCAATAAATGACTATTCTTGTTTAACTAGGAAAAAATAAATCTTGGATCAAACTCTTCCATGTGGATTATTTTTTGTGTTGCAGTATATGCCACATCATCAGTAAATGTTCAAAGAACCCGCATGAGTTGCTTGAGATGAACTGAAGAATGCTTCTTAGCACATTCTTTAGGATTATAAGACTTAAATGCAATAATGACACTAATACTCTGTCTCTCAAACATTGCAAGGAAAAAGGCTAACACGGTTAGCTTCCCTTTTCTAAGTCCACTGGAAAAGGACTTTGGGATAAAAAACACTTTCTATTAGAATCTTACCAATCAGTAACAATTTGGCAGAGCACAAGGCCCAAGCTAGGCCATTCAAGGCTCATCTGAAACTGTATTAGGGATTCCGCCCTCCCTGCTAAATTCACCTTACCACAATTTTCTTTCTGGGACATCAATGGCCAACAGTGATACTTGTAGTGGAACTGATTCACTACTCTGGCAACCCACTCACTTTCCAGACAGCTCCAACTGAAGGTCTGAGAGATGATGGGTAAAGTTTGTAGTCCCTCAGGGTAGGATGGCCAGACTGGCATCAGCAAACTCTACAGCTGAGTCCCTACTCCCAGGTCTTGAGTTCTAGAGAATCAACCACCTGGTATCAGAGCAAGAAGTAGAAGGCTAAGATATTTTTAATTTTTAAAAGCCTGAAGGGCAGCAGTGGCACACACCTTTAATCTCAGTACTCAGGAGGCAGAGGCAGTCAGATCTCTGTGAGTTAGAGGTCAGCCTCATCTACATAGAGAGTTATATGACAGCCAGAGCTACACAGAGAAACTCTTTCTTGTAAAACAAACAAACAAACAAACAAACAAAAAACTTTGAGGATTTGTGTTCTCCAAAGACTGCTAGCAGCTCAGGTTCCCCACTCTGACCAAGACTAAGCAAACAAAGTACCTGGGACAGCAAGCACTCTTCTACAGCATGACAGTCTGCATTCAGAGATGCATAGCTCCTGGCATATCATACCCATCTGATCACAAGTCCCTGTCGAGAATAAGAAGCTGCCCAATAGTACACAGTAGTGTTTTTTGTTTGTTTTTTATATAGAACTGAAGATAACCCCCCACTTCATTCCACAAAAATAGCTAAAATGCCAACTGTTTACAGTGTTTAGACACTCTTCAGTGTTGACCTCACTGGAGGTCCCTCCAAGGACATACATACTATGGGCATTTAACAACAGCTTCCACCTGGTCAGCTCAGCATCCGTTTACTTCTTGCTTTGCTTAGTTTCTCTAGCGAGCTGGGTCTTGGCAGTGATACACTCTGCAAGCCACATGTATATATACTCACTGCTTAGTCCAGCTTGTGATTAAACTGGAGGGCAGAGGCATCTTCCCTGGGAGCAGTGTCAACATCACATAGAGCAGGTGCCCATTCCAGGCAGAGCCCATTTTTAAACTACAAGGTTATAACTGGGCCTTCGGCTATCCGTCTTCGTTTCCTCCTTTTCCTCTACACCAGTGATCTTGACTATGTACAAAGGCAAGAGGGGGAAAAGTATCAAAAGTCCCCAGAGAATTCAAGACAATAGAAAGTGATATCAGGCACAAGTCACAGCTCCAGGATCTGGCTACAAGGACCAAACACTGCAGACTTCTGGGAACTACCCCACTATGCAGCAATATGTCCCCAAAGGTAAAGCTCAGGCTGGTGCCAAGGTCTACACTCTATCTTGGCCTGTCCTTTAGTCAGTGGTCAGTGTGTGACCTTGGTCTAGCCCAGACACTTTCTGGAGTCAGTTCCCTCCTCAGCAAAATGTCTAAGGTCACCCTGAGCCCTCCTCACATCCTGAGAATAGTTGAATGCCCCTATGTTGAGAACTTGAAGAAGCCAGTCAAGTGGCACCTTTGTAACCCCAATTCAGAATCAGCAGCATCCCAGCAGTGAAAGGCAAAGCAAGCCATAGTAAGAAGGAATGATTCAATACAAACAAGCTTTTATCCCTAACCCGGACACGGGGCCACTCACTAATTTAAGAAGCCAAAATATCATAAAGGGCTTTAAATTTCAATAGTATCCTATAAAACTCTTGTCAACTTCACTGAAATGGAATGTAACCGCATACGAGGAGCCACTTCGCACCATACACCGAGGAGCATTTACTTCCAGAATAGTAGAATTTCTGGGCTTTACGATCATCTAGGGCAACTTGCTCAATAGACTGAAGGAATAAAAATCCAGAGCCAGCAGGCGGCAGCCAAGGTCAGAGGAGAGCAGGAATGGGGGCCAATGTTTCCAGGACTCTGCACAGAGCCCACTCTGGGTGCAAATTGGATGGAGAAAGCGGCAGGATTCTGCCGGCCCGGCCGGGCTGGCTGCACCACGCTACCCACACCGTCCCCCTCTGCGGCGGCCAGGGCCCACGCACCTCCTCGGCCTGTTTGCGCAGCGCCTTCTCGCGCTCGTATTGCGTGAGCAGCTGCTCGTTGTCCTCGCGTAGGAGCTCCAGCTCCACCTCGTGCTCCTGGTTCTCGCTCAGCACCGAGTCCAGGTTCTCCAGCACGTTCACCACCAGCGGCATGAGCTCCTTGACCACCTCCTCGTCGTAGCAGTGGATGAGGCGCTCGAACTCGCGGTAGATGGAGCCCGCCAGGCCCGACACACGCTCCGACATAACCGAGCCCGAGCAGTAGTCATCTTGGTACACCACCACTCCTCCGCCCTCGTCCATCTGGATCTCCATCATCGCGGCTACCGCCGCCGCCGCCAGCGCGGCTCGTTTCGGTGCCCGAGTTAACGGGCCGCTAGCACCTCAGACAGCCGCCACCTTAGGATGCGCCGCCGCCCAGGCCGCGCCCGTCACTCCCTTGCCGGAAGTCCCGCCCGGCTGCGGGGGCGGAGCCCCGTCATGCCCCGCCCTGGATCGTGCGGCTAGACGCTAGAGGAAACGTGACTGGGACATTTCCGGCCGCCTAGCCGGTGGTGTTTGACAAGGCGGCCCGATTGGGCTGGATTTTGTCTCTGTCCGGTTTGTTTTCCGATTTTTGTAACATACTCTAGCCGACCACGCCATTCACGCGATAGGGGCCGTGTTTCTGGCTGTTTCGCTCTCAGCTGTTTAGTTCCAAGCAGTGATTCTTCTGCACCCAGGGTCCTTATGTGCGGCAGTGCTTTGGAGGCCGGAATATAAAGCGAGTCGATCTGTTTGTGGTCATTTGCTGGGGACACCATGAGCCTGGCTTTGAACTGTGGCACCTCGTGATATGCCGACTGCTTTATGCTAACATGATTTTCCTGGTCTCAGAAGAGGGCGTCTGAACTACTGTTACAGTCCTTTGTGAGGAGCTGTTTGGGTGGCCAGAACCGAACAGAGGACCTTCTCTGAAAAAGCAAGTGCTGTCAACCGCTGAGCCATCTCTCAGCCACTAAGTCTTACTATTAACCATGCCAACCCAATGAGTCCTGTAGCTAACATCCAGAACACTTTAAACACTGTTCACAATGTCGTGTGGTGTGTGTGTGTGTGTGGTGACAAGGTCTTACTGTAGAGCACTGGCTGACCTGGAACTCGGCTATGCCTGGCCTCACACTCCTATGGTTCTCTCTGCTTCGGCCACGTTGGGACTAGGCACATACCAATACTGGAGTTATAACTCCCTCACCTTTTCAAATATAATTTGTTTTCTGTTGTTGGTTGGTTGGTTTTCTTCAAGACAGTTTCTCCATGTTGTCCTGGCTGTCTTGGAACTCGTTTTGTATACCAGACTGGTCTTGAACTCAAGAGATACAACTACTTCTGCCTCCCCAGTGTTGGTATCAAAGGCATGCTCTACCGCTACTTGGAAACGTAATTTGCTACATAGACAAATACTCACCTACCCTTAGAGATTGTTTTGTAACAGGACCCCCAGAACTTAGCACAACTGACTCCATGATGGAAGTGCCATTTAGGCTGTAAAATTCAGTATATGGACAGCACCACATGCCAAAAATGAAAACAAAGACCAACTCCATCAAAATCTATAGTTCTGAGAACGTTTCTAAATGTACTAACCTTGCTTTTGGCTTCTGTTATGTTTCTTGCTAACTGTTCTTGTTAACTGAAGTATGCCAAGGTAGGACATGGTTTTTGTGCTTTAAAGTTCACCTTGAGAAAGGCTTGTTGTTGGGGGATATCCGATTATATTTTGAACCTTGAGTTTGCGTTTGCACTAATTATAAAACTAACCTTGGGTCAGGAGATGCCTTAGCAACTAGTTGACAGGAAGTCATCACAGAGCATCAGAGGGCATCCATCCAGGAGAGACAGAGAAATGCACAGGAGGGAGTCGGGAGAGATTTGGAGGGGTGAGGTTTGTTTGTTTGTTTGGTGGAGAGGAAGGACACTCTCTTCGGGAGATGCCAGGAGAGGTTATCTAGTTGCTACTCGACCTCTCTGAGCTAGCAAGTTTTCATCCCAGCCTTTGAATTGCAAGTCTTATTTATAAATAGAACGATAGAGATTTAGTTAAAGCTATCTTTAGCAGCAGCAGCAGAACCAGTGCCTTAGGGAACAGGCTGCTGTGTGAGTGGTTAGGCCACTGCCTGAGGAGCAGGCCTGTAACTATGGAGTCCCAATTGCTGGCTAAAATAGCAGATTAAGGCATAGGCACCGTGCCAAAGTTAAAACAACAGTTCAGGGCTATGCTGGGATCTTGAACACTTAGTGCCATCACTGGCTGGCTAATAAATATTTTCTTTCCATCAGCTTAAACCCATGTCTGAGCAGCCTGTCCTGGTGAATACCTCCACAACCTTTCTGGAGGCCCGAGGGAGGTCTCAGACCCTGAAGCACCAGAGGTCTCAGAACTCCTTAGAGCAAGGAAGAGTAAAATAGTCAGGGAACTTCTAGGGGGTGTGCAACCGAGATGTTTCAGTTCCTCAGGGCTCCTTTTGATCAACTGCTGTGTAATGCTTCAGAGGTGTTTGACACTTTCACCCCCAAAGAAATCAAATTTGTAAGTCACCTATTCTGTCACCTCTGGAGATAAGCGTTGTTAAGGCACCTTCTGTTTGAACACATGGGAGAGGTCAGACAGGGCTGCTGATTGACCCAGAGTATGAGATCCATGTGAGATGTCACTTTATCCTTCTTTTCAGCTGTATGACTGTGTGGTGTCTGCCCCTAGTCAGTCAGTCAGTCAGTCAGTCAGTCAGTCAGTCAGTCAGTCAGTCAGTCAGTCTCTCTCTCTCTCTCTCTCTCTCTGTGTGTGTGTGTGTGTGTGTGTGTGTGTGTGTGTGTGTGTGTGTGTGTGGTGTAGCGTGTTTCTATGAGTTCTGTTTCCCTGTATTGACAAGTGGCTTTCTCTGGTGTGAAAATCCCCTAGTTTAAGACCTTTGTCCCCTCCTATTGGGGACGGACCTGAATCCTTTTGGCTCTGCCAGGTCATGGGGAAGGGGACTTCCACCTGTCCCACTTCAGGTGCTGGACCACTTGCTTGTTTCCTTGTTTGGCTCAGTACCTGTGTGGAGATGGGGAGGAGCCTCTTATCTCTCCTATCTAGGGCTCCCTGCCATCTAAGGAGAATGCATACAGGGAAGGGGAAAAGTTCTCCTGGGATGAGCTCAAAGGAAAAAGAAAGTTTCACTTCCTTTTCTTTCATGATCCATATCACAGTAAACCGATGATCTATATAATTGAAAAACTAAAGCCCATCATTCTCTGAAAAAGAGCACAAAAAAAATCCCCTAAGGCTGGACAGGGGGATCACTGCCAGACAACACAGCCTGGACAGAACGGATTTTGCCTTGTGTCTAGTACTGACCAAAGAACTTTAAACAACTTTCTCTAGGTCCTTTATAAAGTTTTAAAGACAGCTACGAAAATGATTTCCTTTGTCACTCAGTTGGCCCCATATATTAGGGGGGAAAGTTATAAAATTTAAATTTAAAGGTATAAGTAGGTTCCAGTTGCTGTAGGTAGCTCATCAGAGAACTGATGTGAGAAGAACTTTTGTAAACTGATAGGCACCACCATCTTCTCTGATAATGAGACACAGTTAGACTTACTAATAGATACCCATTTTGGTGTCTTACCCTCTGTCAAAGGAATATCTCCTAGCTGAAAGTTCTGCCTCTAATCAAAAGATACAGTTGGGCATCTCTCAGACTGACAACAAAGATTCCCAGGGGTGTGGACAGACCTCCCCCAGGACTAGAACACAACACTCAAGTTTCTGCCAATTCAGTTAACCCCATCCAGATTAAATAGTACCCAATGACCCTGGAAACAGAAGGGGAAGTACAGGGCACAGTGCCTAGTTTGGAAAGAGAGGCTTCCTGGTGCCCTGTCACTCTGGAATACAACTCTCGTGCTTACTTAGAAATGTAAGACCTCTGATTCTTTTGGATAAACAGACGTACACTCTCTTGGACCGAAGAATGGCATTTTTCAGCTGCACATTGGCAAAGATGAGTCAACCCATCTTTGCTTTTAAATGAACAGACAGAGAGGGAAGTTTTAGTGGACAACTTATCTAGACCAGATTGCCCCAAGGACTTAAAAAATCCTCCAAGCCTATTTGATGAGAAACTAAGAGCTGACCTCCTGCCCCTTTGTCAGAGATTTCCCAGGAAAATAGATTTTAAAAGGACCACTAGGGATGGCTGCAAGAGCTACAGAGTGTTCACCAACTTTGCACATCAGAAGCTACCTATTTTGGCTACCAGCTGAGGGGAAGCAAAAAGAGCCTTTTTCAGAGTAAGGTTATTGCCATCCTTCGGGTTCTAACTCCAAAAACTAAGAGACAGGTTTCAGAATTCCTAGTTGCAACCAGATATTTATTGTCCCTGGTTACCAAGTTTTTGAACATCAAGGCCTCTATATATCAGCAGAAAGAGGGGTACTGAGACCCTAATTTGGACTGAGACTGGGCAAAAGGCAGCTGAGGCTTTAAAAACAGCACTTAAGCTCCAGCCCTAACATTTCCAGGTTATCTGAAAACCTTTTCATCTGTTTGTTCGCAAGAGACCTTACAAAAGAGGTTTTAACCCGAACTTTGGGACCATGGAAATGCCCTGTCCCAGAGTTGTAGGACACCTAGGAAACTGCTAACAGGGAATGGAATAAGCCCAAGAGAGAAGTGTGTTCAGTCAACAAAACTGAACAGAGTTGGAGATCTGAAAATACCTTTGACATTGGACACGGAGTTGCAGAGTTTGGAGTTTGCCCAGCTGGTTTTCAGTCTTGTTTTGGTCTAGTGTTTCCTCACTATGCTCCCTTCTCTATATTTTGGAACAGTAATGTATGTCCTGTGCCATTATATGTTGAAAGTATGTGATCTGCTTTTTGATTTTACAGGGAATCATAATTGAGAGATTACATGACTCTTAGAAGAGACTTTGAATTTTGGACTTTTAAATATTGCTGAGACTGTTCCAGACTATGGAAAAATTTGAAGTTAGAGTGAGTGCATTTTTGCATTATGATGTGGCTACAAGCCTCTGGGAGCCAGAGAGTGGAATGCGGTGGTTTGAAAGAAAATGTGCTCTCCCCCACCCCCAATGAGTGACAATAATAGGTGTAGCATTATTGGAGTAGGTGTGGCCTTGTGGGAGAAAGTATGTCAATGTGGGGTGGGTTTTGAGGTCTCCTATGCTCAAGCTACAACCAGTGAGACAGACCACTTCCTGTTGCCTGCACAGATGTAGAACTCTCAGCTACCTCCTTCACCAGGTCTGCCTGACCATGATAATGGACTGAACTTCCAAACTGTAGCCATCCAATTAAATGTTTTCTTTATAAGAGTTGCTGTGGTCATGGAGTATCTTTACAATAAAAGAGACTCTAAGACACTTGCCCTGCAGCTGGGCCCCCTAGTTGCCATAAACAAGGGAATTTCCATTACAAAAACTGGGATTGTAAGACTGAGGCTTCCTGAAAAAATTCCTTTAAAAGATTATAGCCTTTGGAAATAGGAAAAATCTGGGGAATCGGACTCTAAACCATAGGAAGGGATGGATCTTGGGGATAGAATTAATCATTCCCAGCCAAAAATCAGCCAGGAATGCTGGTCATGCTTCAGTACTCAACCCGTGTGCTACACAGGGATAGGAGCTAACCAGCCTGTCAGCCCACTGACTAACAAAACTCACCGTGACTGAGGGCAGCCCACATCAAGGGGACTGGAATGTGTCTATTATCTCACATTCCCTCTTATTCTGATGCCAGCTATTCTGCCCTGTGGGTTAATTCATCTGGATAATAGCAAAATTTCTGAGACCATGAGACTGCTTGGTGGACATTCTGATCCTCTCAAAAACTAAGTAGACAGGTAGGTTAATCAGGATCTGAAGGTATTAAAACAACAGTTGACTCCCTTACAGAAATGGGCCTATCAAATTAGAGAGGCTTAGACCTCTCATGTGTTAAACAAAAATAACAACAAAAAATTCTCTCAAAGCTGGCATTGAGAGAAACTTGTTGTTTCTATGCTGATAGATCAGGAATAATTAGAAAAATCCTGCCATGGTTGGGGAAATAACCAATCTTCCTTCTCTTGGTCCCCTGGCTAACTGCTCCACTATCACCACTGGCTGGGCCTTTAATTCTCATTCTGATTGGATTAACACTGGGACCCTGCATCTTAAACTAAAACAGGTTGAGCCCATGATTTGACTCATTTACTAAGACCAGTGATGCAGGGGAATGTAACAGGCCCCAAACCTTAGCACAGCTGACTCCATGGTGGAGGTGCCATTCAGGCTGTGACATTCAGCATGTAATACCACCAGCCAAAACCACAACAAAGGCCTAATCCTTCAAAGTCTGTAGTTCTGGGCAAGTTTCTAAATGTACTAACCTTGCTTTCTGCTTCTATTGTTTCATTTCTGGCTAACTGTTCTTGTTAAATGAAGTATGTCAACCCAGGACACTGTTTTTTTGGTGCTTAAAAGCTCATCCTGGAAAAGGGTTGGGGCTATGTTGGGTTCCTGAACAGCCACTATAGTAACTGGTGGGCTAAAAAAGACTTTCTATTGCCTTAAACCCATGTCTGAGCTGTTTTCTCTGGATATTCCCTACAACATTTCCAGGTTGCCTGGGTTTTGATACAGACCTAACCTTCCAAGCATGCAAAGCTATGTATCATTGACTAACTAGGGAAGTGGGCTAGTGTGAAAAGGGGCATATTCCAATAGTACTTCCAGTGAATGTTACCTGAACTAGGTTTATTTTATTATTTAATATGTATGGGTGTTTCATCTGCATGTGCCTGCTGCTCACAGAAACCAGAAGAGTGTATCAGATCCCCTGGAACTGGAGTTATTAACAGTTTTGAGTACCACGTGGGTTCTGGAAATAGAATCTGGGTGCTCTACCCACACAGCCATTTTTTCAGGCCCACCAAGTTAATTTTTAGTTGCCAAAATTAGGAATCAGGACAAATGGGTAAAATGAATAATTCTTTAATATTAACTTTGTATTGTATGAGTGTTCTGCCTGCATATGTATATACTATGTGAGTGCCTGGTGCCCATAGAGGCCAAAGAGGTCATCAGATCTCCCAAAAATAAAATTATAGATGATTGCAGAGTTGCCATGTAGGTGCTGAGAACTGAACCCAGGTCCTCTGCTAGCACAAGCGCTCTGGGAAGTCTCTCTAGTCCTATAATAAACAGTGTTTAGGAGCTGTTTTAGTATTTTGTCTTGGGTCTTTCTCAGCAACTTGAACCTTGTAAATTCTTTGTTTTCTTAGACAAGGTCTATGTAGTGCTGGCTGTCCTGGAACTAAAGGCATGTGCCACCGTACTCTACCTTTGTGAATCCTGGAGGACTGAAGAACATCATAGTGGGGACACTTCCCAACAACACAGAGACAAACCAACTAACTTGAATGTTAATTTAAAAAGTAAAAAAAAAAGTTTTTTAAAGCCCCCTCCCCATTTTGTTTTGAACATAGTCTATTTACATAGATCTGTCCCAGAACTCTCCAAGAGTGCTGGAATTAAAGGTGTACAGAGTACTCAGTGCTTTTTTGTTATTAACATGACTGGGGCAGGTTTGTTTGGAACTAATCCAAGCAAAAAAAAGTATATATATACTTTTTTGAGACAAGCTTTTCTGTGTATCCCTGGCTGTCCTGGAATTTACTCTGTAGACCAGCCTGGCCTTGAACTCATGAGATCCACCTGCCTCTGCCTCCTGAGTGCTGGGATTAAAGGTATGAACCACCACTGCCTAGCTTAAAAAATGATTTTAAAAGTTTATATACATATGTGTGAATATATAAATATATATGTAAATACATATACATATTAATGTACATGAATGTTGGTATTCATCCAATGAAGTCACTGATGGTTATGAGCCACCTTTACTGGGTGCTTGGAACTGATTTCAATTCCTTTGGAAAAGTATCAAGTGCTCTCTCCAGCTCCTATAATTGAATTTTAACAAAATAACAATAAATACATATTGAATAGTAGTTTTTCTGATCCTGGATGTTGGAAGATTAGAATATTTTGTCCAATCAAAAGGTCCTTATTAAGTGTAAGACAGCTACTGTCTGTCCATAGCCTCAGGCAGTTGAATACTAGATCCCTAGTTGATGATGCTATGCCGTTTGGGAAGGTTTAGGAAGTGTAGCCTTATTCAGAGGTATGTCACTGGGGCCAGATTTCTGAGGTTTAAGATGTGAGCTATTTGCTCACCCCAATGTTTGCTGCCATGATAGTAATGGTCTCATACTCATTCTATGTGTTGTCTTAGTTACCTTACTTTATCCCAATAATAGAAAAGTAATACATGTCAGAAACTTTACTGTACGTCCCTGATGTCTTTCATTATTTCATGGATTTCAGACAGCACAGCATAATTATAAATAAGACAGAATACTTCATGACTGATCTATTGGAACGCTAAAAATTAGGAACAGAACGTTAATCTAGGAGCTAACACAAAACCAGCCAGCTAAGAATGAGACTCGGGATGGCAACTATGATACTTTCACTTGCTTACTCTTATTACAGGTAGAACCATGAGGAATCAACTGCCTGGAAACAGGCTGGCATCTTTTAGTGCTTGTCAAGGACAGTTGCTAACATGTGATACTGTACTGTCCATTTCTAACCCAGTTCATGGAACTCACTACATCTGTAATTATGTCTAGACAAAACAAGGTGTTGTTTCAGGTAACACACAGTGGCTTTCTTTGTGAAGTGTCATTCTATCTACCTACGTACCTAAGACAGGGTTTCTCTGTGTAATCTTGGCTGTCCTGGAACTATGTAGAGCAGGCTAGTCTTGAACTCAGATCTACTTGCTTCTGCCTTCCAAACCCTGGGATTAAAGACGTGGGCCACTACTCCTGACTTGTGAAGCGTTGGTTTATACTTTAAGCCTTGGTTCTGAATTCAGAATGATGTGAACCTTTAGAGAATCACCAAGTAGGTAGTCACTTTGCTACAATCCATGAGGATCGGAGTTTAGCTGGACATCCCATCTTTTCATTGCAAGGCTTGTTTCTAAGATCTATCAAAAACAAGTTGGAGCAGGTTAAGTTTTCTCATATCACATGTCCTCAAGAATACACATCAACTAAAGAAAACCAGATAGCAGATCAAAGCATAACTCAGCTCAAGTATTAGAGGTGATTATCTTGGACATTCCTAGATCAAGATCAAGGAAGGGAGATGTAATCTTTATGAACAGAAAGCTATGAAAGGCCCATACTACAGGTATTGTGCACCCCCCACCACCACGGAGGAACATGTACACAAATACACACAGGCTTAAGTAGGTGGTTACTAAGTTTAATTCAATCATTATACCCAGTTCTGCCTCATAAAAATAACAAAACATTCCTATCAAAATTGCATTATAATGTATGGACAGGTTTCTTGCTCTGACATAGCGCTAGAAAAATGTTGGCACCCAATGCGCTTAAAAAAAGTTTTAAGGCTTAATGCACGTGATAAATGTATACTACTGGATTTAGCTAAGCAGTGCCTCCTCCTAGGAGGCAGACTGCCCATGCTGAGCCCAGCTTCAAAGAGAGATAGAAAGATAGGGGAGTTGAATAAGGCAGCTGCTGTGGGTCACTGTCTCAGGTCCCCATATCCTTCCAGCCAGGCCAGCAAGTGGCCTTTGGAAGCTCTTCTCTCTCCAGGTTAACAGCAGGGCCAGCACACTGATGTCAGGTTCCTTCTTCACAATCCAATTGGAATTCACAAGTCATTTTCTACTTAAGAAAGAAGTTATAAAAGGTTTATTTCTATCATTGTATTATTTCCTTATAAGTTAAAGACGTTAGTGCCTGGGCTAAATGAAGCAAACATTTATGACATTTTCTTAAATGGAAAAAATGCTCTGAATTCCAAATGACATCCTTATGACTGAACCACAACCCATTTGAATTGTTATAAAATTACACACATGTAATTCGTTTGGCTTAGGGATATAGGGCAGCTGAAGGGGAAAAACTCTTTGGTTGACAAAGCCATGGTCAGACCCCTCAATGAACCAAGTGTAGGAAGCAGGACTTGGCAGGTGGCCCTGCAGGCACTTAAGCATCAAAGTCAGTATGTGTGTGACTGCAGAACTGCTGCCTTCCCAGACTTTAGCGCGGACATCTCTGGCATCTGCGATGAAGCTCTGTAGGCACTAGAAACAAAGCAGCACTTGGAAGCCCTTCTCAGATGCCCACCTGAATGGGGGAACATAGAACTAGGGCTGAACAGGAGGGACATGTGCCTGCCATGAAAACACAACCGTGGAGCCTAGTATCTCTGCTGCCAGATGACAGCTGTGACCTTACTATCCAAGCCTATGGAGCACTGCTGATGAATGAAGCTGAGAAACACAGAGCTTTCTAAAGGTGGCCTAGGCAGCTCTTCTGCGCCACAGCAATGTTTTCTAGGTGTTAGAAAGAGTAGCCCATGGGTATTCATAAGAAGTTGATCCTAACACCTCTGCAGACTGGTAAAGAACCCACCCAACCTGGTGTCCTTCATCAGGTGTTCCTCCCAAGCACAGGAACAAAGCAAGAAATGAAAAACAAAACATCTCCCAATACGTGGACATATCTGAGTAGTACTGTAAGCCCTGAAGAGGCCAAAGACCTTACGTACAGGAAGAACCACGGGTAACAAGAACCCCCTCACGGGCAAGGAACTAAGACCCAGACTTAAGGCTGATGAGAAACAAAAGAACAACTCACATGCAGAGCTGGCATGGCAGAAACCAAGCCAACCATGGAGGAACACAGGAAGCTAGCTGGACCTGGCCATAGTTTTAGGTGCAGAAAGGGGACAATTGAGAGGATCGGGCATAAAACCTTCCACTCAGGACAAGACGGAGAATAACTGATTTTCTGTTGACTGCTACCAAAATAGTAGGCACGTTCCAACACTACAGGGCGACGCACTGAGGGGTAAAAAGGAAAAGGAGACACTAGGGCAGAGGGGATCTCAGAGGTGATACGTCCTGGTGATAGGCATTCCCTGAAAAGAAAGGCTATGCAGAGTTTCTCCTCCACCCCACAGTGAGGGACAGATGCCCAACAGCCAGCAGACTGCTGATTCAAAGAAAGGACAGCCCCTAGTGATCCTTCTGCTAACAGGTCATCTCTTCTGCCCTCCCCAGAACCTTACTGTTCCACACAGAACTGATAGGAGGCCCAAGAGTACCCCATTTTATCCCCACAAATGTGTATCTTGGCAGTCTGGAAGGCACAGTCCTCTCTGCAGCTCTTTCAATGGCAACAAAGCCTATGATCAGGCAAGCCCACACATGACAACCCTCTCCCACTCCAACTCATCTGGGTAAAAGGAAGCACTAGCACTATCTCTGAGTGTTTGGTCTGATTACAGCCAGAGCAGGAGCTTCTCAATAGAAGGAGATGCTGGATTTGCCTCCTGGTGGGTTCAGGACTTTGTTGTGGGAACGAGGTCTCGGTCCCAATCTGGGCTCATGACTGTCAACCGTAGGTGCAGGCTCTGGTGCCTTGGCATGGTCTGCTTCTTTGGAGCTCCCCTTCTCACTCTGTTCTCCTCTGGGTGTGGAATTTGGTGTAGCTGTGGGACAAAGGCAGTATTTGTCTGTGAGAGGCAGCAACTACACTAACTGAAAGTATCACAGCATCTTAGGTAAGTTCTCAATTCTACCAGCCCCCACTAGTCTCAAGCTCGTGAAGCCTTCTGGATCCCTACCCCTCATACTGGCACAAATGAACTTCTAGAACAGTGATTCTCAACCTGTGGGTCGCATCTCCTCGAAAGTTGAACAACCTTTTCACAGGTCACTTAAGACCATGGGAAAACACAGATATTTACATTATGATCCATATAACAGCAGCAAAATTAGTTCTGAAGTAGCAATGAAAATAATTTTATGATGGGAGAGGGTCACCACAACATGAGGAGCTGTATTATTAGCAAGGTTGAGAACCGCTGCTCTAGAAGAAAACCTAAAAGTATTACCAGAAGTAATTATGTTTAGGACCCCAGTCTTTTTTAAAGATTTTTTTATTTATTATGTATATAATGAGCTGTCTGCATATATTCCTGTACGCCAGAAGAGGGCACCAGATCCCATTATACATGGCTGTGAGCCAACATGTAGTTGTTCGAAATTGAAGCCAGGACCTCAGGAAGAACAGCCAGTGCTCTTAACCTCCGAGCCATCTCTCCAGCCTGGACCCCAGCCTTCTTTAACACTAAACTCCTTAGTCTGCACCCCCCATATATGTTATGTGCATATAGACTATATGCATTGGTGTTTTGCCTACATGTATGTCTGTGTGAGGGTGCCGAATCTCCTGGAACCACCATTATAAACAGTTGTGAGCTGCCATGTGGGTGCTGGGAATTGAACCCGAGTCCACTGGAAGAGCAGATATCTGAGCAGCTCCCCAGACCCTCAGCTATTTTACTCTCTCAGCTATCCTGGAAGGAACAGAAACATGCTGGCTTTTGTCAAATACACTACCAACTCTTCTAGGGCCGGTAAATACACTTACCTTCCAGGTCAGATTTAGAGTCTTCCCCTTCACACAGCAAAACGTGATCCTACAAGATAAGCCACCAGGTTGACAATGAAAACGAGGATGAATTACTTTAAAAAAGCTTGCCTTTCTACTCACCTAAGGCTTGAACCTAGGACCTCATGTCTGCTAGGGAAGCAGTCTACCACCAGGCCACATCTTCAATTTAAGCTTCCAGAGCAGCTGGAATTATAAACCTGTACTATAGGGTCTGCTTCATTCATTCGTTTTTTGTTTTTTTTTCCAGACAGGGTTCCTCTGTGCAGTCCTGACTGTCCTGGAACTCGCTCTGTAGACCAGGCTGGCCTCAAACTCACAGATTCGCCTGTTTCTGCCTCCAGAATGCTGGAATTAAAGTACCCATCATCCACTAGGTCTGCTTTATTTTTAACCTTTTAAAATGTTTGGAGTGGGCTAGAGAGATGGCTCAGTGGTTAAGACCTCTTACTGTTTTTCCACAGGACCTGAAATCAGTTCCTGGTTATAGGTGTCACTAACTCCTGCTCCAGGGGAATATGGTGCCTCTGAGGATACCTGCACTCATGTGCACACACCCACATGGATCTAAAATAGTCAATAAGCAGTCAGCCAGAGCGCCGCTCAATGGTTAGTGCTTCTCTAGCATGCAAGGGCCGATCTTGGTTTCATCTCCAGCTGCTGAACTGCAACAATGATGTTAGCTCACTGTCTTCCGGATTATACCAAAATAAGTCCCAGTTATTTTATTTCTTCAACAGTACCCCAAGATGAGGCTTCTTAAAAAGTAAGCACACCAAGTTCCAAATTGAAAATAATTATCCTTAAAAATTAATTGCCAGGCAGTAGTGGCCCACACTTTTAATCCTAACACTCAGGAGGCAGAAGCAGAGGCAGAGAGACCGACCTCTGAGTTTAAAGCCAATCTGATCTACAGTGAGTTTCAGGACAGCCAGGAGAGTCTTTGTCTGAAACTTTGAAAACAAACAAACAAAAAAAGCATGTGCATACCAACAAGAGTAGCTGAATTTCAAAACAAAAAAAAAATGTGGTTTTTGAGCTTGAGGCTTGACTTTCGGGGCGATGCTGACCTGAGGGGGGTCTATGATGGACATTTACTAGGAAGCCATAACTACTGGCTAGCTCTTACTGTTCTGTTAGCAGCCATTTACTATCATCGAAGTCTACCCCTTCATGACCAGATATACAAAATGCCAGTATTCTATTATTCTATTATTCCTACATTGTTTACAAGCTAGAATACTGTTGTTGTTTTATTTTCCCAGATGTGATCTCACTATGCTTCTCAGGCTAGCCTCCAAGCTACAATTCTGTTGTATCATCCTCCCAAATAGCTTCCATTAACAGGTACATTCCACCGTAGTCAACTTTAGAGTATATGTATTATTTACTGAGGGTTGGGGAGGGGTCTGCCCCACTGTGCATGTTGAGGCCAGAATACAATTTTTGAGAAACCGTTCTTTCCTTCCACCTTGTGGGCTCCAGGGATCAAACTCAGGTCTTCAGCCCTGGGCAAAAAGCATCTTTATCCACTGACAAATCTTGTTGGTATCCTTTTGTAAATGATAATATCTACTCTGCCTCCTGAGAGCTACGAGTAAAGGTGTGTGCCCCCATGCCCAACTTTGTTAAACATTTATTACTTTTTTTGCAACAAATTTAAAAAGTTGATTTTCTGGCACCTTCTAAAAGTCTAAAATTAGATTTTTTTTTTTTTTCTGAACCAACAAATTCAAAATAGTTGGTGAATTTTAATCCATTGCAATTACTGTCCTTGTTCCTCTGGTCCATGTCTCTTCTTTTACGTGGTGCTTAGTATCTGGTATTTTCTCAGCTTTCTGGTATCCTAAGCCATTTCAGGCTTGTATATGCTGATTTCGGCCTGAAACTGGCCCTATTTCTAACGAGGCTGAGTCAAAGGACCCTGACATTTAATAAATGTAGAGAAGCTCTGCTCTGATTCCTCTTGTGAGGAAAGTGAATGAGGATGGACGCAGCTCAGCTAGCAGAGCTCATGCTCGGCAGGCACAAGGCCTCAGGTTTAACTCCCGGCACCGAGTAACGCGCTGCTACATTAATTCACACTATAGCTGACTCTTTCTCTTTGGAACCAATGCAACTAGTGCCTACTGGGGATCGTGCTTGGCTCCCAGTATCTCAAGCCAGAGAGCTGTCCCGGCAGTGAGGCCAGTACAGGAAATGCAGGTGACCTGAGCAGGCTGACATGACCTCTGCGCTCCCATCTGTTACTCTTCTTCTCAGTAGTTCTACTTCACCACTGCAATGAATCTTCTTTAGGATAGGAGCCAAGTATAATGATTCCCCATACACATCTCTAGAAATGGCCGAGAATTTCCTGTTCTAAAAAGCTATACCTTGAACGGCAGTGGTGTCACACTCCTTTAATCTGAGCACTCAAGAGGCAGAGGCAGGCAGATCTCTGTGAGTTCAAGGCCAGCCCACTCTACTGAGTGAGTTCCAGTACAGCCAGGGCTGCAGAGAGCAATCCTGTCTCAGAAAACAAACGGACAAACAAAACCAAAAAAGCTACTTATTAACAACAACAACAAGCAAACAGGCAGGGGCTCACTGTAGTCAGAAAGGTCTGGAAATCTGGATCTTCTGTTTTAGCATCCTTACCCTGAAATTACAGGTGTGAAATATCTGCCTGTACAGACCCTCTCTCCCCTTCCCACCTGTGCCCCTGCCTACCTAATCTCTCTCTTTGTTTTGTAACTTGAGACCTTGTCAAGACACTGTATACCAAAAATGGCCCTCAACTCCTGATCCTCTAGCCTCAGACCTCGGGTGAGTTTGAAGACAGCCTAGTCTGTAGAGTGAGTTCCAAGACAGTCGAGGACACAGAGAGAAACCCTGTCTCAAAAAACAAAACCACCTGCTGTAGTAAACACATCTGTAATGTCAGTACTTGGAATACTGAGGCAGGAGAATTGCTTCAAATTTAAGGCTGTCCTGGGCTACATAGTGAGATCCGGATACAGAGCAGGGCCAGAGTGAGACCTCCACTTAAAGGGGGTGGGGGAATTGAGAGCACCGGTGGAATCCTGCAGAGGATGTATTCAATTTCCATCACCCACAACCATCCATAACTTTCAGACCCAGGGGATCTGATGCCCTCTGACCTTATCAGACACCAGGTACATACATGGTGTACAAACACACATATAGGCAAAATACTTGTGTACACAAAATATTAAAATATAAGAAATTTTAAATAAAAAGTAGTAAATAAAGATACTGTTACTAATTATACAATTCCTGGCTTTACTATTAATAAGCTCTGAAACACAGGGAAGCTAAGGCTGACTTTGGCCAAGCCTCTGCCTCAGCCCAGGGTTCAGAGATCTAATCAGTATGTTCAAAGGTCAAGTCCAAAGTCACACTGCTCTGGTATTCTTTTCCCAGCAGCTCCTGAGTTGAAGTGCAGGCAAAGAGATCATATTACCTTATTACAAGGGCACCTTCACTGGATCAGAGGAGTGTGATCCCTGTTTGCCAAGCTCCATAAATTCTCAAAGATGACTAATAAAAGCTCAACACTGTGTGGAGAAAAGCATATCAAGAGCCATAGTCTTGGGCTGAGAAGACAGCTCAGAGGTAGAGCATATGTCTAGTGTATACAAAACCTCAGGTTTAATCTCCAGTACTATAGAAAGAACAGACCTGCTGTGGGACTACACTCTTGTACACTGCAAATATTTGTCACTTGTACTGGTTTAATGAAATGCTGATTAGCCACACGGCGGGTGAAATAAAGGAGAGGTTACCTCTGGGAAGAGGGAGAGCAGAGGAAGAAAGACAAAAATGTTCTGAGAAAGGTATCAAGTCACGTGGTCTACCATGGATGAGAATCATGGGCTAGTTTAAGAGTAAGAGTTAGTAAGTAATATGCCTGGGCCATAGGCCAAACAGCTTGTAATTAATTTAAGACCCATAATTTTTCCTTTCAAAAATCAATGAGGGCCAAAGCCTTATACTACATGCTCAGCCACCAGACCGCACGTACACAAAGTAGGGTGGCACAGATAGGTGCTTGACAGCTGCTATGTAATAAGATGAACAAGAGTGCTTCCCCAGGGAATTAGTTATGAGTTGAAACATGTCTGGGCAACTCCAAGCCTAATGATCAATGACCACGCTTGGAAAACCAACACTGTCTGATGCTTCTTACTGACGTCACAGCTGCCTTGAAACTCTTAGAAAAGTTGGCAGGACTTTCATTTTCCTCTTCTATCTGCTAGATGAATGTGGTCCATACCTTGGGCTTGTTTGGGTGTGCCAGGGGTGCAGTGGCAATGATTGGGGACCCAAATATATCACTAGTTTTCCCACCAGGTGGGTTCAGACGTTGCCGAGTCTGCACAGGAGTCGATTCATCGAAGATACCACTTCCTTTGCCCCCTGCAGAAACAATCACAGAACGATGAGCATCAGACCACCCACACGATCCTATCCACTGTTGTTACCTTAAGAGACAACTTTTCACTCAAGACTTAATGTCTTCCTATATTCCCGGGCAACAGAGTGGGATAATACTTCAAGTCCCTGAAGCCTTACACCCCAGCTAATCCTTAACCTGGTCTGCCACAGCCTTCATGTGTTCAGCCAACCTGCCCTGGGCTGGACTCTGAAAGGGAGAAGGAATAAAACGCCACCTTTCCCCAGAGCTCCCTCCCTTAGTGCTGAACAATTTAAGTTTTCCAGTGCAAAGTTTCCTTTGCTAATCAGGAAGAGTTATTAAGCAGATTAAAAGCAAGTAACTAAATGTTTAGCTTACTGCTATCCATGGTGAACCTATAATCTGGAAAATAAGGTTAGTCCCTGACCTCCTTCCGGCTAGATCATGTAGTGATGACTAGATGTCAACAAGACATGCTCCCTGCTGCCCACCGTGAGTTTACAAAGCTGTGACAGAAATGTGATCTTAAGCAGATCTTATGGCCCGAGGCCTGGACAATCATTATTTAAAGATGCCTATATTAATAAAAAATACCAACTGATGTCTTCACTCAGTAAATACCAAGCACCCACCTTCCCCACAGCATTCTACAAGATGGAAGCAGACAAATCATGGCTCTAGTACACCGACTGAAACTATAATTTTCAAGAGAAAAACACTCTGCCAACTACCATATTGCTCTAGGCTACCTGGCCTCTCTGTGCCTCCAATCCTCAACTCTACAATGAGGACAACATATGGACCCATCTCTTGGGCTGTAAGTTGTTGTAGCTCCCAGGACAAACGTTCGAGATAATGTCTATAGTGCAAATAATCAATACATGCCAACTATACTTCCCTATGATATGGAGTACTGTCTTCCAGGCATAACATAGCTATTACTATAATCAGAGTAGCTGTGGTTACTTGCATGAGACCCTCTCCTGAAATTCCAGCCCCCCCCCCACTTCCTCTTTATCTATCTGTATGTAACCATAACCCAGATACACAGCACCAGGAAATGTTAAGACTATACAGAACATGGAAGTTAAATGCAAGTTAACTTTTAGGAGGTCAGCATCCATGCTGACATAGGACTTTTCAGCGATTAACGTGTTTTAGTTATCCATGCTCCTAAGTAACCCTTCACTGACACTTCTATAAACAACTCAGTAAACTTGGTGGTTTACTAAGTTTTATAAACAAGCTGGACTTGGACGGACTGCTTATTTGGTCTGTTGCTAATTAACTATCTAGGGTGAACACAAGTCTGTTTACATGCCCCCAAGAAAAGTCAAACAACACCACATAGCTAGAGAAACTTTCCACGCACAATTTTTGGGGTGAGGTTTCAAGACAATGTTTCTCTGTGTAGCCCTGGCTGTCCTAGACACTTTGTAGACCAGGCTGGCCTCTAACTCAGAGATCCACTTGCCTCTAGCTCCCTAGAGCTAGGATTAAAGGCATGCATATTTTTATGTAAATTAAGATATAATCTTTATAGGCCACAACTTTAATGTAAAAAGAGGGTGAAGTCTCATTTGCTTGAATATGAATAAAGAATGTGAGTCTTCCACTCAGGTCCCCTCTGCACCCAGCGATTATCTGAGCCCTACCAGAAACAGAAGGAAGCTAACATGTTCTTTCAATAAATTTTGACCTTTGTGTGTTTCCCTGAAGTCACTAAACAGTTCTTAGCTATTGTAACCACATTGCCATCATGTAGTCCTCAAGAGCAATCCAAAGAAGTGCAGGAATGCCAAAATCTTTTTTGAGGAATTTTTTTTTTTGCTAGGTAACACACTTAGCAAAAGGCTCTTTAGGGACCTACTAATGGAGTAGAGTACCTTTCTGGAAGAAACTAGCTTGTAGGGAGGCTTGTGATTGTACCTAAGAGGGAGCATTCACTGATCAAGGGCCTACCTTTTAAAGAAGTAACACTCAGGGATACAAAAGAGCTGCACCTTTGTAAAACTTTAGAGCGATTTCTGAACCTCACCATAGATCTCCTGGGGATCAGTCCCCAGATGAGCACTCTCTAACATGGAAAAAAGGGCTGCATAGCCAAGCTGTCAAAGAGCCAGAATCCCTGCTTAGTTATTCATTAACTGTGTGATCTCAAATAAGTACAACTTCTATCTCTACCTTTTGAACTGTAAAAGAGAAATAAAAGATACCCCAGGTGACTGGTAAAATCAAACCATCTGATAGAGACCAAGAACAGGTGCAATCAATAGCAAAGGTGCCTGAACCTTGAGGGGAAGAGGCACTGCCTTCCAATGTTTTTGGCTGTATAAAGGAGCTCGCTTTATTTAATATGCAAACGTGGCTTGGCTTAAGCTTGAAGAAACTCAGAAGGCTAAGGCAGAAGGACTAAGAATTTAAGGTGAAAATTTAAAGCCAAATAAGCTGGGCAGGCTGCACAGGCCTTTAGTCCTAGAACACAGGAGTTAGAGGCAGGCAGATCTCTGTGAGTTTGAGACCAATATACAGAGTTAGTTCCAGGACAGCCAGGGAAACACAGAGAAATCCTGTCTCAAAAACCCCAAACCAAACAACAACGAAAAATACTCTTCCTAAGAAAACATCTGAATGCATAATTTGCATGAAATTTCAGAATATTAGGGGCTGTGAGACTTAGAAACCCACTACCCAGCATCCTCAGAAATTTTGGCAAGTTATCTGCTAAGCAGATGAACAGGAAAGATGGCCTAAGTCACCATCAAGAGAGAAAGCTGACAGTCAGGGAAAGCCCCTCTCTCCCTTTAAAGAAACTGTTGACAAGGAGTAAGGTGGCACAAAGGATCCACACCTGCATCCCCAGTGCTCAGGAGACAAGCAGGAAGCTTATGAGTTCACAATCTGGACTATACAGACAGACTCTGTCTTCAAATAACAAAGAACAAGCTGGACATGGCAGCACATGTCTGTAATCACACTGGGGAGGTAAAGGCAGGCAGATCTCAGAGTCCAAGGCTACTCTGGTCTACGTAGTGAGACACTGTCTTAAAAAACAAAACAGAACAAACCCAGAACCATTTGAGGTCACCTTGACACAAGCTGTAGTCTTCTAAGGGAAAGAAGCTCAGTTAAGAAAATGCCTTTGAAGAGTGAGACACTGGGACGCCCATAAGGCATTTTTAAATTAGTGATTAATATAAAAAGGGCCCAGTCCTTTGTAGGTGGAGCCACCCTGGGGCTGGTCCTGGGTTCTATAAGAATGTAGGCTGAGCAAGCAATGATGGGCAAGCCAGTAAGAAGCACCTCTCCATGGCCTTTGCGTCAGCCCCTGCCTCCAGGTTCCTGCCCTGTTTTGTGTTTCTGTCCTAAACTCTTTCCTCCCCAACTTGCTTTGGCCACCGTGTCTCAGCACAGCAATGATAACCCTACGACAATATTTTAGAAACAACAACAGAAGAGAATGAAAGCCAAGGGATCTAAAGAGTACGAAGGCCACACCTGGGGGATTTGTCCTCTTGGGCATGTTTTTAGGTTCTTCAGTTGGTCCAAAAATATTAGATGCCATCCTATTAGGCTTGCCTGAAGGAGTAACTTCTTCCGGACTTCCAAAAAGACTGCTCGATTCTCCTCCTGGAGGCTTCATGGATCTACAAACAGAGTGAACACAGTCAATGACAGATGGTCAACAGGTTCCCGGGACTCATCAAGACTGATGTTGATGGTGTCTTTGCCTATGTAATGATGTCAGCTAAAACAGACAGGCTCATCACAGAGCCCCATGGTACATGACTGTAAATCTCAGCACTTGGGAGACCAAGGCCAAGTTGGGTTACACAGAAAGGCACACATACAGGGGCAGGGGTGAGATGAACCACATATGGAACTTTACATTTTTTAAGAGACCTATTATATAGTAATGAGGATCAGAAATTAGTTTTAATACTCTGCCGATATCATTTTAGATTCAGATCAGGATAAAAAACACAATTAAAGAGGTATTACTTTGCTCTCTTCTCCATACTGTCAACTTTGCTATGTAGTTTACATATAAGCATTTCCCTTATCTTTACCAACCTTTCTGCTTAGTAGCCATGGTAGCCAGGGACTCCCCTCACATGTGAGTGTACACAGTAGTGGGGTTCTTCCCCATGTTACCCAGAGACCTTTAGGAAGGCATTAGGGTGTAGCCTATGTCCTAGATCCTTTGCTGGGTTTTAATCCAGACCTCTTCTTATGTGTCTTTTAACAGTTCCATGTTTTTCTTTATCTTAGGTTCATCCTCTCTGAAGATAATCCCTGATTTCAAGACTGGCTTTATTGGGATGTCTGGTGTAACCAGTGACATGCCTAGATTACAAAGAAAAAAGACCACACTGGCAGCATTGCCTACTTCAGATCAGGGCATATGGAAGAGAATTTGCCTCTAAACTCTACTGATATTCTAAAAGCATAGTCTTTAATTAAACACGCAGAAAGAATGTAGTTTCCATGTCTTAGCCACAGCACCACCACCTACCTTAGTCCCAACCTTTGGGAAACTTCATCAAGCACTACTGGGAAGTTAAAAAGTGGATAGTTTCTACTGCAGCAGCTGAAGACCTATGGAATTACCTCAAATCTCTGCCCTGAAGTCCAGAGCACAGGTATACAACTACAATGTGATGAAAGAATGCATATGCATATTTGAGACACTTGGATAGACTTTTAAAATGCCTTTTAGTCAGGCATGGCAGATAATACCTGTGATCCCAGCACTTGATAGAAAGATCAGTATTCAAGTTATCCTTAGCCTGGCAGAGTAGGGACATGCCTTTAATCCCAGCATTCAGGGCGTAGAGGCAAGTGAACTCTGACAGAGTGAATTCCAGAACAGCAAGAGCTCCCTACATAAAGAGACCCTGTCTTAAAACCAAAACCAAAAAGTTATCCTCCACTATATAGTGAATGCAAAGCTAGCCAAGGCTACCTGAGGCCACCTCAAAAAGAAAAATAATACATGCATGGCCCACTCTGTGTGTGTCTCTCTAGACTGGTCTCAAACTCACAGTTCTCCTTCGCCTCTGCCTCCCACTACTGAGATTAAAGGCTTATGCACTACACTTGATTCCATCCTCTTTACTAGACCTAAATATTGAGACTGTATGACCTCAGACATTTAGAAAAACACTTGTAAATAACAACAAAAGTATCCAAGATGTGTTTGTTTCATCCAAAGAGGTAAAAAGGCTGTCAGCCATCGCAATTTAATGTGGAGTTCTCAGATCGCCTACTCTAAGGCAGGATAGTATAAAGTCAAGATTACAGGTGCCCTACAGTCATCAACAGAAAATCAAGGCTGGACACACAACACCAGATGCCAGGCATGTACTAACATGCCCCTGAACCTGCGCCAGGTCACTGTCCTCTCAGGAGGGAAGAAAGGGAAAGTGGATGTACCAAACCTGCCCCATCAACAGCATTTTTTGAAGGGCCTTAGTAAGGGATAGAAAAGTTCATTTGAAAAGGGGGGGGGGGGGAGTTTAACTAAGAGCCCATTAGAAAAGACTTAACAAGGGTCTTAAATCATGCATGATGCTGATGGGTAAGTTAAAATTACCCAACATCAGTGTCCATGACCCAAACCAGTTATGATCATCCCCAGGCTTTTCTTGGGTCTATGGTCATCTCACTGAAAACCTGTAACCATTAGAACAGAACTAAATGCAGTATAAAGTTGCATTCGAGCATGGATTAAAATTCCTACTTCATTTGTTTTCTTATGGGAGGGGGGTTTGAAAAGAGTTGAGTTGAGATCTTAACAGTGCTGGCCTCAAATTCACTATAAAGCTAACTAACGCCAACCCTAAACTCCCGATTTCTCTGCTGGGATTGCAAGCATGAATATTCCTAGTGTATTTTAATCGTTTCCATTTACTTGAAGGAAGCAATTTCCAAGCCACTAATGTCCTGTTTGGCAATCTCTCTGTGACTATTCCGCACAATTCCTGATACAAACCACTGAGTGACCAAGTGCTTTGCCTGGACCTCCAGATTGAATGCCATAGCCAGATTTGTGTCAATGGTTGTGTTCCATGTGCATGATGCAACAGAAGCACTGTGTTCCTGGAACCTCCAAGCCATCTCAGGAGATGAGCCCAAGTTTAGTACGTGGTGGGAACACAGGAAACGAAGGGCAGTTATTGAAATTAATGCTACTGTTAGCATAGAAATAAAGGATCTAGTACTGCTTTGTCTATCTGTCTTAATTTTAGTCTGGAAAACAAGTAAAATGGTGCCATACCAAGTTTTGGCAAAGATAATGGGCCACTTGGGATGGAGCTGTGTGTCCATCAAATCCCAAAGACAATGGGCCAAGCAAAAGTTGAACAGCCTGAAAACAGCAATGCAAATCTTAAGGCTGCCCCAGCAGGGTCCCACAAATGGGATTGAGAGTTCAATAGGCCTTTCAATAAATAGGGCCTAGAACAATGGCACAGTGTGGCCTTCTGGAAGCTACTAGCAGCCATTATCACAGTAATATCAATGGTGTGGAAGGGGCTGGGAGAGATTAGTCACCTCAGATTTTAGTGACAAATTCATAACGTGGGGGTACATTTCAATTACTTTTCCCTTTTCTAGTACACCTTAAATGTTTCGGTAAAAATATTCAAATTATACAAAAGAATCTAAGAGATATAAGGTAAAACGAAAAGCTACTGAGTTGGCATAGAAAACATCTTGACAGTCAATGCCCCCAAATCTCCCTGCATCGGTGAACTTCGGAAAAACTTTCAGGAACTGGTCAGGTCTGGGATAAAGCCACAAGAACAGATGCGAGGCACATTCTTCACAATTATCCCTTTTATGCATAACAGCAACACTATGCTTTTACAGTTCAAAAATGTCCAGCACAAGAAAAATCTTCAGCAAGGAAACAAAAGACAGGGTTAGAAAAAGGAAAACCTGCAATGGAGATCTTACACACAGTAGCTGCAGGCAAAAATCAAGGTCTTTGGAGCAAACAGTCTGACTTCCGCCCCCCCCCCCCCGTAAAATGCCAGCTAAAGCACGGTTTCTATAGAACTCGGCCCAGACAGAGGCTTCCAATTACGCTTCATCATCCAATTAAGGTACCCACCCTTGCCCCCTCACTCCAATATTAAATGGGGGATTCATTCTTTTCCTAAAATCCTCTCGTCCGGCGCCTACTTCTCAACTTAACTTCCTGAGCTCGGGAAGTCATTAGGACACGAGCAGATCAGACACAAGTACAGATGAAACAGCTTTGGGAAGGTCCCAGCGAGGGAGGGCTTAAGGACATCCGATGGACACCTGGTCGTGGGTTGGGTAAGGGACTGCTGCCGCCACTCAGCTACATTCAAGGGCCATAAGCAACTAAAGCTAGAGGCGGGAAGGGCTCGGGAGCCGGCAAACAGAGCTAGCTCGGCAGCGCCCGGCGAGCGCCTAGCGTAGGCAAGCTCTTCAGGAGAGCCACGTGTCTTCGTCCCGCCGCCCGGTCTTCACTCGGCTCTTAGCCGCGGCTTTTTGCGAGGCCCGGCTTCAGGCAAGCCGGGAGAGCGCGCTCAGCACCCTCGGCGGAGCCATGAGCCACACCCACCACATCTGCAGGGTCTCCAGCCCGCCACGTGGCTACAGTTACGTTCCCACCCGGGCCCCGGAACCGGCCCGCGTACCTGGAACCTGACCCGCCAGCCTGGCCGTCCGCGCCCTGGAACATGTCGGCCGCCGCCCCGCGCCTCCCCAGCCGCCGCGCGCCGGTTCCCGCTTGTCCCGCGCAGGTACCCTGACCCGCCCAAGCCCGTTGGACGCCTCCCGTGCCACTCATACTTCTGCAGCCTATCCTGGAGTCGTGCTCCACCCTTCCCCCCGCCCCCAATGAGAGGAAGGCTTAGAGAGAACTGCATCGCGCTAACAGCCAATTGGCCGCAACAGCCGTCTGTCACAGCTTCAGGCGTGGTGACATTGGCTCACAGCTCGCCCCACCCTCCGACACCTTCTCAGGGTGCGAATATCCTTCTAAATGCGGACTTATTGCACACACACATTCCCGTCTGGTGCTACCAAGTTTCACTGTGGGTGGTGGCCAGTTTCTGAGGGGTTCAGGGTGGCGCAGACCCTGCCCAAAACAGAAGCAGCGGGCTATGCAATGCCTCCACTTGCTTCCAGCGGTCCGTCCTTCCCGGAGGGCCACCTGTCCACCCCCAGGATCGGCCGAACTCTCCTGTTGCACCCATCCATGCCCATTGGCTTCAGGGCTTATTAATACTGCGCCTTTGCCAGACTTAAATACCTCGAGCATACTGGCTTTAAAAGTAGCCACAGAAAACAGTATTAGTATGTATTTATGCACAATAAAAATATTTACAAGCTTAACTGGAAATTTAGCTGAAGTTTAACAGTTTTTGTTTATTATATTAAATAACCAAAACACCTTTTATTCCCAAAAAATTGGTAAAGAATAAATAATGTAATTTACAATATGGTACAAAAAATAATCAGAAGGACAGGCATTCTGCTTTATACATACACTGTATATTTATAGTCTATAAAACAAATTCACATCTCAAGCCGGAAACCTCAGATGATATGGCTTAACGATTATCAAAGCAAACAGCTGAGTTCTGCCTGCTGGCTGCACCCCTCCAAGCTAACCAGTAAGGGCTGGGCTGGTGCAGTGCTTCCAAAACTGGACTGACCTCATCAGATTATCCTCTTGGAACAGTATACTGTGGATTTCTTTTATTTATTTTTCTTTTTTATTATAATTAAGACAAAAAAAGTACGGTGTTTCCTTGTGAATGCACCTGGCAGGATCTGTTTTAAAAAGTACACGAAACAATTTCCCTCTAAACTTGTTTGACCATTTCTAATAATGTGGTCTGGTTAAAATACTATTAAACTGAGAGACTTCCCCTAGCAGTGAGGCCACAAGAAATGAAAAAAGGGGGGGGGGTGAGGAAAAAGGTTGACCAACAATAGATGAAATGTCCCCAAAGTCATACTCCCTGAGCAAGTACTACACCTCTACAGGATATATGAACTTCAACTTGCCTGAACATCTCTAGGACACAAGCCAAGCCAAGCACCAGAGATACTGGATCTCAATCTTTTGAAAAGACAAATCAACAAAAAGCCTAAGACATTATTATTAACAGAAAAATTTCTCAGCTAGGCAGTAGTGGCACATACCTTTAATTCTATTACATAGGAGACAGGCTGGCAGATCTCTGGGAGTTTGTGGAAAGCCAGGGTTATACAGAGAATCCCTGTGTGTGTGTGTGGGGGGGGGATCTCAAAAAAAAGGATCTTGGGTATATAACACTAATTTCCAATACACAAGGAAGCCCTAGGCAAACATGAACCGTCAAAACCGATGGAAAGGCAGAGAAAGGTGTAGAACTCGGGAGACTTCCTTTTTGCTATTTTTAAAAACCTCCAACGTTTAACAGTTTTATGTATGGATACTTGATTAAGTTGGGAGCCGTTATACCCACTGATTTTCTGTACAAATGCTACTATGTTTTTTAATAATGAGCAAATGTGTCTGTCTGGCTGTTAGAGCAGTAGAATCTCCTGGAATCCTGCCAAGTTCCCTGAAGGAAAGAATCAGTCCATTCCACCCGCTTGCTGCTGGGCAAACAAGGGCTGCAGCTTCTGCTCCTCAAAGCAGTCTCAACTCTTTCTAGAGGACAGTAGTATGTACCTCAAGAAATCCATTGCCTGATGGGAATCAGGTCAGGAACCCAATTGCCTACTACTACCTGCTCAGTTACCAGGATGCTACAAAGACCCATTCTTAATGTGGGACTCCGAGTTGGCTTGAAACAGTGGAAGGGCAGCTATGGCCTAAACTGAGCCTGGTATTCTAACCATGCTACAGTCCCAAGAACTAAAACCTTCAGCTAAGTTAAGAGAGTGCTGAAAGCATGCCACTGGGTAAAGATACACTAGTACCTTCATGAGTCTGTCCTAACAGCACAGCTCCTTGTTCTTATCCTCTAGGAGTTTCTGGGGGCAGGTCCTTCACCAGTACCAGTGACAGGAGGATTCTAGGAGGTGAAGGAATTTGCTGTCAAGAGCCACTATATTGTCAGTTCCCGAGTGGAGCTGCATTCTAGGGTGTATAGTAGCCAGTGAGACAACTGGATCAAGTGTCCCACCAGGGAGGTTTCTATCCATTTCTTCATTGCAGACACAGAGAAGTAAGGGCCTGGGCTGCTCTTAAGGACAAACAGGCAGAGCACAGGTGACAGTCTCAGGGGTTAGGACTTTAGGACTGTCAAGCCAGATGTGGTAGTGCATGCATTTAATCCCAGCACTTGGGAGGCAGAGATGGTGCATCTCTGAGTTCTAGGCAAGCCTGGTCTACAGACTGAGTTTTACAACAATGGCCAGGAGTATACAGAAAAACTCTGCCTAAAAAAATAAAGTGTTGGGGGGGGGGCAGAGCCATGAGAGGGTAATGCAGGTGTCACCTGTTCACTCAGAACTACAGTTATAGCTCCCTGAACAAACTGGAGAGTGAGTGTGTTGCAAAGGAAGGAGATGGAACTCTTGTTGGCTAAACATTCTAAACAGGATGGCCACAATCATGACTGCTGACCACTGTTGGGCTCCAGAAGAGAGCTGCTAATACACCAAACAGTGAGCTCTTACATCTGAACTCTGCTTGAGTCCCAGAATAGAAAGAGAAGCAGCCCCTGGCAAAGCCTGGGGCAGACACTCCTCAGACACCAGCAATAACACATGAAAAATTAAAGCACACATAAGAGCTTTATCTTTAGCATAGGTGTGTGTGTGTGTGTGTGTGTGTGTGTGTGTGTGTGTACACGTAGAGAGGAATGGTATCTTAGGTTACCTAGAAAGAAGCACAGGAAGAGCGCAGATCCACCTAGATAGAGGACTCTTCCTATTCTTTGTCCAAGTTTCCAATCCTTAAACCACAAAAAAACCATTCCCAATCAGCTTTGTAGCACCCTAAAAAACATCCACAACCCACAAGACACACTTTCTTTCTCCATTCTTACTCCAGGAAGAACCAAATCTCTGCTAGCTACAAGACTCTGAGATTCCTCTGCTTCATAGTCAAGGCATCCAGGGAGTGTATTAGCTTACAGATATCACAAGGCAAGAGCCTGGTCCATACTCACTGTGTCTTACAACATCATTACAGACAGAAAAGCCAAGTGGGGAAAGGGTATCAGAAAGAAAGCAGCAGTGGCTGTGGCCTCCCTGCACACAGGATAACACCCCAAAACAATGAACACCAACCATATCTCTTGCGAGGAGGAGATCCTCTGGAAGGCTTAACACACAGACATATAGTTGGGATTGCCACACTGGCTATGGGGACTATGAGTAAGGGCTCTGATACTCAAGGACCTTCTGATGTCCATCCTTCTCACAGCTCGTCCTGGTCTCTGTGTATGGTACTGCCCCTGCTTGTTGGGACAGACCATGATTAGCTGCTCCTATGGCTAGAGGTGCTCTGGTTCACTGTCTTCTGGGGATTCCGAGATGCCCACGTCACAAGGCACAGTCACTGAGAGAGGTCACCAACAGGATTACCACCTCCTCCACCATCAAAAAGAGCCTCTCGGCGGCCAGGCTCACTAATAGATAGCTCTTGGGCCAGGTCATTAAATCGGGATATGTAGTCGACGCTGTTCTCGTTCATCATGCACACCAGCTGGGAGTCCACCACCTGCAGGACAGAGGGACAAGAAGACACGTTAGCTGGGGATAGCTCACTATCCCCACCAGAGGCTCTGGGCCTCCAGAGCACAATGTTAGTAGAAGGAGCCTTGTGGTCTATCACCTGGACTTTCTGTAAGTACTCTGCACATAATCCCAGGAAAGGCCCTCAGAACATGAAACATCTAGATGCTGAGATTATAGTAGCAGCCACTCCCAAGACTCATGAGGAACACAGTCCACTGAAGGTCAACAGTGACAAGGGAAGGCAGAGGTCAAAGATCTGCTCAGCGATCTGAGGAGAGGCTCTTCAAAGCATGAGGGTCTCATGGGTGTGAGCACAGGTACATCAAAGGGAATTCAAGTGCAGAAGCTGAAAGCAGGCATAGAGTGAGGCTACTCAAACACACCAGAACATGGGAATTTGTAAACCCTGGGTGGTAAAGGCATTGTCCCGTGGAGCTGTCACCGTTTACCATTATCTCCATTATAGTGGAGACTCATGACAACAGGGTCCTTTGTTCTGTCCAGAAAGTGACTGTGGTAACACCTGGCAAGACTCGCATAAATTTGTCTTAGTGAACTACACGATATGAATGAATATGAGAAATAAGACTTAGAATTGTTACTGAAAATGTTGAATAAATTGAAATTTGTTCTAAAAAAAAAGTAGAGGGCTAGAAAGATGACACAGTGTCTAACAGTATCTGAGCTTGACCCTGACACTATAGTGTAGAAGGAGATCAATACTCTTACAAGCTGTCTTTTGACTGCTATACAAGTGCACGTACACAAACACACACAATGTCAAAAAAAAAAAGTAGAGCAAAGGCAGGAGGTGATGCATACCTATAATCCTCCAACTTCTGAGGCTGAATAAGGAAGTAGTACTGTAAATTCAAGACCAGCCTAAAGTACACAGCAAGACCTCGTCCCCAAACAGACTTCCTCCATCTATGTATTCACCCCTGCTTCCATGGCATCAATTTGTCACCAAAACAGACTAACTTCTCCCCACAGACTCTACCCATTCCTCTCAGTCAGATCTCGCTATCCGATCACTGAATGCATAAGTGATTGCTATCACACTTCCAGACGAGGATGAGGGTCCTTTCCAAAGGCAGTGGTCTTTAAAGTATAGAGTCTTAGGGAAGACCCTCTGTTGAATATATTGGCTCTTTCTGCAGGTGCATGTGTCCTTTGCTTGCTACAGACACAATATTCTGTGTTGCTCATTGTCTTGAATACCATATCACCAGGGATAATGCGAATGTTGACTTGGGAGTCTGGCTGGCTTGAAACTTAGCATTCTTGGCCTCCAGGCTTCAGCAGTGCCTATCTCATAGGTACCAGGAACTTACAGTGTCCATACTAACTGGGAAGGAAAGATAGGCAAGTCTTTTGTGTGAAACATTTATGATACAAGGAGCCCTATAAATCAAGAATCCATAGTGAATGGGCTTCAGAAATGCCATATATTGGACAAGAGAGGGTTCTGGAGAGATGGCTCAGTCAGGAAAATGTTTTCCATAAAATCATGAGAACTTGAGTTGTATCACCAGCACTCACAGAAAAGCAGGGTATGACACCTGTAATCACAGCCAGGGGATCAGACAGGCGGATTCCTGGAGCTCACTGGCCAGTCAGCTTAGCAGGATCAATGAGCTCCAAGTTCAGCTTCCAGTATCAAAAAATAAAATAGCAGGCTGGTGAGTGATGGTGAGTGGATAAAGGCACTTGCTGCCAACAAAACAAACAAACAAACAAAACCAAACTACATTCAATCCCCGTGGCCTATAGAGTAAAAAAAAAAAAACAAAACACTCCTATAAGCTGTGCTCAGATCTAACCCTTCACTATCTTCACATTACATAAGAACAGAGTAAATAATTAAATAATATTTTAAAAGTAAGATGGAGAGCAATTAAAAAAGAAAGATTTCTGGCCTACACACGTGTACATGTAACCATACACACACCTACACATAAAAATTAAAGATTTACTTATGTGTGTATTTGTCTGTGTGAGAATATATGCAAATCTGTGTGCACACACCTGTGTACCAGGTATCTTCTATCACACCCCACCTATTCCTTTGAGACAGGATTTCTTCTTGATCTTGGGGTTTACTTTTTTTGTTGTTTTTTTATTTTTCAAGGCAGGATTTCTTCGTATAGCCTTAGGTGTCCTGGAACCTGGCCTCAAACTCACAGAGATCTGTTTGCCTCTTGAATGCTGGAATTAAAGATGTATGGCACACCACCCCCACCTTTAATTTTTTAGGCTAGTTTAGGAGTCAGGAAGCCTCAAGTAATCCTCCTGTTTTCGCCTTCCCACACTTAAAGGGGGGTTCCGTTACAGGCAAAGTCTGGATGGCCAGGTTCTTACATGAGTGTTGGCAACCAATCTCCTGTCCTCATGATTGCAAAGTGAGTATTCTTAATCATTTAGCCCTCTAATTCTTCTATTCTTATATTACTTTGAAATTGTCAAGCATGTAATGGTTCAGCTCAGAAGTCATCAAAGAATTCTATGACTCCTCCATCTCAAAATCCATATGGGAAAACTGAGAAACTAATACATTTTTGTGAAAAAGCTGCCTTAAAAAATTTATTAACCCATTCCACCCAGTTTTTTTTAATTTATTTTTCTTTATGTTCATAGGTGCTTTGCTTGCATGTGTGTCTGTATTGTATATAATATATGTATGTATGTCATAATCCCTGGAATTGGAATTACAAACAGGTGTGAGCCACCATGTGGTTGCTGAGAATTGAACCTAGGACCTTTGGAAGAACATCCAGTGTTCTCAACCACTGAGCCATCTCTCCAGCCATCTCCCCAGCCTTGTCCTAATAGTTGTTCTTATATTGTTTGTTGGTTTGTTTTTGAGTCTCATTCTATAGCCGAGGCTGATCTTAAACTCACAGAAATCTACCTCCCTCAGTCCCTCAAGTGCTAGGATTACAGGCTTATGCTTCTATGTATCTTGGGAAAATCTATTTTGAATACTGTTTTGATAGTCATTTTCTTTCAACTATCTGACTTATAAAACTCTCCTGGAAAAACTAATAAGACTTTAATATCCAGGGAACCATCTTGGGAAATACTGCTTGAGAATCCTCGAATGGTGTGTACTCTGATCAAGTCTCTGATACCTGCAGCTCTGTACCTAGCATCATAGCTGTCCTTCCCTTCCCTGCAATGCTGACTCTGTAGTCCTCACTGGCCGGGCATACAGACAATGTGAGGACTTCTGGATGGCAGTGGGAACAGATAGCCTAGCCCAAACACGGAATAAAAAAGAAAAAGCCAGTAGAGAAAGAACAGAAGTCAACGGCAGAACCTGTTTCCAAGTTCCACAGGGTCGTGGCTATAAAACATTACAGGGAAATGCTACTCAAAGGCTTTCTGCAGCCAGAGCAGAATTACATCCAACTTACAACTTCCCAATGGCACTATACCTTATAGATTAGATAAGGGAGACAACCCAAGGTGACACAGAAGGGGAAGGACATGAGAAGATTCAACAGCACTCTGTCTGCCTTTGGTGACTTGACTTTCCACCCTGATCCCAGGCTCCCCAGGTCAAGAAGCCTACAAAGGACAGCTGCTACTTATAGTTTGCTGTGGCCATCAGTTGTCCCAGTACTGCCAGTCTCAAAGATTAAAGGCCTGCACGTTCTTTTATCTAACAAACAGTCCCCAGGAACATTCCTTAAGACACACAGGACCTAGAAGGAACCCCACAGCCTCTAGAATGGGACTGAAGCTAGATTCAGGAGTATGGCACTGTACTTACTTCTGCAACATCAGCAAGAGACCTGGACACAAAGGAGTCCCTTGAATTTCCATCCAATAAGCTAGGGCCAAGCAAAGATGTGCCACTGCTGGCCCCAACAGTAGTTGGTAGCATCTTCCTGCTCTTCTCTGGGGATATGAAGCTGGCTGCAGAGAGAAAGCTGAGTCAGACATAGGTATCCAGCTAGCTCATTCAGACCCCTCTAGGTCTCTACCTTCACACTGTGTCAAGGTTTACAACAGTATCTTTGCATACTATAAAACCTTTCGTCATCTGATAAGGTTAGTGTGCATTCATCTTTATCGTTTCCAAAGGTCCCACAGTGCTGTATCCTCCTATATTATATTCTCTATAGCCAGACCCTCACTGATGGGCATATGTTCGACTCTTCACTTCATTCACTGCAGATGATTTTGCTCATGTCTGCACTGTTTCTTGTGACAGCAAAACCACAGGCTGATGGGCTGGTTCCCTGCACTCTCCAGCAGGCATAGCATTCATAACCAAAGATGATCAACCATAAGATAAACTTAAGTCACCCATTCTCAGTACACCCACTAAAGAAACAAGTAACAGTGAAAAGCAGAGAAAGGAGATGCATTCACTGCAGCACCACAGGAGAAGGAACAGAATAAACAGGCCCAGTCACTCCATCCCTCAACCTCATATTTAGGGTTCTGACAGGTTTGGGTTTAAATAGAGGGCAATGTGTGGTCCTAGCCATTACTGACCCATCCTTGCTTCAGCTTCAGACTATCCTAGAAAGAGGTTTGGTAAGTTATATGAACTGAATGGAATCTCTTCCTGGGGGGAAAGATACAATCTACAATGTGGCCAAGAACACCACAAGTCAGATGCAACACCCACCTCAGAATATCTTACTGAATAGATAAAGAATCCAAGAACATAAAGATGTGGGGATATGTTTCAAATATAATAAAAACAGCCTGAGATATCAGAGGACAGACCCACCTCTTCCAGTCTTTGTTATTTCAAGACAGAGTTTTCTGTGAAACAGTCCTGGCTGTCCAGGAACTTGCTTTGAAGAACAGGCTGGCTTTGAACTCATAGAGATTCTCTTGCCTCTGCTTCCCAAGTGCTGGGACTAACAGTGTGAGCTATGGCTTCTTCTGCCTGCCTTAAATACTTTCTTTGCTCAGTTAAGGCATGACACCACCACTGCCTGCCTGGGAGCCTGGAACTCCTTCTGTAAACTAAGATGACCTCAAACCCAGATTTGATTGGATTAAGGGCGAAGGTCACCACTCCTGGATATTCCCTGTGCTGGGATTAAAGGTGTGAGTTACCACTGTCTGATCCTCCTAGATTGACTGTGGGTAGATTCCTCTGATATCTCTGATTGTTTTTATAGTATTTGAAACATATCCCCACATAAAGATAATCTGGTTTGCTTGTCTTTGTATGAGCCCTGTAAGAAGGTGGGGATAGCTGGACAGACTGGAGAAGGCACTGAGAACCAGATGAGTGACTTGAATGTTTGGTCTGTACTGGGCAGAGGATTCTGAGTCTATACATGCCACCATTCAGTGACATACACACTGAAATCTACAGTTTCCTATGTGTAAATTACGCTTTGAAAGTTAACTCAGAAATAAACACTTGAAAAATGAGCAAAAACGCTCTCAGAGGTGTGGCATGAATCCAATCCTGGCAAAGAATATTCTTCCAGAAACACTCACCAAACAAGCTGCTGAGCGAGGAATCTGTGGAGTCACTTGGGTACCACTGTGGGTCATGAGTGGGAGAGGCAATCCAGTTGGGCTGAGGGCTGCTGGATGGAGAGGGAAGACTCTTGGAACTATCACTGCCATTCAGTTTTGCTGGAGAAAGGGGAGCTCCTTCACCTGTCAACCAAAATCCAAGGTCAGAGATGCCTCCCTGAACCAGCAAGGCAGCAAGAGGCAAAGACCGTGTTCTAGGAACCCAGGAGACCTAGGATGCATAGAACCCACACCAAAGGGACAGCAGTTATCTACAAACGAGGGTCACAGAGCCATCAGGGCAATTCACACTTTGTTCATTCTTACAGCATGAAGATGCTGTAAGAAGAGCACAATGCAGAAACAGCAGGCAGGGTCAGGCCCTGTGCCTAAACTGCTATACACCCATGGGCGACATGATGCTCTTGATTCCATCCTGGGGGGTACAGAGTTCCCAGTCTACTACTGAGGAAAGCAAGGTTCAGGCAAGTCAGGGATCTCTAAACCCTGCAATCTGAGTCATGTCAGCAGTGAAGAGCTGTGTCACTAACACCAGGACACCATCACACAATGTGACTATCTGTGCACATAAGTACTACCTGCAAAACATGTAGGTTGCCTCCCAGAGATACACAAACAGGATACTGATCCCCAGGCTTCAGAGAGCCTTCTGCATCATCCCATTCTTATCTCAAGGTTTGCAGCAACCCAACCAGACCACTAGTGGCCCAGCTTCTAGGCCAGAGCCAGGAAGAGGTATCTTGTAGCCGTAGATATTCAATGCTAAAATTTAACAGCTATACTGGAATGTTACCAACAAGTTTTGCAAATACTTGGGCAGATCAGGTGGGTCCCCTTTGGCAAGTCTGGCTGCCCTATCCTATCCTAGTGAGAACCTGGTTCTGTGAAAGGTGCGTTAAGGCACCTGTACTTACTGTACTGGCCAGAGCTGATAGCAATCTCAATGATGGAGTCACTGATCTGTGTGGCAGGTTCTCCCTGTGAGAGAACATCCTCAGGCGGGCCAGGTAGGGATAAGTCCAGCAGTGCAGAAACATTGGGTGGGGAGAGTCGGGTGCTAGAGCTTTCTGAGGGTAAAGGTGTGGAAAGGCCATTCTGGAGATGAGCCTTGGGCAGCTCAGGTAAGGATAGAACAGATGATCCCTGCCAGGAAGAGGACACATATTGTTCAGACACAGGTGCCCACCAGCACTTGTAACAGTGAATGCTGCCTCTATCTCTAGCTTCGCAGCTACAACACAGGGGTCCTCCATTCTTCCAATGGAGGAGCATACTCAAGTAATATACTTCAGAAGAAAGTTAAACCAAAGTAGGTTGAGCCTGTTTCATTGGTGGCATCTAGGTGAAGAATAATGCTCAGAAAGTCACCAGCTGTCTGGGCAGTGGTAGCTCATGCCTTTAATACCAGCACTCAGGAGGCAAAGGCAAGTGATCTCTATGCGATTGAAGCCAGCCTGGTCTACAGAATAAGTTCTAGGACAGCCAGGGCTACAGAGTGAAACACTGCCTTAAAAAACCAAAAATCCAAACCAATCCAAAACAAAAAACCAAAACCAAAACAGAACAAAGCAAAAAAACCCGAAACAGAAAGCCACCAGCTGATTATGTCCTGTTTTCCAGCCCAGAAACCCAGTCCTTTTAGACATGGAGTTTAACAAAGAAAGACAGAACCAGGGCCAGCGTGGCTCATTCATTCCAAGGCAAGAGGTAAGACAGGTGGAAGGACAACAGTGTTTCTGGGAAGCATGTCTGTGCACTCAGGAAGGATGGGCACTGAAGCCCTACAGTGTACTCTACCTGGAAACCATCTGTCATTGGCTCCTGCTCTGGTCTTGAACCGCTGATAAATGGGTCACTAGTGCCCTGGAACAAGAAGAAGACTGATGAGTGGTCCACATTGGGCTGGGTTAACAGCCAAGTGCTTGTTTGGCTGAGCACCAAAGAATAACTCCTCTCAGTCACTACCGTCTCCCTATAAGCAGAGGTGCAAAAATGGATTGTGTTCCAGGCTGGAAATGATGGAGAGTCTGAAGAGTGTTGCCTCTGCACTTATAATCTTTTATTGCTTTATAGGAGGAAAAACTAAAAGCTCAGTAAGAGGCTGGACACATAATCTCAACCCCTAGAGCTCCAGGGGATCTCCCTGTTCACCTTCCCTTCAAATAGGCCAAGAAATCAGAGCATTTGGAGGTTCATGAAAAAGAGTGGTCAAAGCTGTATGAGGTATTCTCCACCAAGATATAACAAGCACTTAGTACCATCTGAGTAGGGACCCATGGGATTTTGTCAGACTCTGAGTTGAAATGCAGAACTATCATGCATGTTTTAGCAATGGATTCTTTACCATCACACAGCAAACATGTCTCTTCACTTCTACTTCACTCTGTGCTCTATGGTAGATGTTCAAACTTTGGTTTCTCTGGCTTAGGGTCTTCTCTAACATATCAGGTCTTCAGAGGTGCAACAGGATCCAGTATGACCTCAGCCCATGGCCTTGCTGCAGAAGCTATCAGTAACACCAAAGAACTCTTGTAAATGCACTCACCCTTATGGAAGTAACAGGGTCTCTGTTCTGGTGTGGTCCAGTATCACCCTGCCCCGAGATGGCAGTGGTTACTTGTTCTGAAGACAGTGGAGAGATGCCAGATGAGCCATCGGTATCTAAAACTGGCAAAGGACTTTCAGGGATGATGCCAGCACTTTGAGCTGCTAAGTCGATGGCACCTGGCAACAGGAGTGACATATCAAACCTCTGTTCCACAATACTCCATGATGTATGCCCAGAGAGCTTGGGACAGCTTCTCCCTACACCTCTCTTCAGGGAAGAGCCAAGGGATTTGAAATACTCTTAGGAAAGCAATAAGACATTATGCCTTGGAGAAGAGAATATTACAGAGATGTATGACAAAAAAAGTGACTAAGAAACCTCACTTTGTGGCTGTCACTGTCCACATTACAGACTTACTGGGCAGGTGACTGGTGGCCTGAGATGGGAGGACCTTGGGCACTATGGGTCGAGACAGAGCTGCTTTGGTCAGAGAAGACTGGATGGGCCGGAACCAGCCTCTCCCTGTGAGGGAAGATAAATACAGTCATATCAACTAGTTTTTCCATGCCCTCAGTAAACAATGGGCTATGGAGTGTTTCCTTCAGAGACATAGCAAGGATCATAGCAAGTCACTCAACACTTCAAACACCTGATAACTTGAGGAATGAAAGGTATAATCACACAGGAGATCTAGGCTCAGTTCCCAGCACTCACCTGTTAACTTCAGTTTCAGGGAATCAAACACCCTCTTCTGGCCTCATGTTGCACATACACACACAAAGACAGAACATCCATACACATAAAATTAAAGAAAAATGAAGACACTCATGAAGGCCTGGAGAGGTGACTCAGCGCTAAGAAAGGGCACTTGCTCTTACAAAGGGCCCAGCTTTGTTCCCTTGTTTTCCCTCAGGGACTCATGACCTCCTCTAATTGTAGGCCATCTGACACCTCTCTGGCCTCCATGGGCTTTTGATGCCCATATAGGCACTAACACAAACACACAAAGATAAATAATCTTAAATTTAAAAAAGGAGATTCACAAGGGATGGAGACACAGTTCAGCAATAAGTACATAAGTTGCTCAGCTGACTACAACTTGAGATTTGATGCCCAGAATCATAAGCAAAAAAAGGAAAAAAAAAAAAGATTAGCCAAGACAAATAAACAAGCATGTGTGTTCACTGTAGAACCTGTAGAACCCATATGTTCTGAGTCAAAGCACCAGGGCACTCACAGAATTTACAAATGATGTAAATAAAAACGTGATCATATACCCCAACAACACATTTGTAAGTGTCCATCATGACTCTACAGGCAGAAAGTAAACACTCTCCACTGAACTGAACTCAGTGGTGCTGCCAACAAAGACAACAGAGCACACCTCTAAAGAGGGTACACTCCAGACACTGGCCGTCTCCTTGCCCACAATGCACACTTAGTATATGCTGGTAGAATGAACACAGCTACGCCAGGAATGTCACACACAGAGCCACAGGAACCCACACCTATAGTCCCTCCCACAGGGAGGCAATACCAAGAATGCCTGGCCTTACCGGCTACAGGAGAATTAGACAGGATGGAGAAGGAGCACACATTGTGGGACTGGTTTTCAGAAGGTCTAGGGAGCAGTGTCCTCTGTGAGGGGAAAAAAAAAAAAAAAGATCAGTCTAGAATACTGGGAATAAGACCTTTCCCAAGGAAAACTGAAGAAATATCAGAAGGGCCTAGTTCAAACCTAAACTATTCTGGATTTGGCTAAAAGGCAGATAGAGGCATCTGTTTACAACTATGGGGTAGGCAGGCTGATAGGGCTCAATGCCTAACATTTTGGTGGGCAGAATGGAGAAGGTTAAGGAACTGCTCATAACAAGAAGCACTGAGAGACAAGAGAGGATCATTTCCAAGTATCCTTCCTGCATGTGAATAGAAGGCCCTGGTGTATTTATAAGTACCTATTCAGCTGAGAAGAACCTGCACTGACCACTGACACTGATAACTGTGTAACATTTACGAAGATCTGTCAGTCATACTGGATCATGACACAAGAGTCTGGCACAGAGCTCATCTTCTCTGTCCATATATACAGGACTCAGGCTGCCTTGAGATCTTTTCTCATGCATGATCTCCCCAGGCTGTTGGCAAATAACAGAGACAAGAAAGACTTGGGGAGGTAGTGTGATCAACTTACTAACAACTCCACACACTCCCAAGGCTCACCACATCCCATTCGAGAGGCTGAGGCAGTACTCAGTATGGTTTTTCCATAAAGGGACAGACAAAATGCTTTGAGGGCGTCAGTGCTCCTGATCTTGTGGTAGGAAAGTGGCCAGAGTGTAGACTAACTGACTATGGCTCCATGTCAATGAAGCTTTACTAATTTAAAAAGTATTAATTAATATTAATTAGTATTAAATATTAAATGGAAAGGCACATATACAATCCCATCTGAGGAAATATACTCAGGACAGGCAAGTCCACAGAGAGAAGGTGGACTGGCAGTTGTTGAGAACAGGGACTCTTCTAAGTGATGAGAAAATCCTATGAAAACAACCATGAACTGGTAACTTCTCAGACCTACACCAAACCTGTCCATTGTACTTTAAATAATATGTATATATGATATATAAAATATTTATAGAAATAATATATATATACATAATGCATACTTTTAATAATAAAAAAAGATAGGGTTGGGAGATGGCTCAGTGAGTAAGTACTTGCAATGCAGGTATGACACAGCAACTCAGAGCCCCAGCACCCACCTAAGTATCAGGTGGGCACATCCACCCACCTGTAACTCCAGATTACAGAAAGCAGAAACACAGTATGCCCTGAACAAGATGGCTAGCTAGACTAGCAGAGCTTGTGTTCAAGTGAGAAGCCTTGCCTCAACATCTAAGGTGGAGAACAGAAGAAATCTGATACCAACCTCTGGCCTCCACATGCATAGACCTGTACATACATTGTGTAACTCCAAGCATATTCATTCAGAAAACAAAGTGGACTGAGTGTAGATCATGGGATTTAGTTTAATAATCAGATGCTGACTTTAGCAGCCACAGAGCCTCTCTCCTACTTTTGGAACAAAGGATCAAAGGAAGTGAAGTTGAACTGAGAACTAAAGGACCGTGAACAAAGAGTTTAAAATGTATACTTCTCAATACCATTCATGCACTACTGTGGTTTGTAACAGTCTCACCTGTAGCCAGTATGTTCAGCATACTTATTTATAAACAAACTCATCTCAAGAAAGAAAAATATTTTCTTAAAAAAAAAAAAAAAAAAAAAAAAAAGTTGGGTTGTGTTGGCCCATGCCTTTCATCCCACCACTCAGGAGGCAGAACCAGGTGGATCTTTATGAGTTGGAGGCCAGTCTGGTCTACAAGGCTCCAAAGCTACACAGAGAAATCCTGTCTCAAAAAACCCCATAATGAATGAATGAATGAATGAATGAATGAATGAATGAATGAATGAATGAATGAATGAATGAATAAAATAATCTAAATTATGTTCATGTATTCAGTGTGTAGACACACCATGACATGAGTATAGAGATTAAAAGACAACTTTTACAAACTGGATTTTTCCTTCTAAAATGTGGGTTCTTGGGATGGAACTAAGATTATAAGACTTAGTGCTAAGTACCTTTACCCACTAAGCCACCTCACCAGACCCAGAGAAAAAGATTTCTAAGAGACTAACAAAAGAAAACTGTTCTATGCATGACTTCTAAAAACTACATACCTTCATAAATTCCTATGGCTACATTATTGCAGCCTTACTTCCCTTATCTTTTATCTAGAAATAATGTTGTTTTCTTTCTTGAGTGCCTTGTATATCGTGTGTCTGCCATGGTTTGTAGACGGCATCTGTGGGTTCTCCTACCACTCACTACAGTTCCACAAATCCTTGCTTCTGCCAGCCCGATGTTTGCCTCCTGACTGTTTTAAGCCCAAGTCCTAACAGCTCCTGGAGATAATCCAGCTTGAACACTCTTGTGAACCCCAGCCTCATATGTAAATAATTTTCAATGCTAATCAAAGTCTATCTTCATTTAGATAGATACCAGTGAAATTTCTGTTCATGGTTTTGTTTTTTCCTATTAATAAGAAAGACAAAGGCAGGAATTTACTCTATTCCACTCTACAAACCAGAAACATGTAAGCAAACATTATCTCCCAAACAGTTCAGCAGCTAGAGCATGGACCTGACAGAGCCAAGCAAGGTTCTCTCACCTGGACCACCAGTGGCTTTCGTAAGTGCCTTTTCCGTAGTTTCTTGGGCTTTGGTGAGAAAAAGTCTGACTGTATCTATGAAAAAAAGAACATGAACCCTGAAAATAGGCATTCTACCTGCAAAGCCTTCCACAGCCTCCCAACCTGGAACCCCCTGCTGTACTCACGCTGATGGAGTCCAGGTGCTGCCTGAAAGTCAGCTCCGCCTCCTTACTGGGAGAGAAGAGCTTTCCATGTCTACTATTGGGTGGCAAAGTTGTTGGGACAGCAAAGAGGCCACCATCTAAGTCACTGCTTCCTGTGCTGGAAGAAGCAGCCACCAAGAGAGGCCTTGGGGGATTTCTCAAACCTGGAACAGAAGGGAGGATTACATGCTGACACTCACATACTTTCCAGGGCAAAAGCAGCTCCTCTAGCAAGTCAATCAGGAAAGAAACCAGACAGCTCTTCAGCTGCCTATAGCCACCCCAGTAAAGTCCTGCCTTGCTTCCTTTGATTCTTAGCTCCAGCTAACAGGGACTTCAGGCCTCTTAAGAAAAACACATCACCACTGGTCTTACTCAGAAAGAGAGGGGACAAGACAGCTAACAAAGATTTCAGAGCTAACAGGACCTTGGGACAGTCCTAGCTGCCAAAAGAAAGCAGACTCTCTGCAGAGGCTAGTTAGCAACACACTCAGTGACCACCTTTGTCAGGAACCAGTTCATTAGCCAAGAGTCAACTAAAGAGTTCCCTCCTTTGTCATTCTTTAGATCAGGACAGCATTCTTTAGATTAAGACAGTCCTTGGAAGAAACTACTAGGGTACACACTGACCTTGGCTCCTAATGGCCTAACACTAAGCCAAGTTTTGCTCCTTCACTAACACTCCCTTCTCCTTGCACCTGCAGCCCTGCAAAAGCAGCCTGGAAATAATAAAGATTGACCACTAGATCAGATAGACCTGTGGTTCTTCTTCTGCGTCTCCTGTCCCTCCCCTATTCTTTTCCCTACAGGTGACAGGGACCTCGTTGAAGTCCCGCAGGTCGGGACACACCTTGTCTCTATAGCAACTCAACTTCACGTGGCAGCAACAGAGCAGCCACAGATACATATCTGAAAGACAGTGCAGCTATGTGCCTATATAGCTATTTGTGTAACACAGGTAATTACAAAGAGTAGGCTATAGCTGCACACTACTGACCCTTGGTTAAAATCCCTTATTTTGTAGAAAATAATCCCAGTTATAATGGGACAGAAAATATTTATTTCATAATAATAACCCTGTTGAAATTCCATTGTGGTAATGTTGCTACAAAGCATCCTCATGGTTCATGGCTTGGTACAGGACACACACAGTTAAACAGGCCAAGCTTGCCAGACATGGTACACATTTCTAAAAGGACAGGACCCTGGGCCTATAATTATCAACTAGACAGAGAATGTTTAAGGACATTAAAAACTTCACTGGGCCAGGTGGTGGTGACAAGCACCTTTAATCCCAGCACTTGAGAGGCAGAGGCAGACAGATCTCTGTGAGTTCAAGGCCAGCCTAGTATACAAAGCAAATTCTAGGACAGCCAGGGCTACAGAGAGAAAACCTGTCTTGGGGGGAGGGGAATCACTGGAAGGCAGAAAAAGCAGTCATGAGCTGCTACCTGGCCCACTTCAGAGAACATGTCTTCACCTCAGGAACTAGTGGTTTAGGCTGTGTTTCCTGACACAGCCCCCTCCTAAAGGCATATGAAAATGGAAGCAAAAAACAACAACAAACACACACACAAAACACAAGCAACTATAAGATGTGTCCTGAAAATCACAGCCTTGAGCATCACTGGAAGAATTACAGGCAAACAGTCTTTTATGGGAAGGCTGTTCACAAAAAAACGTCAGAGATACTGTAAAGCCACCAACGTTCTTGAATGAATAGCAATATTATTAAAGAGCCGCTAACCTGTCAGGACAGTGAATTTGTTTTGCCAAAAGAATTACTGTTATCTTCAGCACACTGATGTAGGGGCTTCCTTATGACAGAAGTAAAATAAGTCTCTGTTGTATGAGGTTTCTGGCCTGGACTTTTTCGGGCCTAGCATCAAGGATTGGATCCACAGACTCACAGTTCCACAGACACACAGACGCTTGTATTAATTGTACGCTGATTGACCTGGGGCCCAGGCATATAATTTGCTAACTCTTTACCCTTAATCTAACCCATGACTCTTATCCTGTTCAGCCATACGACTTGGTACCTTTTCTCAGAGCAACATAGTTGTCCTCTGCATCTTCTGGCTTGCTTGGCAACCCTGGAGTCTCTGTAGCATTTCTGCTTTGTTCTTCCTATTCCCAAAGTTTTCTTAGTCTGGTAGCCATGCCTACACCTCCTGCCTGCCTTTGGCCAATCAGTGTTTTTATTAAACCAGTGGGTGGGGCAATTATTTACAATGGAATAACATAACCCCCCTAGAAGTCTCCATAGGTTAAAGCGAGCAAAACTGATGTCCTAGGAAATAAAAGGGTTGGCCATGCCAATCTTGGGGTTTTATGTACCCAGTAAGAGAATTAAAATTTCTCTCTAGGGGCTGGAGTGACATCTCAGGGGCTTAACATGTATGATACCCTGAGTTTCATTCTTTGTACCACAAAATAAACCAAAATCACTTCTCAGATGAAATTTAAGGGTACACTAAGAAAGCACATTATTCCATCGTTCTTTCCAACACTGCATCAACTGCCAGCATGCCTATTAATAGAAGATTGCTTTATTCTAACGTCTTGTCTTGAAGTGAAGAAAGTCAAGTCAGCACAGATTCAAGAACCAATCCTTAGTATATGACGATTCCAATGTGATCAGACCAAAAAAGGCTGCCCTCTGCTTATCAAACAAACTAGGTCCCTTATTACATTCCCTTGTGTTCAGCATCCCCAGTGGAGGTGATCCTCTGCCTCTGCTATGCCCACTAGACCATGGGTGGTAGATTACTGGACCATGTATGTGTTCAAACAGTACCAAGGACATCAGGATACCCCGAAGCATACCTGGGGAACAAGGTGCAGAACCGGATGGGAAAGTCTTGTTGCTTCGGAGGGCAGATGGATTGCGAGAGCAGCGAGGACTCCGAGAACTGATGGTTACTACCTTCCCTGGTGGCGTTGTGGACTGTTCCTCTTGAGTGGGCTTGACTGAGGCTGTTGATGCTGTGTTTGCTTCAAAAGCCTGGGAAAACACAAGGTTTGAGGTTCAAAGGTACAAAGGTTCTACTTAAGAAAAATAGTTGTCGCAAATATCCTAATGATATCCATTTCCATTGTGAAAGGAAAAGGGGGGGGGGGAAGAGCCCACTTTGAAATGAAATGCCCCAAAGTCTCAATCTGTGAATTTAGGGTTTTAAAGTTAATATTTATTGTGTGTGTGTGTGTGTGTGTGTGTGTGTGTGTGTGTGTGTGTGAGCACGCATGCGCACGCCCACACACCCACACATCCACCCCAGAGCTAGGACTGTGGTCTTCTGGAAGAGCAGCAAGTGTCCTGAACTACTGGGCCATCTCTCTAGCCCTGGATGCTACTGCTATTACTTAAATAGGATCTCACCCTGTAGTCTTGGCTGGCATGTATCTGCTAAGTAGCCCAGGCTGGCCTCAAACTTCTGTAGACACACCTTCCTTAGTCTTCCACATGTTCGGACCACAAGCACTAACCACACCTGATTAACTCTACTTCTTCAGTGATTTAAGATCACTAAGCAGGGTGGGGAAGTGCGCAACTTTAGTTCCATTACTGAGGCAGAGGCAGGCCTGATCTACAGAAAGAGCTCCAAGCCAGTCAGCCTGGGCTGCATGGTGAGGTATCAACAAAACAAAACAAACATGACAAACTTTGAGAAATAGAAGAAAGGGAAAGTGGAAAAGTTACAAGTGAGATAAAAGACTAAGCAACTCAATGCTTTCCTCTGGAGATCCTGGCCTGACTCTACTGCCAGATGTGGCGGCGACAACAGACAAGCAGCTCCATGGCACAGAGGGACAAAGCCACGTTAACTTCTGCTGCTGAGTCAGAATGAGGAAGTAGACTTACTCCTGAAAACTGGTCACAGATGAAAAGCCTAGCTCCCAGCCTCCTGAGTGTTCAGGAGCCAGGAAGACGGCTCAGTAGGTAAAGGCACTTGACTCACAAACCTGAGGATTTGCATTAGATTCACTGAAAAGTATGTAAATAGCTAGATGTGAAGACACACATCTGTAATCTCAGAACTCCTGAAAAGCAGGAGTGAAGTGCAGTCAGAGAACAAGGGGACTCTGCCTCCGAACAAGGTAGAGGAACCCGATTCCTGAAAGCTGTCCTCTGGCCTCCACGTGTGCCACATTTCACACACAAACTGACAGTAGAAACAGAAGATCTCAGGTCCCAGGGCTCCACAAAGGCGCACACCACTCTGTTGCTGTGCCTTTTCTGGGGACCTCACTACCTTCAGGAAGACCTCCGCCCTGTCTTACTAGGGCTTCTTCACAACCTGCCCCTATAGCCCCTATCTGCTCCGCCCAAGCACCCACTGCAAGTCCACCATTGCCAACCTGTCCCTGTTCCCTGTATCTTTCTTCCGGCCAATAGGTTCTGGGAATAATGGTATTCCCACCTCAGATTGAGCATTTCGGGTGACTCTGGCCTGACTGTCTCAGTACTCTTGGGATACTTACTTGCCACAGCTCTGTCAGGCAGAAAAAGGGGAACAAAGGACAGATGACCTATCTCTGACTTAAGGTCTTGAGCTTCATGAAAGCCCTTCAGGTCACTACGGGGACTTGGCTATCATCTGCATCCCTCCTCCCCAATCCTTGGCAATGTCTGCTGCTACTTTTAAGGATTGCCTGGGCCTCAAATTAAGCGTTCCTTTCTGAGCCTCTAGAATGGGAAGTGGACAGACAGGTGATAGCATGTCCCTGATCTTAGTGAGGTTGAGGCTGCTAGCCAGGAGCCTACCTTGGGTGCCTCAGTAGCACTTCCGATTCATGATTTTCCACAATACTGTCTCAAACTGCCTCACTTACCTTCCAGTGGAAGCTAAGGTTAGAATCTATCACTTTCCTACTGACTCAGGTTTTCTCTGGCCTCCCCTCCTTGAGCACTAGATGAGACATCTCCCCACAAACTGTCTGAAGTCTTTTAATCATGTTATCTGTCCAGCCACTGAATGTACTCAAAGGTTACTTCCACAGTGCTAAAGCTGTGGACCTTCACTATGAGCCCTGGTGATTATGTTACCTTTGGCATCCTGAAGGGCCATGCTTGACACAAAAACATAGGCTCACCTCAAACTACTCAATGTTCTGGGCTAATCTAAACCACTTACCATCTTAGGGTGGACCTCAGTGGAGATGAGCCTCAGGAGGCAGTTCAGGAGGCGCTGCTGGTGGAGGGCTGAGGGCGGAGAGCGGGGTAGGGCAGTCTGGCCCTGTGCTGTGGGTGCCTGGCTCTCAGGGCCCAGCACAGCCAGCCAGTCATATTCCAGCTGCAGCTTGCTCGGCTTGCCCATCATGAGGTAGACTTCAGCCAGCGTGAGGCTCTCAGAGGTCTGTAAGCTCCAACCCTCCTCCCGCAGTTGCTGGGCCAGCTGGCCGGCAGGAACTTCTTTTGAAGGCCTGGCAGCAGGCTGTCCCTGAGACAACAGAGGTTCTGAGTGGCTTCCTTTCTCCTGGGACTCTTCAGGAGGTGCATCTACCAGCTCTTTAGTACAAATATCTGGCAGAAGCCTGGGGTCAAGTTGAGGATCGGTGCCAATTGGAGGGTCTGGGCCAGAAGGACCGTTGTCGGCAACCTCTCTGCTACTAGGAATAAGGGCCTCTGGGGAAGCTATCCTGCCAAGAGGAGGGTGCTCTCTCCCAGACTGCGTGTCTGCACAGCGGCACTGCTCCGGGATGATGAGATCCTGGCAAGACTTCAGGTATCGGGGAAAGGGGTCAAGGAGTGAGAGTTCATCTTCAAAGTCTGGGGGTTGGCCGCAGGAACATGTCAGGGTCCCGGATTCTTGAATGGGGCTGTCCCTACCCACTGCAAGGGCTGCTAGAGGGGTCTTCTCAAGCTGCGGGCCAGAGTCCTGGTGCACATGAGGAGGCCTGTCAGGGGCATCAGAGGTGCTCATACTTGGAGCTGCCCCGTCTCCAGGAGCACTCTCAGGGGAACTCTCCCCTGAACTCTGTGAGGCATCTGCATTAGGAAGGAGCCGCCCCCCACCCTTGCCTTCAGCACTGGCCCTCTGGCACTTCACCTGGCCCCGGGCTATTCCCTGACCACTCTGGATGCCCAGGATCTGGGCTGGAGGCAGCGAGTGTGTGTCCTTGGTGCCCTGCTTGCATCGGCCACCCTCTTGCCAGTGTACAGTGCAGAAGGCCTTGGAGTGTACTACACGGGCCACACCCGGCAGTGGCGTCAGCGTACAGTTCTCGCCTGGGAACAGGTGCAATGCCACCTTCTCCTGCGACTGCTCTGTGCTTGAGCCCTGCAGCTGCCTCTCTTCAAGTGTCTTCCGCTGGGCACACACACTGTCAAGGAGCAACTCCAAAAAACTACACTGTTACCAAGGTAGGTACTCATCAGTGGAGAGCTATAGACTTCTGACTAGGGCCTTCTTCCCCCGGAGCCCCACTTACCCCTTGATTTTCCTGCAGCTCACCTAGAAACTTTTCTCAGGCCACTAATAAACTGTGTTGACCCAGGTATTCAGAAAACTCAGACCTGATGACAGAAAGTAATCCTGGGAACAGGTAGAGACAATAGCCCACCAAGGACACATATGAGGCTGCAATGCATATATACCATCCCACCCAATCTACTGATGGGGATACTTTAGCCACATCTCACAGGCCACCCAAAACATGGAGGGGTGGCTGGGACTGGCACCATCAGTGCAAGTAGGTCAAAGGCAGGACTTTACACCTAAACCCAAGAGTGCTAGACTTCCATGGGGACCCATAGAAACTAGGGAACATAAGACCTCATTCCCAAGCAGAAATAGCTGACAGGTTTGGAGGGTCTGTTTCAGCTGGAAAAAGATACAATTCGTACTTCATGGAGTGCCCACTTCTGCTTCAAGAACTCAATGAGGCTAGAGACTTTTCGATGTAGCTCCACAATCATCCTATGAAATAAGAAAAGGTGATAATAGGAAAGCCAGTCTTGAAAGAGCTCTAATGACTGTCTATACTGAAACCACATGACATTGAGTAGGCACTGGAGGTGGGATCCACAGGGTAAGTCCTGTCTGTTGAAATCACTGTAGACTCACATAAAGCTATAAATAAGAGAGGTCTAGGAACCCTTTCCAATGTGAGTGGTTGACTAACGTGTGAGCATTGAAAGCACCGCCACCTACTCTATCAGTGCTCTGTGTCTTCAAAGGTGAAGGGATGTAGTTATCCCTAATTGCCCTAAGAAAATAAAATGCACAGATGAAGCACGGACACATGCTATGTAGATGAGCCAAACAACAGTAGGTCACTGAGAGACACCAGATAGAGCAGATTCCTCTGGGTGGCTCTATTATAAACATAAAATATCTAGAAAAGGCAAATCTACCAAGATAAAAAGCAGCCGGAAGAGAGATTAACATTGGAGAAGGTGTTGTCTAACAGGCACACTGAACGATGAAAAAATTCTGGAAGTCAATTGGATAAAGGTTGTTCAACAAGTGAACATACATGCTAAGTGCTACATAACTATAAGCATTCAACTGCCTAACTCACTCAATGTTATACCAATTTTACTTCAGCTCAGCAAACTGCAAATGGGAAATGAACCAAAGTTATGGCAATGCTTTGTTCATAAATTACCTACAAATCTCCAAGAACCAGAGATAAAGAAATGCATGAGCTTTACAGGAAACATGAAGATTCTATGGCCACTCATAATTTTATTTTCTTACTTGGCCAGAGACCCTTGCCTGGTAGAATTACAATTCAAGACCACCCTCCAACTCAGAGCATTCCCATGACACTGTCACCTCCGTACCTTCCATACCCTGTTCTCATATGATGTTAGGGCAGGGACAAAATTTTCTCTGGGTGAAACTGAAACACCAAACCCTTATGTCCTGCCTGTCATGGGGCCCGGAAGGAACTTGCTAACCTGAGACGTGGGTTCTGGGCCAGGCTCTGTACTCGTGCCCAGGCATGGTTGTTCCGTGGTTGTAGCTCTACAGGGACTTTCAGGGGTAGGCGCACTGGCTTCTGGTCCTCCTCATCACTTAGACCTAAGGAAAGGAGACCATTAAAGTCCAGTGCAGACCAACCTCAAGGTAGAGAACAAAACACTTTGCCAGAAACCCGTAGGATAGGGAAATGAGAACAGGGAACAAAGGAGACTGTCTTGTGCTGGAAACAAGGAGAACAAAGGAACTCTAGTAAGGGCCAAAGTCAATATGGTGAACTGTGTACTGCTAACGGTAGAACCACGGATAGACCACCAAGGGACATCCTGAGAATATAACTCATCTGTCAGAAAGTTATTATGACTTCTTAGTAGACACATGGAAATTACCTTAACAACAGTCTGTTCACAGAAGAGCAACAGAGCCGGTCACAAAGTACCACAGCCTGCCCATTATAGAATGGAACAAAACAACCATGGAAGCTGTAACACAGACCACCCTTGAGCTGCTACCTACCGTCTGGATCGCAGAGTTTCTTTAGGGCCCGACACATGGGTGCCTTGATCCGCAGATTTCTCCCTTTATAACGTACTGTGGTGGCTCTGGGAATAGAATTTGAAGCAATGCTGAGGACTTTGTGTGAATGGAAGAGATGAAGGGTTATCAGGTTTAAAGTGCTGTAAGCAGAAAGGCCTGGTAAGCACCCATTCCTATGCTGTCAATTATGGTCACATCAGAGAGTAGGCAGAGGCAGGATGTCTAGAGATCTGCTACTTCCTGACCAAAGGACATGTGCTATTGATAGGAAGTCAAAGCATGACTACTAAATGTCACATACAACTAAGCTTATTGTTGAGGAGCTTCAAAAACTCCAGAGCCACCTCTGTGTCTTCCCCACGACCTACCTACCCACCTTTGTATGACCTTCCTGTGAGCTCTTTATGACCAATTTGCCACAGTAGTGTAATCTCATTCCTCTGTCACCCATACAGTAGGCCAAGGGTATGGACTTCATGGCCCAAACTCAAGACCTTAGGCTAAGGTCTGTTTGCTGGAGCTGTGGTAGACTAGCAATTATACACATTACAGAGATACTGTTTGGCTACTGAAATGAAGGTGAAAGCTCCTTCATAAAAACAAGATGACTGCAGAGATGGCTCAAGCAGTTAAGGGCACTGCCTGATCTTCCAAAGGTCCCTGGTTCAATTCCTAGAACCCACATGGTAGTTCACAACTAATTATAACTCCAGTTCCAGGGGATCTGACACCCTCATACAGACATACATGCAGGCTAAATCCCGAAGTACATTAAATACTTAAAAAACAAAAACAAAAACCCTAAAAACAAAACAAACCCACAGGTAGAGATCTTTCAAAGCACTCTGCAAAGGTAGCTGACAGTAATTAAACAGGTGTGAAATGGCAGCCAAAGGCTAAGATTGATCAGTCTGACTCCTGAGTTTCCACTGCTTTGAATCTGAAAAGAACAAACGATGAACTTTTGGATCCAGACAGAAGCTGGATCCAGGCTGAAGGAAAGGCTTTGGCCAGCCACCTATGGGGGAAGGAATGCATATTTAGATTTTATAACACGTTCAAGCTGTCTATCACTTTGTCTCTTTGTTTTAACCCACTTTGGTTGCTAGACAGAGTCTCAGTATGCAGCTCCGGCCATCCTAGAGCTTACGACATAGACCAAGCTGGCCTCAAACTCAAAGACATCTGCTTGCCTCTGCCTCCTGCTAGGATTAAAGATGTGTGTTTGCCCCCCTCCTTTTCTACTGACCTACTCTCAGCTGTAAGCATGTCAGTTACTAGAGCAGCTTCTTGGTATTGAGTTTCTAAGACATATGCAGAAAAGTGACAGAGTATATACATGAGATGATTCTAAAGATGTGGGAGAAATGATAGACTCATGCTAGCACAGATTCATAGTTATATATAAGTGCTTATTCATGTAAATTTTCTAAGCAAAGTTTTGAGGGGAAGGAGATGGGCTAGTTGGTGATTTTGTGTATGTGTATGTGTTTTGGGACAGGGTTTCCCTGTGAAGCCCTGATTGTCCTGGAACTCACTCTGTAGACCAGGCTGGCCCTGAACTAATAGAGATCCACCTGCCTTGCCTGTGCTGGAATTAAAGGGGTGTGCCACCACTGCCCAGCTGATTTTACATGTTTATACTATGTAAAAAAAAAAAAAAAAAAGCATCAAGAATGTATTTATACTATATTTGTACAATTTAAAACATGTTTTCCTAAGATAATGCTGCTTAGATCTGGAGATGAGAATCTAAACTACAGCTTTAAGCAGAACAAGCATAGGAAAGGCTGTGTTGATACAACGCTGGATTAAAAGAGCAACTCAAATGTGTACATGAAAAGGAGACAATTAAGGCTAAAGTCAAGAGAAAAGCATTGACCACATACCTGTTAAGGACAAAGTATGCCCAAATCCTGAAAAGGAATCTAGCTCAGGTCTTAGCATTATGAAGTCTCAGAACCCTGCAGAGTGGCTTCATGTTGGCTTCACTTTAAGGTTTTCAACAAGTACTTCTAAGACAATTCAAACACTGAGATCCCATATGGGAGGTGGGTAAACTCATTCAACACAGAAAGCTCAGTAAGCTCCTCATGACGTGGCAGCTACTATATCATCCATTCATCCTTCCACTTGCATATGCATTTACTTATCCAAGCATTTACTTACCTACCCATCCTTACACTGAACAATATTACTACTACTCATAAATGTGCCTACTGACTCATGTGTATTCCATCTGTGATCCATACATATATATTCATCCTTCCATCTATCTACCTCCTATTGGCACAGTCGTCTATCTGTATATCTGCTCATCCATCCATCCATCCATCCATCCATTCATTCATCTTAGTTCACACCTATCTCTCAACCAGCCATTCTTTTATCTATTCATTCACCTGCTCAATTGTCCTCTTAAATGTCATTTCAACAATCCTGACTATCCCTCTATCCATCACGTCATCTTTCATACGCACCCTCTCTGTACCCACCCATCCACCCAAGGACCAAACTACCTCGGTATGCTGGACACCACAATGTGGAGCTAAGAATAAGAAAGCCCGAATGAGGGCAAGAAGAACCCAAGAAGGCAGCTGCCATCCCTTATCCACTTTCCATCTAGAGGATAATTCACAGAGAATAAGTCTCTAAGCAAACACATTCCAGTAACTCAAAATTAGTGAACTACATTATGCCAGGTCAAACACACTGAAAAGTGATACAGAGCTAATAACTGGAACAAGAACACAGAGGGGAACCAAGAATATTTTAAAGAGAGCAATAAAGCATGAACAAGTCAATTTTCCAACAACTTCCTCCAAAGGAAGGCATGTGTACACACTCACAGAGAGAGAGACAGAGACAGACAGACAGACACAAACAACAAAAAAACTCATGTTCAATGTCAATGATCATCCAAGAAATAACAACTTAAAGCAATTTTATACCAAGTTGAACCAAGTCCTTGGGAGCATGGGAGCACCTGGGCTGGACTTTGGAAGACAGTTTCTAGTAAAGACAGATGATGGCTCAGAAAAGGAGGGCATTACAGAGTGGTACTATGGTGGCCTGGGTTCAGGCAGGGGCTAGTTCTCCAGATAAGATTGTAATGGCAGGGAAGGAGGTACGTCACTGTACATCTGTCCAATCTTAAACATGTCTGATATGAAGATCCCTAACATAAACCATAGTCAATGATGACCAAGCATTAGCAGAGGTATCGTCACAACTATTTGTCTTAGCATGATCCTCCTGCCTCAAATTCCTGGAACTGGGACTTAAGAAAACAAGGTGCCAGGTTCATCAATAGAAACAATGCTATTTTTGATGTGCTAGGAATGGAACTCAGAGCCTTGAGCAGGATCCTGCACCTTTCTACACAGTTTTCTAAGTGCTCTAAAAAATAAAACCAATGTAAAAGCTGCCAAATTTCAATAAAGTATATAAAACCCCAAATGTCAAGCTCAACGATAGGCAAAAGGTGAAATTGTTACATATTACAATACCAAATGGGGTTGGAGAGGTGGCTTATTATTGGTTAAGAGCACTTGTTCTTTTAGAAGACCCAGGTTTGATTCCCAGAACCCACGTGGTGGTTCACAACTCTCTGTAGTTCCAGTTCCAGGGGATCCAGTACCCTCTTCTGACCTCTATGAACACCAGGATATACACATGATCCACATAGGCAAACACACACATAACATAAATCTTAAAAACAAAACAAATAAACCCCCTAAAATGCCAGTCATAATGTGTGTCCCTAACTTAACTCTGCAAAGGAACCACAGGAATGGTTTACTCAGCAAAAGGTTCATTCCTGATCTTTCTCCTCTAGCTTCCAGAAATACTTGAAGATAGCAGAAGCCCTGTGTGTGCAGCAGGACAAAGCCTGTCCTGACCCACCAGACTTCAGACCCACACCTGGCCCCTGCTCTGCAGCCACTCCAGCCACTGCAGTCCCCTCAGCCTAAAATATCATACCTCAGAAAGCTGTCTCTATATGTTCAAGGTATGATCCCTTCTTGTCACCCAGTCACAGCTATCATTTCAATGTAATGTTCTACAGCTGCACACATACTCACAGGTAGAGAAAAAGAGTCAGTAACTGTGGATCTGCCTCTGGTGCAACACCAAGGCAGCCTTCACTCCAGCACCTACCCTGTCATGATAGCACAGTCACTTAGACATTTGCAATGGATGAGCACAATGCAAAAACTTTCTGCCTCAACTTGCCCAGAGGTTCACAGCAATCTCTGCACAAGCTATCCAAACACCATGGTATATTACTGCAGAGTACCAGGTAAGGTGTCCAGCAAGTAAGAATGGGAGATAATTTCCTAGTGCTACTCAGAAGTTTCTCAGGTTATAATCTACAACACTGGCCTAGCCAGGAACCAGTGTTTTCTCTCCTGCCACAAAGCTGCAACCCATGCTGACATGAACACTCACCCCATCAACACTCAGAACCCACTATAGACATCTGCTCCATCTACTCCAGGTAAGTGCTGTGGTGGGGCCTTATTAATACAACAACAAATACCAAATTCCCCCAACCAGGGTAGCCATCTACTCAGACCCAGGAACTTTCAGGCTCCAGTGACCATCACCATATCCAATTTGATTCTCAAAGAACCAGGGATGCAGGTGTAACCAGCACTAAAAGTTGTGCCTGACTCAGCATATTTCAACACTAATACTCCCACCCACCTGCGCCCATGAGTATAAAGCAATCTCAGATTGCTCAGTCCAGTTCCCCAGCCATTTGTCCCTAAAAGACTTTCTACATTTGTTAGCTCTTATTTGTCAGAACTGAGATCAAGCCCAGGACCTCATACATGCTACAAAAGTGCTTCTTGTTACTTGCCCTAAAATCTGTGGCTTAGGTATTTTCTGGGGCAAATCTGTTATATGTACATACTGAGTGCCAAGAGTCTGTGCTAATGAAGATGTACCACTGGCCTGCCCCAGAACGAAGCCTGCCTTTCCACCGAGTTCTGTCTTGTGCTTTGTTCATGAGACAAAACAAAGGGCCTGAAATAAATAGTTTTACTTAGTCAACTCTGAAATAAAATTGAAGATCTGCTCTTGCCAGATCAAATCACGGGAACTAGCAGTAAAGGGCACTTCTCACCTGATAGACAGTAACAAATGGGGACACAGAACAAGTCAATCCTAACTTTTAATGCCTCAACAGACACCTTCTGATGGCTTCTGACTATCTGAGACAAGATATATCCAGGAACTTCATTGGTATTTACGGCGACCCAGCAGTCTTAGCAGATCATGGTGTTCTCTACAGTGATTCAATCCTATCAGGATTGAAACTAAAGGCTTACAGATGCAGAGCCATAGCCAAGCACAGGGCCCAGCCCTGAGAGTCCAGTTGATGAGAGGGAGGAGGGATTGTTGGGGTCAGATCATGATGGGGGAACCCATAAGGACAGCTGACCTTAGCTAGTGGGAGCTCAGGAAGTCTGGACCATAGCTAGGGAGCCTACATAAGACCCACCTAGGCCCTCCAGGTGAAGATGGTAGTTGTGTAGCTTTATCTGTTAGTGGGCCCTACCAGTAGGATCAGGACCCCCTGGTACATGAGCTGGCTTTTTGGAACCTATTCCCTATAGTGGGATGCCTCACCCAGGAGCTTGGTCCTGCCTCAACTTTGATACGCCATGCTTTGTTGACTCCCATGGGAGGCCTGCCCCTCTATGAATGGAGGAGTGTATGGAGGAAGGGAGAAGGGAGGGGGAGGGAGCAAGATGAAAGGAGGAAGAGGAAACTGTGAGCAGTAAAATAAATTAAAAATTTAATAAAAAGAAAAGAAAGGCTTATAAATTCAGTCCCAGGAAGGACATAGAGCTGAACCCTAGATGCTCACTCCAATATGTGTAATGTCTAAAAGTCAAGGCTCAGGTCTGTGGAAAGAGGCAAGAGAAAGCAGTAGGGATTTGAGGAGGTCTATGTCCACAGTAGCTAGGGTTCAGGAAACGGTGTGAGGAACTGAGAAGGAGAACACAGTTTTCAACAGGACCCAAACTGTGATAAGGAACTTCACAAGTCTGCAGTGTGGCGCAGCATAAGCAGCAGCAACCCCAGGACAGAGGGCAGCTAGGAGAAGACAAAGGGAGGGATGGCTAAGTGAAGATACAGAGCAAGACACACAGCCTAAGAACAGGACGGACAGAAGAGTGGAACCTCCAGATACTGACATTTATAACCAAGGTACATGCACGAAAGCTGAAATCTATCCAGAAAAAGTGACAGAGCCCTTTGGAAAAATTAAAGAAACCCATAGGAGATGTGCAAAAGAAATGTTCTGGAACAGCCAAGAGGGGCTCAGGATAACATCTTACTGACCTACCTACCAACTCCAAAGACAGGCAGAGCACAAGAGGACTCATGAGGATAAAATGCTAACTGTCACTCAGGCCCTGGTGCAGTCAGTCCATGGAGGAGGTCTGCTATCTCCACAATCAACCCTGATGGATGCAGACGGTATCTTCGGAACAGAAAAGGTAAAACAAAACAAAACAAAACAAAAAAACAGTGGGCTTAAAAGACCTTGGTAGCTTGTGATGCTGTGATAACATATAAACCCCGGAAGTGTTGAAAGCCAGGACAGTCTACCAGAAGTAGTCCAGGGGCCAACAAATCAAAGTATTGAGGAGCCATTTGTACACACAGCCACAGCGAAGGACTGAGACAGGGAGCATCTGTGAGAACAAAAACACGTGCCTAAGAGGACAGTAAAGTTTTAATAATGTGGGGCCTGACCAGCAAATTGTAGGGCTGCTTAGAAGGCTAAGCAGATAAAAACACCTGCCCTGTGTCCTAATTAATGTCTTCATCGTCAACTTGACACAACCAAGGATCACCTGACAGGAAACGTGAACTTAAGAACTGCCCATATCAGACTGGCTGGTGACTAAATCTCTAAGTGACTGTCTTCACCAATGAGTGCACTGTGAGGCCAGACCCACTGAGGGCAGAATCATTCCTCAGCAGGCGGGCGGGCGGGCGCTGAGTGAGAGGGACGGCTAAGCACAAGCTAGGGAGTACGCCAGCAACCACCCCTCCATGACCTCCATAAATGATGGACTGTGACCTTAAAGTGAAAGCCAAATCAATCCTTTCCTCCCCAAATGGCTCAGAGTAACAGAAAGCTGCCACAACACATGTCAGCACTCACACACAACATGAACAAGAATAGGCTCAGTGGATCGGCAGCACACACAGTGACTCGTACTTACCCGGCCTGTATGAGCTCATTCAACTTTGCTGCATTCTTGTCATCCATACCTTTAAATGTAAGAATAAATAAATAAATGAGGCCATGGGGTTAGTAGAAACAAGCAATCAAATTTCCACATTATTGCCTTTCACGCAGATTCCACATCTTGTTAATAAATGTTCCATATCTTAAAGAATCTGCACCTGCAGTAAAGTTGACCCGTACCTGTCTATCCCACACAGACTCTTCCTAACCATTGTGTCAAGGGTCTAATGTGCTCCTCCTACAGCTAACCTCTTCTAGGAATTGTCCCTGACAGTCTGGTACTGCTGAACCACAATCCCAGGCTGCCTGAAAATTGCTTCCTTCAGGTATCTCACTAGATGCTAGGCCTCCTTTCACTGCTGATTGTATGTGGACTCTTGGGTACATAATTGAAATTGCAAGGCCTGCTAAAGAATGACTCTAATGCCCTTGTTTCTCTGCCCTCATTACCGTCCTCAAGATGGATGTCTCCACAGAAAAGCAAGGATTAAAAAGCTAACACAAGAACCTAGGCACTGGAGTATGCACTGTAAAATTCCTCAACAGCACGGAGGGACAGAGTCATGGAGGGACCACAATACTCATCCAGGTAGAGAACCAAAGACAAGAATGCAACTGTAAAAGCAGCCAGAGATGTATAGGACTTTTTATCTTTTTATCATAGACAGTGCAGGACAGACACGAAAAACAGATGTAAATATGATTAAAGAAGAAAAAGAAAAAAAACAAACCAAACCAAAACCAGCCAAATCAGAATTCTACTCTGACAAATTTATTTTAAAAGTTAAAACTGAGCTGGGCTTGATGGTACAAGTCTTTAATCCCAAGCACTTGGGATGCACCAGCATAGAGAAACACCATGCCGAAAATCCAAAGAAGAATGAAAACAAAGCAAAGACTTTTCAGAAGACTGAGAGGGCTCAATGCTGGCACAGCCGCACAGCCGCACTCTGAGGGAAGAACCCTGGGGGCATGCCTCTTCAGGAGAGGAGGAGGAGGACAGCAAAAGCAAATGCAGCTCCGTCTTACAAAAGCCAGGTGCACCATGGCCCTGAGAGGGACACTAACCACTAACCTCTCCATGTACCACCACAAACACACGAAAAAACGGAGGACAACAAAGCTGAAGCCAAGGAGACACAGCCTTGAGTGAAGTGGGCACTGAAGCTCAGATCTGCAGGAGAGCATGGGTTAATCAAGAGGAACCCAGGGCAAGAACAGGGCTCTGCAGTCCTGTGTCTAACAGACCCTACAAAGGGGCTTAGGGATGATGCCCAAGTGGAGGAGGCCAAGCCAATTAGACAGGACTTTATGAGACGTGGAAGAAAAGGAAGAGAGGAGGGGAAGAAAAAAGTGACAAGTGAATGGGCCACGGGCTGAGACGAGGGTGAGCAGCCTTGAGGTGCAGTCATAGCAGAAAAAAGCAATGCAGTCACTACATACACAGAGATGGCTTTGCATATGGGACCATCACTTGGGAATGTTCTAAAGACTCTGAATATAGGCAGGAGGTTAGCAAATAGGTTTGAAATGACTCAATGCAATCATGACAGATGGGTGTAGGACTGTCTACTCTAGTCCAGTTCAGAGGCCTGAGGTCTTTAGTGTGGTATAAGCTAAATGGCAGTGACGGGAAAAATGCACCTGTGCGTGTAAGCCTATGTGAAAAGGATAAGCAAACATTAATAAATGGTAGACCAAGCGAAAAAATTGCTCATCCAATCTTTTTAAAATTTTTTCGCTGTCAAAAAGAAAAATAATTTCAACATAAAATTTGGAGAGAAAACAAAGGCATTCCTGTGCCCTAAATATCACAGTGATGGTGAGGACAACCCAGGATGACCCAAGAGCAGCAGCGGTACTCACAACCTCCGATCTTCTTCCGTAGCTCTCCATAGCAGATAAGACCATAGAGTTCCTGGGATGACTTCTTTAGTCCTCGAGAAAACACTGGAAGATGAAAGAACAGACATTAGGTGGGAAGGCAGAGACATCACAGGGTACAGCCTGTTTGTACAGAACATTGGAAGCACACTCTCCAGAGGCTGACATTGATCACATGTGAATTATCTTGGGCATGTACTTGCTAACCTCCAGAGAAACTGGCAAAAGCATATAGAGGAGGAGCAGTGTTCTTTTACTCTAAAAAAAAAATTTACAAAATAAGGGGCGAGGTCTAAACATTACTCCTGACATGCAAAGTAAATGTCTCCTGGAGAAGAAAATGGCTTGATTGACAAGGAGTGTTCTCAGAGAAAGAAGAACTGAATGGCCAGCACCATCACACCTTCCAGCACAGAGTTCCCCACGTGCAGGGGAGCCATCAGCATGAACCCTTCCTTCCCCAGTTGACAACTGATAGAGATCCAACAAGAAAGTCCCTCCAACACCCATTTTCCTCAAGTCACCAAAAGGTGCCAGCTTTACTTAGGAAGAAAACAATCAGGAAAATGGCTCGATATGAAACCTCAGGACCATTGTGGGAGACTTGACAGGCTCCTTTGAGAAGCTGAAAGGGACAGAAGCTATACTTTTGCTTGCTCCCTCACCTAATCGCAGGGGTCTCTAGAGGTGAATAGACCAGAGAAGCTCTGCTCCTTGGTCAGAGGGGGAATCAGCGATGTCAGTAACATGATACATATCATAACTGAAACATAACACCACAAGAATGGCAAAGATTAGGGTGTCAAAGGAGAACATGAAGGCCTAGGCAAGGATCGGAAGTAGAAGCAGTATGGGTACAGCTCTATTAGTGATTCTTGGCTCAAACTTTACTATCTGAAAAACTAGGAGTATTAGAAGGAAGGGTCTCTAGAACAAGCCCACTATAGAAACTGCAGAAATGAAAGGCAGCATGGAGCAGGCTGTGATAAAAATGAGTGCAGGGAAAGATACCAGAAACATGGGAGAAGGAGCTGGCTAAGTTTTACAGGGAGAGACAGACTATGGACGGACTAGACATTCAACCAAGGGCACTTTTAGCCAGAAACAGACCAACAATTAGAGATGATCTAGCCCCTTTCCCACAGACAGATTTCACTGTGCAAACCTGACCACCACACAGATGATCAGAGTAATAGAAAAGTCAGCATCCATCCCAGCAGACAAGCCACAACTCAGGCTTTCTGTGCACCCAAAGCTCAATTTATCTCAATGCCCAAACTGATAGGGGGACCCAGAACCTTTGCTGTGAGGCAATTTCTTTCTAGGTAAAATTTTTCCTCCATCTCAGAGGGAAACTTGAGACACAGGATGTAAATAAAGAGAAAGTGAACAACCATATAGTCTTTAACAGCATGTTTACAACAGGATGTTGTTCCCTGAGGGAACCTCCATTAAGACAGGAAGTACCTGAAACTGACCAGATTTCTTTGGATTTCCTTGGCTAGACTCCCTCTGCAGGAGTATAAAAGCAGTAAAGACTGCTAAGAATTACTCCAGACCAATCAAACTGTAAAGAGCTCTCAGTAAAGCCTGGCTGCCTGGAAGAGGCTCAGACCAACCGGGCCACCTTGGAAGAAGACTTTTCCAACCTGTTGAATTGTCTACAGGGCAGGCAGTGTGCTCCAAAATTCCAGCATTGGTGAGCTGTCACACCTGCTGGTGTGGGATTGGGTGACGTAGCCTTCAGGAAAATCTACCACTGTAACTCTTCATCCATACTCCTGTAAATAGTCCCCCAAAATTCAGTAGTCCACCAGACTGGAGTTTGGTGGTGTTGGTGCTTTGGTCTGGTCTGTCATGGGCTCCCTCTCTGAGTGGATGTTTGTGGTGTTTTATTTCCCAGAAAAAGTCTGTTACCTAACACAGGCACGCACACACACGCAGACACTGAAACACAGAAACAACACAAACGGTAGTAAGGTCCCTGTAACACAGACGCAGGCAGCTTCCTCACAATTAACTTTGATAACAGGCTCTGAGCATCCACCAACCAAAGCACTAAGAGGCAAGTCCCACAATGAGCAGCTGAGTGAGGACCGTGTCATAAGGGGTAGGAAATGGGTGCCTGCCTGAAAAGAAGCAACTTTGCCTGGTGGTCTCCAGAGACTGAGCTTGTGAACACTCACCATTGTCAAAATCAATGTACTTGGTGATCTTGTGCCAGGTGCGGTAGTAGAAATGCCGGACCTGCTCTTTGTTTTTCACCATGCTTGCAGGTTTGCCCTTCTTCTTGTACTTTAGAGCAATGTTGTTCTGAATGGCTTCAAAGTCTTTTCCATGCTAGAATTTTAAAAAGTCCACACAAAAAGGAACAGCAGTTAAAACAACTTTTTTCTATCACCAAGAATCAAGCTATACACAAGATTGCCCTTCAAGGTATGTCTACACATATAAACTCCAACTTAACCTCCTTGGAATCTCACATTTTAATTAGAATAAAGCAACAACAGAACTCAGAGACAGAACTATCCTCTGCCAATGGACACAGAGGAAAGGGCTTTGCTATCTTTCTTTCTCTCTTTCTTTCTTTCTTTCTATCTTTCTTCCTTTCCTTCTTTCTTTCTTTCTTTATTTATTTAATGTGTGATGGCATTAAAAGTCAGGCTTGCAAGAAGTAATCAAGCTATAAAAGGTTCTTCCTTTTGGTGACAATAAGGCCTTTATAAAGGGAGCTTCAGGATGCATTCCACTCGCTTGCCCTTCTGCCATAGAGGATACATCATTCTCCTTGGTAAGGTGTAAAACTAAGGCACCACTATGGGGCTGGAGATATAGTTCAGTTACAGAACACATACAGCCCTGGGTTCAGTCTCTAGTGGGAGAGGAGAGATTTCAATTTTCATAGACTGTCCATTGCATGTTGTGACAGCATAAGGCAAACTAAAACAGTCCCAAAGCAAAAAGGGCTAAAACTTATCATGGGAATGCACAGCTTCATCTTGGGGACCATGAGGGAACAGAGTTCAGGCTGCCACCACAGCATCTTAGAATTTCAGAATGGGTCACAGAAAGTGTGTTGAGACAGAAGCGGCAAATACAAACACTTAGGAATAGTCTAAACAGAAGACACTCTGACCATAACCCTGAGGGCCAACTCCTCCTAGAAGGTCTCCTGTGACATGTGGGATGCTTAAAATGAAAATGTAACTGTGTTCATGTGCTGTTTCTTTATGTGGCAGAGAGAAGCAGAAAGAAAAAAGCACTGAGAGGGCCCTAAGCCAATAGCATCCCAGAGCCCAGATAGGAATTTCTTACATTTTCATAGCAACCTCAGGCATTCTGCAAAAAATGGCTAATTCCAGAGCTGTGCCAGATGAACATGAAACATCTGGAGGTTCTCAAAGTGAAACCTCACCCAAGAAAAGACAGGTTTTAATTTATACGGAAACCATGTGAGCACAAATCAGTGGTGTGAATGGATTATGATCCACATAATAAAGTAGGCTCTATGAATCCATATGTACATACACAGCTGTGACAAAAACACCAGGGGAAGAAGGAACAGCCCTTTTAAAGAAATCTGTAACTTCCTGACGAAAGCAATAGAAACAAGAATGTCACTGGGTAAATTTCACAGTGACTTTTGTCAGGCAAGAAGCAGCCAGGTTGTTTAAAGCAATGTAAAAAAGAAGGACGGAAAATGTGGTGTTTGCTGTCTTGATACCCACAATGGCCTGGAAGGCACCACCTGAAAAGAGTGGCCCAGGCTGAGCTAGATATACCATGACCCATCATTGTCAGGGAATTTTGGTTTTGATTTTTATTGTTTGCAGCTTTTGGTGTATGTATCTATGTGCACATGAGTGCGTGCACCACAGTACAAAGTGGAAGTTAGAGATGGCTTCTGAGAGTCAAAGTCTTTTCCTTTTACTATGTGGTCCTGAGGATCAAGGGAGGTAGTCAGGCATGATGACAAACACACCTCACTGGCCTTTTATAACACACACACACACACACACACACACACACACACACACACACACACACACGCGCGCGTTGACAAATATTACCATAACAATTCTTAGAATAGATGTCTATGCTCATCTACCATCTACTGCTGGAGATTTCAGTTTCCCACACTCGGCCTACACTGGCCAATAGACAGCAAGGCCTCACCAGAGTCTTTTAGTCAGACCCCAAATGAGACAGACAAAGGGCAAACACACAAACTCTTGCACTTGTTATTTTTGTCAACTTGATAGCAACCAGAGTCACCTGGGAAGAGGCACCCTCAAACTACACCTCCACTGTATTGGCCTGTGGGCCTATTCTTGATAGATGATTGGCGTGGAAGAGCCCAGTCTACTATGGGCAGTGCTTCCCATGGGCATACCATCCTGGATGTATAAAAAGGAAGCTAGCTGAACAAGCCATGGGAATAAGCCAGTAAACAGTGTTCCTCTATGGTTCTGCTGCTGTCCCTGCTTCCAGGTTCCTGCCTAAGTCCCTAACCTAACTTCAAAGCCTCAGTGATAGGGTATGACCTGGAGGTTGTAAACCCTTTCCTGTTCAAGTTGTCTGTGGTCACAACCAAACTAGAATAACTCTCTTTCCCTCTCTCCCTGTATCAACTTTAGAAAACATTAATAATTATTACTAGTCAAGGATTTTAGGAGACCTAAAAACACATGCCTGGCTGGTAGAAAAGGAAGCAAGAAGGCCAGCCCAACTGGAGGAAATGCTCTGTGTACCTGAAGCATGGCAGAGGGTGTTAACACGAAAACTTCCCCACTGCTCACACTTCACTGTCTGCAGCTGGATGACCAGATCACCTTGCAGAGCTCAGTCTTCCAGGAAGAAAGGAAAATATCATAGTAGTTACAGTTTAGGATAAGATTCACCAACAGTTGCACACTCTTACAATCCACCAAGAATCATAAGTCTTCTATGCCTGACAGCAAGATATAAGATTGAGTCTGTGCTCTATTATAACTCTGAAAAGAAAGAGAGCCCCTTCACATCTGTTTGAATGACTTTGCAACCACCCTAACAAGTCTTGTATGTACCTATTTCATCCTTTCAATGCATAACTAACAAGGGTGAAACCATGTAAACATGGCAGTCACACCCACGTGGAATGAGCCACAGGAAAGAGCAATACCAGCACAGGGATACAGTGAAACCCCGTCTGTAGTCCTTTTCTAATCTGAAAACACTCCATGGTTTGAATTTCTAAGCCTCGTTCTGGTGTTGCGCTTGTCCTTCCTAGACTTGGCAAATGTGCCCATCTCTCATAAGAGAGCAAGACTCACCAACTAAGATAACACGCCAACGTCATCTAAGAAAAGGAATACAAACAAGATGTTTACTACAGTGTTTTTACAATGACAGAATTTGCAAGAAATTGAGGAAAAAATAATAAATAATAAGAGAAATAGGCTGGAGAACCAGCCTGGTAGTAAATTCCTTGTTTAGCATGCACAAGACCCTGGGGATGGCTGAACGAACACACAGAGGCACAGACACACAGACACATGCCTGCCCATGGAACACAGCTACTGTAACCACTTAACTCTATTATTGATCAACAATCAGCCCAACCAGCACATTAAGAAAAGGGCACAGCTGGAGCACAGTTATAGTTATTTGTTGTTGCTTTAATAAGCAAAAAGGCTCATCAGTTAAGTACATTGGTTGTTCTTCTAGGGGATTCAGGTTCAAATTTCCACACCAGTTGGCAATTCACCACCAAACTGTATTGCAGTTCTAGGGTATCTGACATCATCTGTCCTGTCCTGAGGGCTACAACATGCATGTGGTGTGAATACACCTACATAGAAAGTTCAAATCCTTAAAAATTGATCACAATGAAAATCACATCTGCTGCTAACAAAAGTGTGTTCACAAATAACTACAAGGCTATGATAAGCAAACTTCCAAGTGAAGGCAGCTGGCAGGGCACAGCACAGCAGACAGTGGGCCTAGAAATTTGGCGCTAAGTTAGCTGCAATATCTTCTGGATGATGGGGACAGGTATCGTGTTTGTCCTTCTGTACTTGGGCATACCCACCCATCAGTCACTACACAGCCAAGAAAGAAAAGGCCCTGAGGACAGTCATACTCCAAGCAGGAAGTATGGATGAAACATGACTGGGAGCCTTGGGAGGGAGATGACAACTGTCCTGAACATGTCTGGGGCTCCGTGATAGAACCTGCCCACCTACCAGCTATGCAGCCAAGGGAAACACAAAGTAAACAGTGAGAACTTGGGAGGATGACGAGGATGACTGCTTGGGGGGTTTGGTCTCATCTACAACTCACCTCATACAGTCCCTCGAAGAAGGTGTTCTTGTCCTCTGTGCTCCACGACTCCCACTGCCTGCGGACCTTCTTTCCTTCTTCCTTCTCGGGCCCTGAAGATCCTAAATTCCGGGAAGAGGAGCGCGACCCTCCTGCAGGGGTGGCGGGAGCAACCACAGATATGCTTCCAGAAGATGATGCGCCACCGTCACCTCCTCGAAGAGAAATAACTATACAGTGACCTGTTCCCGAAAGCTGAGGGATAAAGCAGCGAGGGCAGAGAGGCACCAAGAACAGGGGTCCATTGCTGAACCCAAGTCCACAAGCAAGAGTGGCTAAAAGCCATTGATTCCTGAACAGAAGCTAGAGCTGACAAGATTAATTTAAAATGTTTCTACCATATGTAAGGAAAGAGCTTGCATGGACTGTTTTAACAATACAGTAAATTTGACATTTTATCCATACTCTGAGTATGTCCCTCCAGCAAATCCAAGAACCATATTTCATCCTGATTCTTATTCAAATGTTCTTTCTTTTAATTTGAAATACTCTTAATCATAGTTTTTTTTTTTTTTAAAAAAAGAAAAAGATAAAAAAAAAATAATTTAACTTTATTTTATGTGCATTGGTCTCAAGGCTTCAGATCCCCTGGAACTGGAGTTACAGACAGTTGTGAGCTTCCATGTGGGTGCTAAGAGTTGAACCTGGGTCCTCTGGAAGAGTGGCCAGTGTTTTTAACCACTGAACCATCTCTCTGGCCCCTTACCACATTTTTAAATAAACAAAATGAACTTTTAAGTGACAGAGGACATTTTATGTATGAAAGACTGTCTACATAAATAAGATTGATATTTTTAAATATAGGTCACTTAATGTCTAAGACGCTATAGTGTAAGTCTCCTGGTCTCTTTTTTTCCCCTCTACAGTAATAGAAGTTTGAACCGAGGGCCTTTGCACATGCTAGACAATTCTACCACTGACCTGATTTATCTTTATACCTAAGATACCTTCCCTATCTTTGTTCTGCCTCAGCATCATCTCTGGGGTCCTCAAGTACCACCCTTAAAATTTCTCCTGAAGCATCAGTCCCTGATTTATAGCAAAATCTTCCCAAGTCTTTGGCCAACAGAGTACAATAAAATGTTAAAGTCATGGAGACAAAAACGAGGTCACAGATGAAGAACTTATGCCCTAGCCTAATGCTCTGCCTGCCGAGTTTCTTCCTGTAGGAAAGCAGGATCTCATAACACCCCTATTTTAAATATTAGTCTCCTTTTATAAAATTGCAGGATCACATAATGCCAAGAAACCTTCCAAGCTTGAAGCAATCTTATGAGAAAGTAAGACACCAGAAGTAAAAGTCCTTTAAAAGCAAATGTCAAACAACAGAATTTTTTTTGTTGTTGTTCTTTTGTCAGAGTCTTGTTCAGTAGCCCAGGCTTGCCCTGAACTCATGCCAATCCTCCTGCTTCAGTCTCCCAAGTACTAGGTTTACAGGCCTCTGTACCACATATGAATCAGAGCACTGTGAAAATGTTTTCCTACTGAGATAATTGTAGGCCTTTTCATCTGAGATTTGGCCCGGTGGGGCTCTCACTGGACAGCCTCAGGGCTACTCCTCTCCTAGCTTTTATTGGGAAGTTTCAATGAAGCAGCTTCACAGAAGACTATGAACGATGGAAACGTTAAAAATTACAAGTCCAGCCAGGAGGTGGTGGCACATGGCTTTAATTTCAGCATTCAGGAGGCAGAGGCAGGTGAATCTCTGTGAATTCAAGGCCAGCTTGGTTCCAAGTCAGCAGGGGCTACACAGAGACACCCTCTTAAAAAAAACAAAAACAAAACCCACAAAACACACACACACACACCACAAAACCAGAAGTCTATTAACCCACAACACTTGAAAAGACTATCTAAACAAGACATTAGTACACACATAAGGGGTGCCAAGCAGGGGTTGCTGAGATCACAGAAGATAGAGATTTGCCTTTCCCTGCATCAGCATTGTCTAGCCTTAGGTATATGTTGTAGTTTGTGTCACTATGTAAGGTTATCAATGATGATGATGGGAAGCCATTCTTGCGATTTCAATCTTTTCCCCACCTGTCAATGTACGATATAATATTCTCTAGATGCCAGACAATGGTATCAAGCAAAGTGTCTGGATGGTAACAAGCTCAAGAGAAGAAATATAACTGTATAACTCAGCTTATATACCTTTTATTATTCTTTTTATTCTGTGTATCTTCGTGTTGTGTCTGTATTTATGTGTGTAAATGTGTGAGTGCCCATGGGGGCCAGGAGAGGGCACCAGATCCTCTGGAGCTGGACTTATAGGTGGTTGTGAGCTACCTGATGTGGATGCTGGGCCTGAATTCTGGGTCTCTGAATAAGCTGCAAGAGCTCTTACCACTAAGCCATCTCTCTAGTCACAGCTTAGGTTTATTAAGTGCCCTTTCAGCTTAGCACAGTTCTATCCTATGCTGAGCTTAGTAGGAGGTAACTTCATTGTGAATCAAAGAGCAGCTCTATTTTCAAGGTAGAATATTTGAAAACATCTCAGCACTCAAAACTGCACATTTGCACACATGGAAAACATTTAAGCTAGCTAGCTACATCAAATGGGCTCTAGTCTTTCATTTAGATATGTTTGGGTTAATTACTCAAGAGGCAATACTATCAGGTTTATAAAAACAACATAGAAATCAATGGTTTACCAAACTGTCCAGTTACCTAGTAGTAACTTAAATAACGTAAGACTATTTAAGAATTAAGAATAAAAACATGATATTGCACACCTTTAATCTCAGCACTCAGAAGGCAAAGGAAGGCAGATCTCTATGAGTTCAAGGCCAGCCTGGTCGATATAGTGAGTTCTAGGCCAGCCAACAGTTAGAGGGAGAACTTTTCTCACAAAATAAAAACAATAATAAATAAGCAAAAACATACAAAAGAAACATAGTTCCTTGATCTCATGCCAAATTTCCAACAGTTAATGACATCACATGGCTTACAGTAAATTTCCTAGATAGTGCAAAACATTTTACTCAGAGAAAAACCTGTAATACAGTCAGTGTTGTATTTGACACTCAGCATTTACTGCTCTGAACACAGCCACAGGATGAAAAGAGAATCCAGTCTGCATCTGTATACATCAGCAATGCTACTCAGGTCCCTGGGCTCCACAGCAGGCCAAGGAAGGGCTGGACAAACTTCAAGACCGTCCATACCTTCAGCACAACAAACCTGGGGCTTCCTAAGGTGTTTGCAGCAGGAAGAGCATGACAGCACTCCCAAGAGACAAGAAATGTAGAAACAGAAGTGATGGGCTGAAATTAAGTCACAAAATGGTTCTCAAACATCAAAAACATCTGGTTCATAGGAACCCATAATTCTTCAGATGCTGCTGTTCAGGAAGTGCTGTCTGTCTACCTCTGTACCCTCACAATGGAGAACTTGTGAGTTATTTCTACTTTTCCAATAAATACGAGCTCTCTTCTCCCCAGTAACAACTTGCCAGCCATCCCGCCCTCCTAAGACCACTCAGGTTTTAACTCCAGCTAGTCCACGTTGGCACCAGCATGCTCACCCGGAACCCAGGCACCTGACAAATGTCATGGGATTTTACTAGTTCACTGGTGACCTAGATAAAAAGAATGAAATGTAAAGAAACTGAATGGACGCCAGTCTAAGATAGAAAGGACATCAGGGAGAGAGAGAGCAGACTCTTAATCCTGAGCACGCGTCTACAGCAGTGACAAGAGCTGGGCAGCAAGCCACTCTTAGACCTACAGCCAGTATTCCAAGTATTCCACGGGCCTGCCATTTATTTTGATATACCTGGCCCTTCCTTCTGCTGTCTTAAAGGTACTATATCCTCAGAAGAAAAATTAAATCACTCCATGCAGCCATTTCCAGCATTTACTATGCAGCATCCTAGAACTCAGAAGCTTTATAGAAAGAATGCTGACACCTTGTCTTCCTCCAAAATTTCAGGTGAAGACAAAAAGAACAAAAATAGGAACCAGGACCAGGAACACTGGTGGACTCCAGTAACAACAGCTTGGAAGAGGTTCCGTCCAGGAAAACAGAAAGTGATCAAGGTGAACAGGAACACAGCAGAAGTAAAAGTGGAAGAGATGATGTAAGGGCTTTGGGGAAGATTGTGAGGACTGGAAGCCTCGATCGCCCACATGACTTACTGTTCTTAGGCCAGCAGTGCCCTACCAATCCCAACATTCCCCTCTCTATTAACGCAGCTCAGCATGTCTACAGTGGGAGTCTCCAGAGCAAGGATGGCTGTGCTCTCCTTCCCAGTTGCCCTGACATTACCTGAGAAAGACAAAAACCACTCTGGTTATCAACCAGGAAAGCTGAGAAAACAAGAGCTCCTCACTGCTACATGTCTGCTCAGTATACAGCAAGCCTGAGAGTAACAGAATCCAACTTTAGAACACACACATAGACACATGTACACAAAGGCTGCGGAGGAAGTACTAGCACCTAGTCCAGATCAGGCATTTAAGTCCCAGGCAGGGAACCAAGCTTAAGCAGACTCTCACTGTCAACCCAGGCTCCCATGCTGTACTACTGTTACTGTTCCTCTCGAGAGTCAAAACCTTCTTCCTCCCTGACCAAAGCATCATGTGGCAGCGGTTTTTCTATACGCAAAGATATAAAATCAGGATTCTGGAAGGGACAAAGCTTGAAACTTGACCTTTAGGTGTTTGTGAAAGATAAGGAAACTGAGCCTGAACGACCTCTCAAAAACACATAGCTCATGAACAGCAGGAATTAGGACTCTGGTGAGACCTTGTGTTCAATCACTAGGAGGAGGAGGGAGAAAGGAAGTGGAGAGAGAAAGGGAAGGAGGAGAAGGGGAAGGAGGGGGAGGTAGAGAACAGGAACAGTTTGGTCAACTTCAAAGGATACCATTATAATCTGTCATATTTTACAAGAAAATTAACTCACTGTCCTGAAGGTCTTGGTGTCCCCCTTTCCTTGTGATCTTCCTTCCGAGAACTAAGAACAGTAAATCCAGAATAGCAGGTAACCAGCTAAGTCAAGAGATACAGTGATTATCCTGTTCATTTAGTCTGCTCTCAGAAAGGTGTCTTGGAATCAGCTCCATGCTTGTCCACTCAATTCCAGAAAAGCAGCCCTATAGCCTATGTTTGCAGCATATGGACAGAGGAACATTTCACAGGGGCCAAGAATGGCACATGCCATCAAGGCCCAACAAGGCCTCTTCAGTTTACATTACACATAGTCAAGGCAAAAGGCAAGAGTTCATGAAGGGAACCCCAGATCCTGTGCCTCTGCTGGCATGGGACATTCACATTAGAAGCTAGCTGAAGTAGTTTTGCATGTAGAGTCACAGAGGTGTCTGAGAGGTACCTACCATCCCTACCAAGGCACACAGAAGAAACTCTTCCTAAGTCAGCCAGGACTCAGTGACTGCCACCTCAAGGGATGAATCCAAACACTTTGCAGTGGCCCAGCCCCAACATCAATTCTCATTCAAAGATACTACGTGATTCATATAAAAGGTGTTCAATAAACAAATGAGAATCTCTCTCAACTCTGGTCTGCAAAGATGTCATCTATATGCTCCAACTGTTCTGTGAAACCGTTCCAAGGTGATTAGACTCTAAAATACCCTACTTTATACTCTGAAGATGACTTAAGAGTCTCAGTTCTCATCCCTTGGTTACTCATTTATCACCTCAGTAGAGACTCCCCTTCTTTCCATTAAGCCTCCTGTCCTCATACCTGCAAGGCTCAGTGTCATATAAATCTATCCCTCCCACAAACAAAGAAATCACAACTAAAATCCCATTGTTTCTACAAAAACACAGCTCCTCCTCATGGACTACCACAGTAATTTCTCTCATTGTCTTCTATAGTCACTAATTTTTATCCCTACGGATCTACACACAGGTGTTTTTAGTGGTCTTTATATTGGTCTTTAGTGCTAAGATTGAGTTGCAAGTTTTTGTTACACCAGCAACTTGCAAACCCAGCAGCCTCTTCCCAAATAATTGACTCGGAGGCTTAATATGACTTATACTCGGCTGGTAGTTCAGCCTTATTATTAACCCTTACACTTTGAGTTAACCCATATTTCTATGTTCAGTCACATAGTTTGGTATCTTCTCTCAGTACAGCATTCTCATCTTGCTTCCTCTATCTGGCTGGCAACTCCTGACCCTGCCCTTCCTCTTCCGCGCCTTCTCCTAGTCTGTTAGCCCCACCTATACTTCCTGCCTGGTTACTGGCCAATCAGTGTTTTATTAAACCAACACAGGAACAAATCTTTACAGTGTACAAGAGCATTTTTCCACAGCATTTCATCACTGTTATCCTAACAAAAGCCTTCTATATAACATATATGACAACACCAATTTTTCAATTTCTGATTTTGCTATCTGAAATAGTTTCCAAAATAAGGTAAAAATATCAAGACGCTAAAGCACTCTTTATTAGCAAAAGAATCCTACCAAGGTAGACACCATGGAAACTACATTCAGCTCATTTGGCTAAGCGTAATGGTGCATGCTTTTACTCCTGTACTCAGTAGGTAGAGGCTAGAGGTGAATTTCTGTGAATTCTACTACTCAGTAGGTAGAGGCTACTTTATCTACAATGCCAAGTTTCAGGCCAGTCAGAGTTATACAGCAAGCTTTCAACACAGTAGTTGATGTTACTTTACCTACTTAACAACGTCCTTAACTTTATGATTTATCATGAACCTTTGCATTTAAGGGCTGAGGCAGCAGGCCCTTTGTGAATTCAAAGCCACCCTGAGCTTGAGTGAGCCGTCTCAAAAGCAAATTATACACAATTATACAGTTTTGGTGGTTTTCTCTCTGCCTTGGTGTCATCACAGGCTGTCTGTAAGGTACTGTGCACCCTGGCTCATTGACAACAGGTGGGGTCTATGTCAGAAATAAGGACCACATGTTCAGGCAGTCTTTCATCGGATGGTACAGAAGGTACAGCTGGAAGCAAGACAGAGTCCCCTTCTTCCTCTTCTCCATGGGTCTCCAGGTTTTTGGTACTGCTTGACGTCACGGCCCATGCATACTACAATACTATTCTCACTGAAACAGACTGGGTAGAGGAACCACAGTGCTCCATCCTTCAGTCTTTGGCTACTCTGACCTCCCCTCTAGACAGTGTGTGCACAGAGACTCCATGGTCTATGCTACTATAGCCCAGCCAGCAAGTAAATAGTGGGCACAATGCCTGGTGAAAAGCCTTGAAGGTGGTCACACAGCAGGGAAGCAGCTCCAGGCCCTAAGCCCATCCCCACCTATAAGGAAGAGGGCAATGTTCCTGCTCTCTCCAGCTTAGAGCATTCCCAAAGGCAAAAGCTAAGCAGTTTACCTCATCTAGAACTATCTGCTGTTTCCAGCAAACCTGTCTCGCACAAAGAACACATGAGATCCAAGTCCCTTTGATGATGTTGAATCCTTCAACCTTGAAGGGTAAGATATGTGTAGGTCTCAGCCACAAGCTCACCTGAGTACTCAAAAAGGAATCTATAGTTGAGGAATTCTGATTTACTTCTCCCCTGCTACACATGAGCTTCTGGAGTAGAAGCTGAGCCCTAGACTGTTACTTCAAATCTCTCTTTAATGTAGAAAGCTGAATGCAATAGCTGAAATGCTTAGAAGGCATCTTTTAAAATCACTTTCTAAAAAATTTTACTTATTTTTACGTGTATGGATGTTTGTCTGCATGTATACCTGTGTACTACATACATGCAGTGTACACAGAGGCTGACACTGGAGTCACACATGTTAATACCATACAGGTGCTGGGAACAATGGGCCACAAGTGCTCCTAACTGCACAGCCATCTCTTCATATTTTTGTCTTTTTTTAAAGGTGAGAAAGTGAGGCTCTGAGACACGAACTATTTTGCTGAGTAGCCCACCAGTACACGAACGGGCTAAACAAGGAAGAAGATAAGAGGCTCTACCCAGGCTCTCATCAACAGTCTCAGTAACTCTGGGTTTCTGTCACACAAGAGTCCTTGAGTCTCCCTGGCAGTATGGCAGAACAGGGGGTGGGTGTGTGTGCGCGCGCGCACGGGACAAAAACAAAAACAAAACAAAACCAAGCAGATCTTCTATTTCTGCTCCAGGTTGAACTCAGTATAGAAACAAACTAGTTTCTACAGCCATTCAAACACAAGATTACAGAAATGAAAAATGTCTGTCATGGGGGCACTGTTCTTTCTCTCTCTCTCTCTCTCTCTATCATTAAAAAAAAAAAAAAAAACCTATAATTTTTTTTCCATTCAAGTCAAAGAATGTACTCTTCTGTCCTCAAGAGAAAAAAGGCACAGCTATGTGCAAAGCCCAAACAAGGAGGGCCTCCATCTTCTCCTTACGTCCTTCCTTCAAATCCCCTTCAGGATGAGACTTGAGAAGATGAAAAGCCAACAAGCAAAGGAACACCGCTTCAGCTCTGAGCTTTTTTCCCATATGCAGGTCATGTTTTTTTCCAAGTGAGACTAAAATTGCAGGCATTCCTCACTTCCTACTGACCCATGCTGGACAGCCAAAGTGGAGATTTCCAGTGTCTGAGAGTCATTTCTGAGGGTTGGCTACACAACGTGAATGGTGGTCACACGGCCTTCTCCTGGCAGTGGACGGAGGTGGGCAAGTTTCTCAAAGCCAGAATGAAGATGTCCAGGGCACAATGAAGTACATCCAAAGGGTCTGTGTAACCCAGGAGGGGATGGCAGCTACCAAGAGGATTCAGCAGAAAGGCAGACACTGCCAAAGACGCTGTCAACAGAAACAGCCTCTCACATTCCTCCTAACGGCATTATTATAGCTTGCTCACTCTACTGTAAGCCACATAGTAGACAAGAATCAGAACGAAGCACCAGTAATACAAGGGAGAAGGTAGCTGGGAAGCCTCTGCTACCTGTGCAAACAAAAGCAAAGCTCCTTTTAGCAGTTCACAGCCTCCAAGCCACAGGACGCCAACTCTGGTAGCCTTCCTATATACAGGGAGCTATGTATCAGTCAGCATGCTTACACCAACACATTTATTTCTTCCCAGCAACCAAACTTTCAGACGCACCAACCATCGCTACTGTTCCTTTTTTCTCAAGTGGGTACATCTCTGACAGAAAAGCAAATCTGAACGAACAGAGAATTGAGAAGGCAAGGACATGCTGGATGTGATATCAGTAGGAGTGTACACTCAGGGCTTTCTGAAATACCACCACCAAAGGCACCGGAAAAACATGAAAGACCTTAACACAGACCCAAGAAGCTTAAGTAAATCTGTGTCTTCTAGTGAAAAGTGATTCTACAAAACAATCATGTTTCTTTACATGGGCACAGTCACTTCAAAGTGCTTCACCATTTGGTAAGGCCATGAATCTGAAGGCCAGCCTTCAGGCGAGGACAGAGCAGAAGTGAGTTTAATGGGAAATATTTGGGTCAGATCCCCAATGTAGGTTCTCTCCTGGCTTTAGCAACATTTTCTATTTAATACTACCAGGATCATCTTGGTAATTTAATTAATACTTCCCGAGGAAACAACAACCATAACAACAACAACAACACAAACTATTAATAGTTCAAGTGTTTCGAGTGAATGATCTGTGTATTGTTTTTTAAATACAGGGTCTCCCTATGGAGCTCTAGGTGGCCGAGATCTTATTATATAAATCAAGTTGGCCTTGAACTCACAGAGATCAACTGGCCTCTGCCTCCAAAGTGCTTGAATTCAAGGTGTGTGCCTCCATGCCTGCCTGTAAGTATGGAGAACACACTGGAAATTGGTGTTCTATTCAATAGTTCTTAAAAAAAAAAAAGTGTTATAAACCAACCATATGAGCTTAGTCATGTCATCTTAGCACTCGGGAAGCTGAGGCAGAAAGACTGCTGCTATGAGCTCAAGACCAGCCTAAGGCTGCTTAGTAAGTTCCAGGCTAACCTGGGCTACCCAGCAGGTCTTGTCATTAAAAGTGGGGAGGGGTAAAACTTGGTTTAAAAAGAAGAGCAAATTGACGGCACAGTTAATAAAAACCACGATGCTGAAGAAGCAAAAGTGGTACTTTTAAACAATTTTTTCTTGGGCTGGAGAGATGGCTCAGAGAGGTCCTGAGTTCAATTCCCAGTAACCACATGGTAGCTCACAACCATCTATAATGGGATCTGGTGTCCTTTCCTAGTGTACAGGCAGAACACTGTATGCACCGTTAACTAAATAAAGCTAAAACAACAACAACAAAAATTACTTCTTTAAGAGGCCTCAGGAACGTAGTTACCGTATTGAGACAAGGACAGCACCATGGGCTGCGATCAGCTCACTGCTGGTTTCATCCAGTGGAGATCCTTTCTGTGACACCAAGTGGACCTCAGTTGAAACTCTAAAAGGTCCCATTTTTGTGTTCTTTACACTTTCAAGCTAGGAACTCTCTGGGTGAGGACAATGAGGCAGCCTCTGCCATCACTAACCTTACTTTTTGGATTTCTCATCAACAGCCTCCCCAGCCCATAAATTTCAAAAGCCAGTTCCTTTGTTACATCCCCACCACTTGAGGTGTGGAAACAGAGAGGTGCTTTCTCTGCCTATTCTTAAGCTACTGTGCATAATTTAAAATGGCTATCCATGAAAAGCTGTCAGGGACCCTTTGGGAATCTGTCCCTTGCCCAGAGAAAGGACAATCACTGCCCCTTATCCGAGTGTAAAGAGGAGAAAGCAACAAACACAATGGGGCAGAAGGGGTCACATGCCCCTGCAAGTGCCATCCAAGGAGGTCTTGCCACCCGCCAAAGGTTAGGGTCCCTACCTTTTCCGCGGGGCCCTGAACCGCTGGCACCACCACTGCCCACGGCGCAGGGCGCGTCCTTCCTGGGCCTCTTGCTCTGTGGCCGCACGCTGGACCTGAGGAAGTGGTGCTGGTCTTGGGGACTGCCCTGCGGTGGGGAAGGCGTCGGTAGCCCTCTGGTTGGCGCGGGGACTCCGGCGGCCCGAGGGGTCTGCCCGTCCCTCTTTGTGCTGCTGCTGTCCTCCGCCGCGTCCGCGCCGCCGGGCCCCTCTCCGTCCAGCGACTCCTCATCCGCCGTCCGCTTGCCCAGCTTCTTGAGCCCTTCCTCCCCGCTGCCGGCGTCGCCCAACTTCACTGTCATCCTGCGGCGGGAGAGGCGAGGAGCGGTGAGGCGGGCGACGGGCAGAAGTTTACCACCGGCCTCCCAACATGGCGGCCGTTGTTTGTTCCAGCGCCGCCCGCCGCCCGCCCGAGGGCCCGCACAGAGCTGAGTCCGACCGGACCGGACCGGGACCCCGCCCTTGGATGCCCCCAACCCAGGCTGGCCGACACGGGCCCGGGAGCCGTGGAAGGCACGGCGGCGGCAAAGCCTGGACTGGGCGCTACGGGACCCACTGTCCCGCCACCTACCCCAAGGCGCCGCAGTTCATGGCCCAGCCTGGGCTCGCCTCGTTCCCCGCACCGCCCTGGCCCCCGGGCCTCCCCTCTGCTCGCGGGAGACGCGCGCGATCCTGCCGCGCACCTGCCTAATGCAACGGCCCGCGCTGCCCTCGGAGCCCCCCGTGCTCCGCGAGCCAGAGGTGCCGCTCCCTCGGAAGCTGGCATGCAAGAGAGAGGCTCTGCACTCCGGGAACCTTCCCAGGCGGGAGATGGGAGATGGACCCACTACAACGCTCTGTGCAACAAAGCCTGTTGCACGACAGGTTAGGGAACACCGGAAAAGTGACAGCAAACACTATTATGTTCCAGTCGGACTTCACGAATCGGAACTGAACTATGTAAACAACTCTGGAAACAACAAAATTTTTGCGTTAATTTCTACCACTGTCATAAAAAAATATCGAGAAACAAAATAACAATTATCTGCAGCCTGGAGAAGTTAACACTCAAGGAAGGATCAGGACATTCCAACATCTTAAGGCACAGGCTGTGTACGTGATGAGGCAGGAAAGAGAAACATTGTGTACTTCAGCAGACGCGACACCAGGCTCAAAGCAACTGTTGAGAACATTCCTATTGAATAAGAAAACTAGACAGAGCAAGGCACCAACCCTAACAAAGAAACAGATTGAGGATAAAGACCGGGACGTAAAACTCGAAGTAACACCACAAAATGGTGCTGCCACAAATGCTGTGCGGTCTTCTTGTTTGAATCTGATCTAATACTGGCTTAAAAAAAAAAAAAAACAACTCTGGCACAGAAGAAACACAAGACACATACCCACGCTAAAGGATTTCATAGCGCATGACTCCTCTTTGAATCTAGTCACTTCTAAGCCCCTCAACCTAGGTGCCCAAAACCCTGTCACTGCGCTGGGGAGTGAGATCCATTCCCAGAACCAGCCATGCCAACGCCACCAAGCAAAACACGTCAGTCCAACAGGACCCACTTGCCCGCGCGCCAGGCCGCGTCCCCGGGCGCATTCCGGTCGTTCCCCAGCAGCGGTGGACTCCATAGGAGTCCGTCAATGAAACCCGTCACTTCCTGACCGTGGGAGGCTCGGGCACTGCAGGCCTCATCCAGGCTCCACACCCTTTGTCCCATTCCGAGTGGGAGAAGCTCGCACCTTCCCGAGGAGTTGACCGCTGGCCGCACGCAGCGCAGCCCGCCAATACCGCGGCCCCTCCGCGGATCCCGTAGGCACCCGTGTGAAGTCTGCGGTCACCTTTTTCATCCACGCCTCCCGGCAGCCTGGATCCCGGGCTTCCGCGGGCGCCCGCAGAACCAACCGGGCCGGGCAGCTCCGGCTGCGGCGAGGCCGCGACGCCGGGCTGGTGGTCGTGCGTCAGATGCGGTCGCCGAGCAGCGTTCCCTTGCGCACGTCCTCTCCTTGGACCGGCTTGCAGCTGACAGGGCTGAGGACGCCGGTGCTGCCGCCGTTCGCCCTCCCACACCCGGTCCGCCGCGCTCTAAACAGTTCCGGCTACGGCGGCCGCCGGGGACCTGAAGTCAGCAGCGGAGCGGGGCGGAGCGGACGTCTTGCAAAAAGACGAGCACGTCTAGCTTTTCTGCGGGCGCGCCCAACCAGTCGCGTTGCCATTGGTCAGCAGTGGTTGTGGGCACGCGCACGCACGGTCTACCGGGGCGGATCCCCAACGTGGGGCGTGTTGTGACGGCGACCTCGCGCTCTGGCAGACCGGACGTCTCTTCGGATTGGCGAAGGGACAGCCAATAGGCTCAGCGTCTTGCCTGTGATTGGCTGTGGTTGTGTTGACGGATGCGTGAGAAGAAATCACCGCCTCAGCTGGGCGTCTGGAAACGCGCGCGAACCCGGGTGGGGACAAGGCAGTCAGCAAACAAGTTTAGGGCCATAAACATATTATTGCATGGCCCACTGACAATTTTCCTCTTTGAAGCGATAAGGAAATGTTACTTAAAATTTTATTGCTTACGCAAGAGGTGCTTGAAAATGAGTATCCCAGTTCACGAAAGGTCCCCGCCTCCGATTATCCCCTTCTCTAACTGGCGTGGACTGTGCTACTGCGCCTGCTCCCCTGCAACACCCGCCGTTGGCTAGCACTAGCTGAAAGTGTGCACGGTCGCCCGTGGACTCCCCTTCCTTAGTCGCAGGGTTCTCCGGAGCACCCGCTTGCAGCTGGCTCTCGAGACGTCAACGCGCCACACTCGGGGGTGGCGTCCGGTACCCAGAGAAGCTCTCGAGCCGCGTCCTCCCATCCGAGAAGATGCAGCCAAGCTTCGCGAGATGCTGGCTGATGGCCTCCGGTGTGGGTTGGGGAGGATGAACCCAAAGAGAAAATAACCAGGAAACTTGGTGCAGCTTGCTCTGAGTAGCAAATAGTTCAGGTCCATCCCGCAGCAGGAAGCCCAAACTGTGGCACTGGGGCGGGCCTAAGATTTGGATTGGCGCCGGGTGGTACCGACTGTCTTCGGCTCTTTCCGTCGCCAGCATCGGAAAGCATCGGAGGCGCAGCGCTCTCTTGGCTGCTTCTGCTTTTCTCTAGCGGCGTTGTCCCGGCAACACGGAGGCACAGAGAATCTGACGAAGTTATATTTCCTATAGCTGAGGTGCAGAGGAGTCTGGGGCTAGGGTAGGGAACCCGACGTTGGGCTTGGGGTGGGATGGGTCCTCCGTGATCGGGCTGGAGGCCTAAGAGGTGACCAATTAGGACCCTCTTGATTCCTCTTGTCTCTTCCCTGCACAATCCTAGAGCCCCCTGCTGAACTTTTGATTTGCCATGTGGGTTCCTCTGGATGCATTTAGTGATAAGTGCGGGGAAGATAAGGTCAAAATCCTGGCTCAGTCAACCTTCAGGAGACTTATACAGATAACATGACTTGAGTTGGATCGCTTTGAACTACACACTTTTCCAGTAATGGCTACCTGATGCAACCAGTGACCTTATTCTGGCCTAGAGGGTGGCCACTGGTCTCGACCCCTGAAAGTCTACTTTAGAACCCATCCAGTGACCCAGAGGAGTGACTTTTCATTAAGCCTTGTTAGTATGACTCCTTGGCATAATGAGCCTAACAGAGTCTTTCTAAGAAGGTGGCTTGATGGAGGCACTTAGCCCTGAAAACAATTGACAAGTGTAAAAATGAGGATCAGTTGACTGCAAAAAGTGAAATTTTCTTTTTCTTGTTTTATGTCCTAGATACTTGAAGCTTGTTTTAATAGAAGAAAGGGTAAGTACTTGTTTCTGCACTAAGGCCATTGACATTCTCAGTAGGTAACTTTTATTGTGAGCATCTGCCTCCTGTAGTTTAATAACTTCTTAATTATGTGGCTGATATTCATTTAAGAACTTAAGTCCTAATGAAAGAGAAAATTAACTATGTAACCATTGTATAAAAATGGACTAATCGGAAGTAATATGTAGCCCTTTTTTTAACAAAACAAGTTTTCCCCCCTTTTTTGAGGCAAGGTCTCAGTATGTAGCCTTGGCTGGCAGAAACTCACTGTGTAGACCATACTGGCCTCAAACACATAGGAATCTTCCTGACTCTTCTTCTTGAGTGCTGGAATTAAAAGCTTGTGCTACTACGTTTGGCTTATTTTTATTTTTAGTGTGTGTCTCTGTATACATGCACCAGCAAAGGCATCAATAGAATTGGAGTTACAGTCACTTGTGAGCTGTTTGATGTGAGTACTGGGACCTGAGCTTGAGTTTTCTACAAGAGCACTGTGCTCTCTTAACCACAGAGCCATCTTTCAAATCCATGTGACATTTTAAATTCAGCTTCTTCACAGTCCCTGTGTGGCTTTGTGATCCTGACTGTCTAATAAGAGACATCTCTGTCCTCTACCAGCCGGAAGTCATAACTGGATGACATCCTTGAGCTTTAAGGTTTTATTGGGATTGAATGCTGGTTTTCTCCTTTTACCCTTGCACAGGTATTCATTCCCCTATGGGAAGTTTGCTTTATTTTGTTTCCAAGTTTTCTTTGAAGGTATCTATAGACACTGGAATCATGCTTATTGTCTCTGGTATGAGAGTTACCAAGGATCATTTGAAACCCTGGTTTCAGCGCTCACTGGATTTCATTCCCTTTTTAGTTATTTCTTCGATGGCAATGAATTTTACTTCTTTCCCAGAATACTGCACATCATTCCAAGTCCAGGTCTTTGTTTCTAATTTTACTTTTCTCCCTAGTAGAGATCTCTAACAAATGAAATTGCCCACATTAGTCTAAAGAACATTGTTAAGGTGCTAAGTGTCTTTGCAGGTTTGCTTCCATTTTGTAACTTAATAAGTAGTTAGTTGTTCCTGGTGGTTTTTCCTCTGCAGGTTTCAGCCCTGACCATCTGGGCCTATGCATCATGGCACTGTATTTTGACCACCAAATCAAAGCCCCAGATGTATCCAGATCTCCCTCGCACATTACCTGGCACCCCACCCATCCATTCCTGGCAGTGGCATCCGTAAGCCCATCCTCTGGAGGCAACGTAGACATCTACCTTGAACAGGTGAGTTATCAAAGCTGCTTTGACTTTAGCAGCTTCTGTCTCTTGTGGTTTTTTTCCTTTTCTTGAGACAGAAGGCCAGGAGTCAGGATAACTCAGCTCTAGATTTCTCCTCATCAACTCTTCCTAAAGACCCGTCATTCCCAATCATCATAGTCCTCATGCATGGCAGCTCTTTTATCCCTGCCATAGAGATTCAAGAGCATGGATAAACCTGCCCCCTGTGCGATACATGCCTTCCTCAGCTCTTCATGTTGGCCCTTGGAGTTTTTATTATATTTATTTTATGCATATGATTGTTTTGCCTGCTTATCTATATATGCACACACTGGAACTGGAGTTATAGAAAGTTGTGAGCCATCACGTGGTTGCTGGGAACCAAACCTAAGTCTTTAGCAAAGTCGGTAAGTTCCCTGAACCACTGAGCCATTTCTTCAGCCCCATGTTGACCCTTTCAAGCTGTTCTAGTTTGCTATGGCTGCTATAACAAATTACCACACACTGAGTGTCTCCAAGGAATACAGACTCCTTTTCTCAGAACTATAGAGGTCAGAATATAGAAGATCTGGACCTGGGTGGCCAGCCAGCCTCACTGAAGCAGTTAGCTCCAGGTTAACATGAGAGACACTGTCTCAAAATAAGGTGAGCTAATGAAATGACTGGGTGAGTAAAGGTGCTTGCTCGCTTCCACGCCCAAGGACCTGACATGATGGAAGCAAAGAATAAATCCCCCAAGTTGTCCTCTGACCTTTACACACGTCACGGCACACACGTGTGTATGTATACACACATATACAAAACAAGTAATTTTATTGTTGTTTTTGAGATAAGGCTTCTCTGTGTATCATTGGCTGCTTGGCACACATTCTGTAGAGCAGGCTGGCCTGGCCTCAAATTTAGAGATCAGCCTGCCTCTGCCGCCACTACCCAGCTTATAAGTAATTGTTTAAAAAAGACTTTATTTTTATTTTGTGTGTGAGTACACATGTGTGCCAATACCCTTGGATGCTAGAAGGCATCAGATTACTAGAGCTGGAGTGGGTGATGTGGGTGATTGTAAGTCTTCTGACTTTGGTGCTAAAACAGATCAGGTCCTCTGCTAGAGCAGCAAGAATTCTTAACTGCTGAATTCAACCTCCCAGTAAATAACTTGTTAATTAAAAATAATGTGGTGAGTGACGGAGGAAGATACCCATCATCAGCCTCTAATCTCCATACACGTTGTACTCACGTACATGCACGTGTGCATCCACGCACACATGGAAGAACAGCTATCACATTTTCTTATTAAACAGCTCTTCTGATCTCAAAATAGCTGACGTGAATTGTGTGGGTTGAATGGTTTCTTGATATATCTACCACTGTCTACAATGGGAGATTTTAATTCTTGTCTCACATAGGGTGAGCCTGTGCCTGACACCCACATTGAGAGGTCCTTCCAAGTCACTTCACTGTGCTGGCACCCAACAAGGCTTATCCTGGCTGTTGGCTGGGAGACTGGAGAAGTGATCGTGTTTAATAAGCAGGGTAAGGAGCAGTACACAGTGCCCCTGCCACATACCACTGACATTGCCATCCTCAGTTGGAGTACCAGTGGGAGCTGCCTGGTATCTGGAGATAAGGTAAGAGGGACACACTCTCCATCCCTACCATGCATATAGGCGTGCATCTGAAAGATGCTAAAGACCAAGTTGTTGGAAATAGGTGGTTTCTAGAGTCAACTGATTTCTTTAGGCATGACTTCAGATTATTTTTCTTCTCCTTTTCTCAGTTTTTAATTGATTGAGATTGTTAGCCAGGCAGTGGTGACACAGGCCTTTAATCCCAACACACAGGAAGCAGAGGCAGGTGGATCTCTGAATTCAAGGACAGCCTCGTCTACAAGTCAAGTTCCAGGACAGCCAGGACTGTTATGCAGAGAAACCTTGTTGGAGGATGAAGGAGAGAAAAGAGAATGTCACACATACATAGAAAGTGTTTTGAGCAAGTCTGTTCCACTTTTTCTCTCCTCCAATTCTGTCCCTGACCAAATTTTATGGGTTTTTTTTCTTTCTTTTTTTTTTTTAAAAAACAGATATTTGAAGCAGCAAGACCTAAACTGTTCATTCTAAAATACCATCTTATGGCAAAGATAGGTCTATAATTTTTTAAATGAGCTTTTTAGGAAATTGCATTCTCAGAGATGGAGTGCATATCCCAGATACCAGCACATTTGTGGCACCCCAAAATCTTTCACGAACACATTCTTAACTACCCAAAGTCAGTAGTCTGGTTTATCTAGATCAGGGCTCCTTGCCTAGGGAGCATTTTGCAGTGTCAAGAGACTTGGGAAGGAGATTCCACTGCATCTTGTGTTCCCTAAGGTAGAGGCTAATGATGCTGCTCTGCGATGCATTCTCTATGACAAGAATGAGTGCCAAAGCTGAGAAACCCTGCTTTGATTCACAGTTGTAATTTTGAGTCCACTTTACAATGTACCTTGGAGATTTTTCTATATTGGTAAATAGAGATATTTGTTCTCTTGTATTAGGCTTTTCATTCTATGAAAATAACTATTTAACTATGTAATAAACATTTGAATGTCTTCTAGTCTTTTGACAAACAGACAAAGGTTACAGAGATGGATCAGTGAAGCCAGTAGGACTTAGGATTTATGCCATTGTAAGGTTTATTTTGTTGGTTGGAGTGCTAGAGATTAAAGCCAGGATCTCATACTTACTAGGCAAGGGTTCTACAACTAAGTCCCGCCCCTTGCCCTATCCTTGCGGTTAGATAGGTATTTGCCAAAATATATTCTATGGATTTGAAGTAGCTCACAACACGTGTGTGTAAATAAATGTTTTCTGTCCTGACTGCCCAATCTCAAATAACTGACTCAGAGGCTGAATTTGAATTATAAATGCTCGGTCAATAGCTCAGGCTTGTTATTAGGTAACTCATATTTAAATTAACCCATATTTCTATTTATGCTTTTCCACGTGGCAGTACCTTTGTCAGCGTGGCACATTCATTTCTTCCTCCCTCTGCATCTGGTTGGCCACTCCTCTGACTTCGTCCTTCTTCATTCCATCATTCTCAGTTTGGCTTTCCCACCTAACTTTATACTGCCTTGCTATAGGCCAGTCAGCTTTATTATTAATGCCTAGTAGTAGCTCCTGCAGCCTGAGGACCTGCTTCGGTTGATAGAGTATTTGGCCAGCATGTTTGGAACCCAGCATCACATAAAGTCAACATGATGGCACATGATCCAAGGACTCGTGAGATGAGGCAGGAGAGTCAGAGTTGAAGGCCATCCTCAGCTACATAGCAAGTTCAAGGTCAGCCTGAGACACATGCAACGGTCTCAACAAACAACAAAACAATATTATCTTAGGCCTGAGTTCAATCTCTACTACCAGACAAAGAACAAGGGGGAGAAAAATAATAAGAGCCAAAGAATGAGGGCCATTTCCGTGGCCCGGCCATAGGTAAGGGCACTTGCAAGATGAGCCTGGTGACCTGAGTTCGATCCCTAGCACCCAAGGATGGAAGGACAGAATCCGCTCCCACAGATGTCCTCTGACCTCCACACATGCAGTGTGCCACTCGTGTCCTCACCCCAGTAAGTAAGTAAGTAAATGTGATAATTAAAAGCAGTTTCTTGAAAGATAAATGTTTAGCATCTTGGTAGTTCTGTAAAGTTTGTTTCTCTAGCTCTTGAGGATGAGTAGCATTTTTAGGAATCATCCCTGTTTCTTTCTTCCTTCACATCATCTGCAGATTTTTCTTTTTCTGTTTATTCTTCTCTCACACAATACTGTAGTAGTGGGGTTTCTTGGTCCCGGGCAGCCGGAGGCCCAGAGACCCACAGACCTGCCACCGAAGCACGCTTAGCCGAACTTTATGTTGTTTGGGGCCATGACAGGCACCATAGAAGAAGTAGGAGGAGAAATCAAAGCCTAGGTAGGAGAAGCAGGGTGGAGTCAGAGGCAGATCTAGCTGAAGCCACCCAAGAAGAAACATGTAGGAGCACGGGTGAGCCACGGGCCACGTGGCCGGCAGATTGATAGAAATGGGTTGATTTAAGATGTAAGAGCTAGCTAGCAATGTGCCTGAGCCATAGGCCAAACAGCATGAAGTTAATATAAGCATCTGAGTCATTTCTGGGGGCCTGGGCGACTGAGCGGCTAAGCGTGCTTGGGCGGCAGGTCTGTGGGTCTCTGGGCCTCCGGCCGCCCGGGACCAAGAAACCCCACTACTACACAATACATCTAGACTGCAGCTTCCCCTCCACTCCTCCCAGTCATCTCCCCCCCTCCCCCCACACACACATCCCTCTCCCCCAGATCCATTCCTCCTCCGTTTCCCTTCAGGAACAAGTGGGCTTCCCCAGGGATAGCCACTGAACATAGCATAAGATACAGTAAGACTGGGCGTAAACCCTCGTATCAGGGCCAGGCAAGGCAATCCAGAGGACAGTAAGGTCCCAAGGGTAGCCAAAAAGTCAGAGACACCCCCACTCCCATTGTTAGTACCTCTGCAAGGACACCAAACAAGTAACCATGATATATTTTCAGAGGACCTAGTGTAAACCCATGCAGGCTCCACAGCTCAGTCCCTGTGAGTCCCCACGAGTCCTGCTTAGTTGATTCTGTCAGCCATGTTCTTGTGGAATCCTCGACCTCTCTGGCACCTACCTTTCTCCCTCTTCTTATTTCGAGGGGTTTTTCTGATCTCTAATTTAGGTACTCTTTGCACCTACTGTTTAATTTGCCCTGTTTTTAATCGGGTTCTTGCCATTTTTAAATCTGTTTTTGTTTGTTTGTTTAATTTTTGTTTGTTTTTACATCCCAACCAAAATTTTCTCTCCTTCCTTCCCTTCAAGCCCCTTCCCCAACCCCCATCCACTCCTCCTCTGTTTCTCTTCAGAAAAGAGCAGGTCTCCCATGGATACCAGCCAGTCATAGGATATCATGTTTCAGTGAGCTGGGCACCTCTCCTATTAAGGCTGGACGAGGCAATCTGGCAGGAGAAATGGGACCCAAAAGCTGGTCATAGAGTCAGAGACAGCCCCTGCACCCCTGTTAGGAGTCCCCCAAGAAGACCAAGTTACACAACGGTAACATATATGCAGAGGGTCAGTCGCGTGCAGGCTCCCTGATTATTGGTTCAGTCTCTAGGAGCCCCTCTGAGCTCAGGTTAGCTGATTTTGTGGGGTTTCTTGTGGTGTCCTTGATCCCCTATGGATCCTACAGTCCTTCCTCCCCCTCTTCCGCAGATGTTTGGCTGTGGGGTTCTGCATCTGTTTCCATCAGTTGTTGGGTGAAGCCTCTGATGACAGCCAACCTGGGCACCAATCTATGAGCATAGCAGAATATCATTAATGAGCCTTCCACCTTTATGTTATGAAATAGTCTGACAATCCCTTGTGAAATAGAATAATTCAGGAACATTACATTTTATTATTCTTATCTTGACAAAATTAAGAAACAGCTAACCAAACAGATTACTCAGGCATCAAATGAAGCCCAGGTGTGAGCTGACTAAGTCCCTTAAGTCAGAATATTTAAGAAAAGAAATGTTTAATCCTTCTCAGAAAATCTAACATCGTCTTGGAACTAATTTAATTATGAGCTAAAGCAGGAAGATAGTTATAAAGAGTGAGTAAACGCCCTCCCCAGGCTTGATCTCAGCAACTTGTCCACTCTTTTGCAAGCACCCCTGTTGTGCTCACCAAGGGAAGCAACCTAAACCCACTGAAACCAGAAAATAGCCACATAATCTAGGGCCAGCAGACTTCCCATTCATTGGACAAGAGCCCAGCATTTGAGGAATAAAAACGTTTATTTTCTTCTCTGTTCTAAATCTAGACTTGGGAAGGACACCAAGGCCACTTCACCCCAGCGCCTCATGTGTACCAGTCAATAGCATCTGAGGAGGGGGTTTTCCCTGGAAAGAAATATCTCCAGGGATCTCACTAAATGTCCATTAGAAATCCTGTTGCTCTAGAAGAGCCTAGAACACCACCATACAGGCCTGGCCATTTGTCTCCTCCCAGTATCTCTTACAGAGGTCATTGTGTGTGTGTGTGTGTGTGTGTGTGTGTGTGCCTAGAACACCACCACAGGTCAGGCCATTTGTCTCCTCCCAGTATCTCTTACAGAGGTCATTGTGTGTGTGTGTGTGTGTGTGTGTGTGTGTGTGTGTGTGTGTGTGTGTGTGTGTGTGTGTGTGTGATGCATGTATGGACTTGCATAATCTTTCTTTGGGGGCCTAAATACATTTCTTTTGGAGTCCACACGATTTGAAAATCCTTTTCCTGCCTACGGTAAAGGTGGTGTCATCCAGCAATGTTGGAGATTGTAGATTGAAGGAAGGACAGCAAAGAGAGTTGGAAGGAGCTGAAATGTCTACCGGCCTTGAGCAGAGAAACAGCCCTTGGGGAATGCTCGGGTATCAGGGTGAAGAGACTCCGATTGAAACATGGTCCTTTGCCAAAGCTTGGCTCACATTCCCCAGTCAGTTCAAGCAGTTGTGATGGAGTCTCTTCCTCCCAAGTATAGACTTACGTGTGAATTGATCTGAGCCTTTGATGGCTTCCAGATTGAACACAGATTTACTGAGTTATTAGACTTTTAGTTTTCTCTGCCTCAAGTAATGATAGAAGCAGGGACTCCTTGCAGTCTTGTCTAAAGGCCTCAGGGCAACTGGAAATGCCCCCAGTGGTCAGAGCTAGAACAGTCTGAGCAACAGAGTCAACGGCACTTAGATTATAACCAGAGCAGGAAATCAATACTTAGGCATCTGTGCTGATACACACATTTGCTTATCAGTAAACATGAAGATATTTCGTCCTTGAGGGAGTGGCATATTGCCTCCCACCCTTACATGAGAGTACAGCATAGACGGGAAAGAGCCACTTTACAGTGGATAAAAGCTACCTCTACAAGGTCATGGCCACCATCACAGTGATGAATAGGGACCTTGAGCAGGGACCTACTTCTCTGGACCTTCCCCAACAAACCTATAACCTCCATTCAGGTACGGAGAAAACGTCAGATAGATCCCAGTGGAGCAGTGCCCTACACTTTACCTGAGCAATGCCTTCCTTAACACTAAAGCAAACAGAATGTTGAAGGAATCATGGCCCACAGGAGCCTAAGAAGATACAGTAGTTAATGTCATGTAGAATCCTAGGTAGGCTCCTGGGACAGAAAAGAGACAGTGAGGGAACCTGAAGAACTCTGAATAAAGTAGTGTGGACTTAGTTGGTGGTGTTATAAATATTAGCTCATTAATTCCAGACGGGTGTTTTTTTCCCCTCTGGGAGTGCTAGAGACTGAATTTAAGGCTTGTGTGTACTGAGAAAGCACTCTACCGCCAAGCTGTATCCCAAGCCCTAGTTTATCAACTCCAAGAAACATACCTTACAGTACAGTAGAGTAGGAAAAGCTGGAGTCATATTATAGAAGCTCTTTACTGTCTCTGTAAAAGTTAGCAGTTTATTCTAAGCAGGTGACAGGTGCTCTCTCTAGGAGTGAGGAAGAAGAGGGCACAGAGAAGAGTTATGGTTCTATAGATAATTTTGAATAGTTTGGCATTCCTGTGGTGTGGCCAGTGTTGTGCTACTTCATTTATTGTTTGCCTCAAATCAGCGATTCTGTAAGTGTGTCATTGGCCTCCTGCAGCATGGTGTCCTCCTCTTGTGGAGACTGGACCAGCGGGGTCGAGTACAGGGGACACCACTCCTGAAACACGAATATGGGAAACCACTCACCCATTGCATCTTCCGGCTTCCCCCTCCTGGAGAGTAAGTATGAAGCCTTACTAGGTCTGGCTGGTAGAGGGTGTATGGTTGCTGACCCAAGTGGACTCAACCCCAAGTCATCTTAGAAATCTTGACTGCGGTATTCTTTCCTCTCAGGGATCTGGTTCAGTTGGCAAAGGCAGCAGTAAGTGGTGATGAGAAAGCCCTGGACATGTTTAACTGGAGAAAGAGCAGCTTTGGAAGTTTCCTGAAGACGGGGTCTCAAGAGGGGCTGTCTTTCTTTGTCAGTCTGATGGATGGTGAGCAACTCTGGATGTAATTGTAGGAACCGAAGAGATTTTAGGCTGACAGTAGTGCTTCTGTTTAAGATGATGATGGAACAGTTGCAGGACTGCAGGATCAGATGGGCTGGATAGTAATTGATATCATCTAGGAGAGTGGTAGGGAAGGAATCCACAGAGCCGGCTATCTTGGCCAGTAAAGTGGAGATCATGTCAGAGATGGTAGCAAATGTCTTCAATTCCTATAACGATGATAGGCCTGTGTATCAAAGCATCCTTAAAACTGATGCTCATGGGTCCCAGTGAGAGACAGATGAGCCAGGAACCACCTCTTTCCCCAGGGACAGTGCACTATGTGGATGAAAAAGGCAAGACTACCCAGGTGGCATCCACAGAGAGCTCCATCCAGATGCTGTTCTACATTGAGAAGAGAGAAGCCCTAGTTGTGGTCACACAGAACCTCGTCCTGTCTTTGTATGTGGTGACTCCTGAGGGGGAAGCTGAAGAAATGATGAAGGTAGGTGGAAGAGCCAGGTGCCAGGCTAGCCAGGCTGCCAGATTGTGCTAAAGCCCTGGAATCCAGCCTCTTTGCCTGTCTTGCTTAGCTGGCTGAGGGGCTGCCACTTGCCTGAAAGCACAACTAGCCCAGTTATTCGGTGTAGTAAGAGGTTTCTGGCCCAGACTTTCGGGCCTAACCTCAAGGTTTAGGACCCGCAGACTCACAGACCCTCAGAGACACACAGATGCTTACAATTAGTTTTTAGGCTGATCGGCCTAAGGCCCAGGCATATAACTTGCTAGCTCTCTACCCTTAATCTAACCCATGACTCTTCCTGTTCAGCCATGCGGCTCGGTACCTTTCCTTAGAGCAGCATAGTTGTCCTCTGCTTCTTCCGGCTTCTCTCTGGTGTTCTGCTCTGTGCTTCCTGTTCTCAAGAGTTTTCTTAGTCTGGTAGCCCCATCCATACTTCCTGCCTACCTTTGGCCAATCGGCGCTTTTTATTAAACCAGTGGGTGGGATAATTATTTACAATGAAACAACACAATCTCCCACAATTCGGTGGCACTTCTTACTCCAGGCTGTTCCGTAGAAGTGAGGAAAATGATTTCCCAGTATCTGTGAACAGATGTAGGTTAGATCAGGGTTGCCTAGGCTTGCTCCCAGTCTGTGCCCTTCTCAATTAGAGAATTCACCTTCAGCATCTCATTGGACTTCCACAGGGAGTTGGAAAGAACAAGAGACATTGTCCCCACTTTGCAGCTGTATAAAGGTGCTCTAAGGAGGCTCATTTATTGTCCCAGAGCTGGGGTGTCATTGCCTGGTGTCTGTTACAATGGTAGTTCTGCCCCATATTCTTCCATATCCGCTGTTTTCCACTAGAGGTGTCTACGTTGTTTTATACAGAGCACATGTGAGTTACCGTGGCTGAACTGTAATGTTCTTAAGATGCCAGGATGTCTGTGAAAGACAGTTGTGTTGCTCGCCTTGAGACCCTTGCATGTTTAAGAGGTCCCATGAAAGGCATCCAGTGCCACGTGCTCCCAGATGAAGGTCTCTTGTGTACTCTGTGCAGTTAGTTCATTTAGAGCACTGCTGCTTGCTGCCCTCTATTAATCTTTTCTCTCCCTTTTGTTTGCTGCTTTCTCTTTGTAGGTATGTATAGATGTTTCGCCTACATGAATGTCTCTACACCGAATGCATGCTTGAATACCATGGAGGCCAGAGGAGAGTGTTAGATCCCATGAAACTGGAGTTGTGAGCCACCATGTGGGTCCTGGGAGGTGAACCCAAGTTGTCTTGAAGAATAACCGGTGCTCCTAAACATTAAGCCATCTCTCCAGCCTTCTTTTGTTTTTTTTATCCGTTTTGCTTTGGTTTGGGGTTTTTTTGTTTGTTTGGTTGGTTGGTTTGGTGTTTTTTTTTTTTTAGCTTTAGTTTTGTTTTTCAAGATAGGGTTTCTCTGTGTAGCCCTGGATATCCTGGAATTCACCAGGCTGGCCTCAAACTCACAAAGATCTGCCTGCCTCTGCTAGAATTAAAGGCATTTTTTTTTTAACACTGTTCCCACATTGGCCTGAAACTTGCTATATCTTCAAGGCTGACCTTGAACTTCTGATCCTCCTGCCCCTGCCGCTCTGTTGTGGGATTATAGGTGTGAGGAGAATGACCAGCTGATCTTGATTTATAAGAATTCTTGAACCATAGAGAATGCTGGACTCTCCCTAAAAACACTCCTCTCGGTTGGAGAGCTCACAGTATCCTACAGCAGCAGTTGTGAATAGTCCTGGAATTGCATAGACTTAAGTTTTAGTCAGCTTGAGCCAACTTTACAAATAGCCACTTACTGTATAGCTTAGTTTGGCAACAGACATCTCACTCTCAGTTCTGGAAGCAGGATATCCAAATAGGCTACAGCCAGTGTAGTTCCTGCTGAGGTCTTGATTTCTGGACTACAGAGTGGCCTGCCTGTGTCCTTCTGTGGAGTCTGGAGAGGTGGAGAGAGCATGTGAGCTTGAGGGAGGGTGTGAGCATGCGCTCTCTGCCTATCTGTCTTTAGGGCCAGACTCCACCAGCCTTGCGTAATTTCCTTCTAAAGGCCGTATCTGCAATACTGTCACACAGGTAGCTGTGGTTCAGCGTGTGAATGGGATGGGAGGAAATACTGTAGCTCACAGCACTTTGCTTCAGGTCCCTGGCTAGCTCCACACTGGTTTTCAGACTCTGGGAAAGTCTGATTTCTGCACAGAATGGGGATGGGAGACCTTCCCTAAAGTCTAGTAGTGACAGAGCAAGGAGTGTTTAGTACTCAATCTAGAAATGCCATCATGCACTAGGCCACACATCTCTTTGTGTGTAGGTTGCTGTTTGCTTCAGCCTATGCACCTTTTTATTAACCTTTTTAGAATTTTGTCTTATTTTATGTGTAAGAGTATTTTGCTCACACACATGTCTATGAACCATGAGTGGGCCTAGTGCCCACTGAGGCCAGAAGAGGTCTTTGGTTCTCTTGGGACTGGAGTTACAGCAGTTGTGAACAGCCATCTGAGTTTTGGAAATCAAACCCCGGTCCTTTGGAAGAGCAGTCAGTGCTCTTAAAATGAATCATCTGTCCAGCCCCAGCTCTTTAAAAATAAGGCCAATTCCATTTCCACTATGTGTAGAAATGTGTTGTACACCCCCCCCCCACCCCCTCCGCTCGTGAGTCCCAGTGATGTCACTGAAGACTGGATGCCAGGCTAACACAGTTCCATCAGGCATCTCAGCTAGAGCCTTGTGCTTCTTTCAAGTTGCCTCTTTTGAATACAGGTGAAGCTGAGCGGGAAAACAGGCCACCGGGCAGATATCACTTTGATAGAGGGCAGCCTTCTTGTCACGGCCATTGGAGAACCAGTGCTCAGGTGAGAGCTTGGCCTTCCGTGCAGGCCCCTGGAAAATCCTGTCTGGAACAGCCTCTTTAATGTGTTAAATTCTCACATATTAAGCAAGTGGAGGCCCCAGGAGTCCTCACCTACTCCAGCTGTCCTTCTTGCTTTCCCATGCCCTCAGGCAGCATGCATCACATCTGCCCTTGAATTAACTCAGTAGGCCTGGTATGGGAGAAATTTGTTTTTTGATGCAGGATCTCTGCTACTGTTTATGTTGGTGTTCAGCTCCTGCATCCGCCTTTCTAGACTACAGGTGTACACTGCCAAACCTAGTTCTGCACAGTTTCTTAAGACTGGCATAAATAGAAACAAGCACTTTGGTATCTCTTTGGCCACTCAGCTCAACATGTTGAGTGTTACTGTGTGCAGCTGGGATTCCTAGGTTGTCTTCTTCCTCTAATGATGCATGTGAACTATCCTTTAGCAATAACTCTTTTTAATTGTAAACAGTATGACATCAGGTTTCTTTTTTTTTGCAGAGTAAGCCCTTGAATTTTCTTCCCAGGCTTGATACATTCCTCAGTTCAGAGGAGGGCACTGACATAACCCTTCACAGGGCTTTCCTCTTTCTATTGCAGATTCTGGGACTTAGAACGAGGCGAGAATTACATATTGAGTCCACAGGAGAAGTTCGGCTTTGAAAAGGGAGAGAATATAAACTGTGTCTGTTTCTGCAAAGCCAAAGGTGAGATGTCTTGACCTGACTTGAAAACAGAAGGGACAGCTTTCAAGCATTGTGTCAAGGGGAAAAAAAGTTATAGTGAGATTTAGAGCCTGTTTAAAAATGGAATCTGGGTAGGGTGGTGCATACCTTTAATCCCAGCACTCAGAAGGCAGAGACAGGTGAATCTCTGTGAATTCAAGGCCAGTCTGGTCTATATTGTGAGTTCTAGGCTAAGTTGTTATTATCAGTCAGTCAAAGATGGACAAGTGACAGCAGAGCCGGCTTCGCCACAAGAGTGACACTGGCGTTATATACACTCATGCCTGTACTTTAGAGGTATGGGAAGTGTTTGTGCACTAGGGAAAGTGTACAAATCTACGAGTGTGCAAATACCAAGGACAGAAAGTTACTGAGTTGGCCCCGGCTGAGTACCCAGCTCTAGTGGAGCACTGGAGAAGCAGCCTGAGTAAGGCCGTTGGAAACAGAACAGCACCCACCAGCACCTTTTAAATCTTTCTCAACGAGTGACACGTGCTTTGTTTTTGTAGGTCTACTGGCAGCTGGGACCAATAAAGGGCGAGTAGCCTTGTGGAAAAAAATGCCCAACTCCCTAAGTGGCAGGGGGATGGAGGGCAAGGACATGTGGGCCCTTCAAACGCCTCCTGAGCTTGAAGGAAACATCACACAAGTACAGGTCAGTGCACGGCTTTGGTGCCCATTTGGTGCTCTCATTGTCTCCTACTAAATGGAGAACATAATTAACTTGGAACCTTTTGCACCAGAAAAATAATACTAACAAGAAATTATCCAGATAATGTAATCCCAGTACTTAGGAACTTGAGGCATGGGGGTGTTACTGCACATATTTAGTCCCAGTACTCAGGGGGCAGAGTCAGGCAGGCCTTTGAGATAGAGGACAGTCAGGATTACACACAGATACCTTGTCTGTAGAGACTGGAGGACGAGGAGGAGTTTTAGATGTTCTTGAATTTCAGTTTTATCTGTCACCCTATTTACCAAGCTCTCTGTCTCCACCTGTATATTCACGCGTAAATATGTTTAGAACAGCTTTATTAATATACAAGCTACATATCCAGTTGTTTTTAGTATATTTACCAGGTCTTGTCAGCCCTTCCACACAATATTTTTCTTTATAACAAACCTTAAAACATTTTAGCTGCTCTAAAAAGAAATCCACACCCCTCCGCCTCTTCTCAGCCCTCCACAGCCAGTAATATACTTTGTGACTCTGGATTTGTCTGCTCTAGACATTTCATAAAAATTGAAGCAACTGGCCAGCATAGTGGCACATACCTTTAATCTCAGCTTATAAATATCAGTCTCTGTGACTTCGTTCCCTGACATTCTGCTTCTCCCATGTCAAAGCAGGTGTTAGTACCCCCTTGTAATGGCTGACATTCCTGTAGACCACAGTTTTCTGCTGATGGGCATTTAGGTTGCTTCTGCTTTGGAGCGGTCATGAATGAAGCTATTGTTAACATCTGTGTGCAGGATTTTGCGTAGACACATAGGCTTCATTTCTTGGGAGCATTTTATCTTTAACTTGTCACTTGTTGACACACTATCTGATGAGACAGAATCATCGTACCTTCTAGTGTTGTGGTGGGAGGCTTATGATGACAGCCATATTTATTGCAGCCTCTCTGAAGTCTTCTCTGAGTCCATCATCTGGATCCTTTCACAGTTACCTCTTTACCTCCTGTTGCCATATTCTGATCTTTTACATGGCTCTTAATTAATTCTGAGAACTGAGCATTTCAGATTGACGTGAAGTTAGGAACCTAACATTTCTTTCTCACCAGCAGAAGAAAGCTGGATAATTTAATTATATAAATTGCCAATAAATGTATATAAAATAATCAATATGAATATGTCATAATCAGAATGACACTTCCTAGCAGATGCCCCACAGTTAGACTGGGTAGAACAGTCACACAGGTGTCTGCCAATCAGTTTATAGCTCAAATCTGTCAGTACTTTGAAATGTTTCTACAAAGTACATATTTTACCTTTTTAAAAGTCTTTAAGGTTTTTTTTTTTAAATAACAAGACGCAGCTTCATAGGGAGCATTTATATACTTCCTGACTGTGTCTCTGTCTCTCCTGTGTTGTTTATGCATTTGATTCTCCCCACATGGTATGAAGTGGGGCTCCAGGAAGAACCTTCTGGCAGTGAGCAGCGCCGACTCCGTGTCCATCCTCAGTGAGCAAGCCATGTCATCGCACTTCCACCAGCAAGTAGCTGCTGTGCAAATCTCCCCAAGCTTAGTCAACGTGTCTTTCCTGTCCACGGGAAGCACACACAGCCTGCGTACTGACATGCACATCACTGGAGTGTTCGCCACCAAGGTGACTGACTACCCAGGCTGGTCTATGAATGTTAGACAGAGATCTCAGTGCAGTCAAGAGAATTCAGAACAGCAAGGGGACTTGGTGACAGCTTAAGCCAGCCTGAATGACCATGTGTGTCACACACACACACACACACACACACACACACACACGCACACACGCACACACGCACACACGCACACACGCACACAAATACTAAAAGCTCACAGGCATTCTACGTCTGACTTGCATCCATGGAAGACTTGGTACCTGACTGACGTTGGACTAACAGCATGGTAACACTCAGTGATGAAGGAAGAGAGCAGGTAGCGGGTCTGTGGTCTGCATTATACTGTTCCTTAGCTCTGCTTTCGGACATCCATGTTCGTTTTAGGATGCTGTGGCTGTCTGGAACGGAAAACAGGTGGCGGTCTTTGAACCTTCCGGATCTACCTTAAGGAATGCAGGTTAGACTCTCTTCACACCCAGAGGGGGCTCCACACTTCCACTATTGCCTCAGCTTCTAGTGCAGACAGAGTAAGAGGATTATCACAGAGCTAGCAAGACCCTCATGCCGACTCTCACTTCTGTGCCTCTATTACTAGAGCCAATCCTGTTCCTCTGACTCCTGCAGCCAGATCTTTCTACACTGCCTCCTGCGAAATGGTCAAGGTATCCCATAAGTATAGTGAGACTCTGCACCATATGAAAATCCTCCTGGGCTCCAGATCTGCTAACAAGGCTGCATAAGCAATTTTGTTCCTTCTAAGAGAGAGAGCTATTACACGTGTGTCCTGTACAGTGATTGTCATCCAGCTCATAGCTGTGAGCCACAGGTGGATCTTTCCAGATAATCAATCTCAGATCAGAGCTCTGCATTTCACCAATTTCTCCAACTTTCTCTGTTCAATTTGGCTCTTCTATCTCTGGCGTCTCTAGTCTTTAGTTTATGGTCACAGAGGTCATCTTTGACTCTGTTGTCACATTGACCCTGTCAGTCCTTCCTCCCAGGGACACCTATAACTATGGTTTGGGCCTGCTGAGCAGTCCACAGTAACTTCCCCTGAGAGGCTTTTAGCATTTGTTGTCATGTTATTGTGTTTTCACAAGCTGTGGGATTCAGAGCCCAGATCCTCTGGCACAACCTCCTGAAAAACGATCCTCTGGGATGTGACTTCTCTCCTTCTAAGTTACCTGTGAAACCTTTTTTCCCTCACCACCTGCACCTCTGAGTTGTCCACTGGTCATCACTTCACTCCCTCACATCCTTTCCACTCCCTTTTTATCTTCCTTAACACTGTGGGAGCTGGGAGGGTCTCTCTGACCAGCAGAGTAACACACAGGAGATGAGAAGGTAGTCCAGATAAATGCGACTCCAGCAGGTGCTGGTTCAAACTTTAAGAGTCTGACCCCCAGGTAGTTTATTTTAGGAATATTTAGGCATAGCGCAATTTTGTGAAAAAAATTTTCCGGTTATAATTAATTCAATCTCATGTGCATGATAAGCTTAAGACATGCCTATAAACTACAACACTCGGGAGGCAGATGAATCTCTGAGTTTGAGGCCAGCCTGGTCTACAGAGTGAGTTCCAGGGCAGCCAGGGCTGGACAGAGAACCCCTGTCTGAAAACCAAAATCAGAAAAGAAAGAGAAAAAAAGCTTTTGGTAAAATCTGTGTGTAGGCCAAGATGGACGCTCCAGCACTGCGGAGGAACCTGGATGACTGTCCAGGCCGCCAGATGCTTCATTTTTCACATTTTTTGGAAGTTCCTATTTATTCAGTTAATATTATTTTCTTCTCGGGTCTCTGAGGGAATTGAAGATGAGATTATTATAGTTAAAGTTTTCTAATGACAGTTTTAGAAAAGAAACTCACTAACATATAAAGTATGTAAATTTGAGAGACATCAAAGGTAGTTACAGTTAATAAGAAAACTTAGATAAAGTACCATCTGTTAGACTCACCAAATTAAGATAAATAATAAAATATTTCCTTTAAATTTGTCAGCTGTTAATGGACTAGACATTACTGATCTAACTATCGCTTATATATTAGTTATATAATTTTCCCCCTTTTTATTTTTAACACAAAAGGGGATATATGGTGATATATATTTTAAAAAATTAGTCTGGAATATTAGGAGAGCCAACCACAGAGCCAAGCTGTGAAGTTGGGTGGTGACCCGCTCCTTTAATCCTAGCTTTAGGATTATTGAAAGGAGTTCAGACAGCTGGGTGAAGGAAGAGAAGGGAGTCTTTTAGCTTTCCTGGGTACTTCCTTGGGGAACTGAGGAGAGAGAGGTGGGATCAGTAGATTTTATAGAGACAGGATCAAGAAGTTGATAGATGAGAAGTGTCTGTGGTTTGTTCCTCTGTCTCTCTGATATTCCATCTTTTCCCCAATATCTGGCCCCGGGTTTTTATTATATACCAAATAAAATCCATGCAATAGATGGGTTCTTTAGATTAACTACATGTGAATTTTTCACAAAGATATGTTCTATAGACTGATAAGCTCACAATAGGTGTCTGGGGAAGGATCTGTATGGTCTAGGCTACACAGTGCAAAGGTCACCAGGCTATTAACCACAGCTGCTCCCAGCCTTCTGGATGGAAACAAGTTATCCATCTCTCCCTTTGAAGAGACAACCCCATATGTAGTACCTATTTATGAGCACAAAAACCTCTATGCATCCCACAACGTTATTGTCTAAAGTTCTCTGATAGATAAAATTGTCATACTGCCTGTACTGTACAATAATGCACACACACTGCTCCTCCTACCTGTGAGTCCAAGAAGCAAGGATGAGCCCTTTTATCTCAATAATGACAAGGACAGCAGGTGCTAGGGCATTTTCTGTTTACCTTGTTGTCACTTCCTTAACTAATGCGTTCTTCAGCACCTTTAGCTGCTGGCTGCAGCACAGAGCCTCCAAAATTCCTCATGGCATGGACAGGTGCTTGGTCAGTCATGCTGCTGCAGATGTTGTGCTGCCTGGAGTACCTTCAAATGGGGGAAGAGGAGATGAGGCTAGTGAGCAGGGTGGGTGGGCACGTTTAAGCCCCCAGATCAGGCCGAGGGCCCTAGGAGCTGATATGGCTCCCCATGTTCGGAGCAAACGTTGCTTTGCATCTCTCCTTTTTTTATTGTGTTTTCATGTTTCTTGGTCCTAGATTTTTAGTGTTTGTGTGATCTTTGTGTTTTGTTTTGGTTTTGGTTTTCCTTTTTTGTTTTTGTTCTGCTCATCTACAAGATTCATGGAGCTAAGATATTCTCATGGAGCTACCATGAGGACCGAGCGGACTAGGGATTCACAAGGCATTTCTACCATGCTGATGTGGTTTCAATGTCCATCTTTCATTTCAGGGTCGTTCCTGTGTGAAACATCCGTGTTAGCAATGCATGAGGAAAACATTTATACAGTGGAGCCAAACCGAATTCAAGTACGGACCTGGCAGGTAAGTGACTATCATGTTCCTAAGTCCTATTCTCCAATCAGGTGTCTCACTGAAAATGTGTTCTGGTGTAGCCTCCCCATCCATGCTGTGACCTCTGAAACAGGGAGGCAGGATTAGAGCATTTCTCAGGGAAAGTCCATTTCCCAGGACCGAGACTGTACTGGGCCATGAAATGGGAAGCAATGCTTGTTAGTTTAAAAACCTCCTGAAGGTTTTATGCTATCAGCTTAGATGGTATTTCTGGATGAGCCATCCCCCTAAATGTGAGTGAGGGCGAGGCCAAGATGGAAGCGGTGATTGATAGGCCTCCAGACAACGTCTGTGTCAGGCTTCTTCTCTGTCTGCATCCCTCTGTGACTTGCTAGAACCCAGGACTGACATGATACTAACTTGCTGTGGTTGCTACAATAAATTCTCACAGACCACTGGCTTAAGACAACAGGCATTTGTTTTCTCACAGTTGCAGAAATCAAATCCTGATAGGTTGGTCAGGGCATTCATTCTCTGGCTCCTTCAACTTTCTATATGAGACAGTGCAGCTTATTGACCTGGAACTTGGCCACAGTCTTACCACCATTGAAGTTCAAGGGCACGTCAATATGCCTAGCTTTATGTTTTGGGTTTTCTGAACCCAAATCCAGATCCTCATGCTTGTGATGTAAGCACTTTACCGACTGAGCTCAGCCCTGGTGTGATTTCTATGTAGGGCTCTGAGTTGTTTCTTGGATCCCAGTGTGCCTCACAGAAATTGCTACATATGTGATCTTGAACTGACATGCTGCCCATCCAGGCCCAGCCATAAGGTTGCTACTTCTAGGTGACAGGCACCCAGAGTGAAGACTCAATGGACAAGGGACAGAAAGAACCCCTGGTGTTCTCGAGAGTGAATTGTGCAGATGTAAGGGGGAAACACCATGTGGCCCCTACACCCCCCTGGGAGGAAGTAATGAGCACTGGTATAGAACTTGTGATGCCATGTTTTCCTACAGCCTATAGGTTTAAGAGGGCAGAGAGACCAGGAGGCAAGAGGTCAGGGCAGCTGACATCCAGAGCGGAGTGTCTCCTTCCTTCCTGTACTGTCTTCTCCTGTCCGTTAATGTTTGCACTCCGACTTTAGCCGTTGAGTGGGATGTCAGTTGTGGACCTGGAGATGAGACAAAAGCAGTGTTCTTATGACAGCTTAAGGGGAAGCTATGTGAGAGCAAAGACCTGCAAATGTCGGGCTATGCAGAAGAACGGAAGCAACTAAGTTGCGTCCTTTTCCTCCTCCTGTTCTGCTTTATCTTCCTCCTCTTGGTTTTGTTTTTCAATACAGTGCTTGGATAGAGTCTGTACCTTGTGCACACGCTGTACACTAAGCCACACCTCCAGCCTGTCTGCCATTTTTATGTTACAGAAGGCACATGTGTTGGCTATAGTCAGTAAGAAAATGCTAGTGGTCTCTCCCACATTCCCACCCATCTCTCTCTTCAGGAGGCAGATGTGTGACTCTGTTGATGTCTTTCTCAGTGGTAAGGTGACTTCAGATACTTTCTTTCCATTTTCCTGCACCATTACCTTTAGAGATGGTCAAGGTTGGGTGGTACGTGGTCAAGGCTGAAGCCAGAGGTCCTGGAAGAATGGGAATGAGGCAAGAGTTTGGGGGGCTCATGGTGATGTCAGCAGGAGGAAGATAGATTTGGGGTTGGATCTTCTTGGTTTTGTGTTGGTTTTCATTAAAAAATAACTTCTGAGTTTGCATAGTGAAGAGACTGGGGACTTGGTGAAGGATGATGGTGTTCTGGGAGATATAATTAGGAGATGAGGCTCTGAGGGCCTTAGCCTGGTTTAGACAGTGAGTCATGAGAGGGAGTGGACTTTAACAGAGAAGAAAGAAGTGGGATACTTCCTCTTCCTGAACACAGGCTGGATTTGTTGTGGGACCTGAAAAGTGTAAACCATGGAAGTAGAACAGGTGTATGGGGGGGGTCATCTTAAACCAGAGAGTACTTCCTCATTTCCTGCAGTAATGTACCCATATACATGGCCTCTGCTGCACCTGCCCACCCCCAAAGCATACAACTGGCTCCATTGCTCTCTTGCAGCCATAGCAGATGTGAGGTTTGTCAGCACAGAGACATTTGTTCAGTATGCCACCTCCTGTTCTGATAACTGCCTTCTTCCTGGTTCACCTCATTTTAAACACCGCCCCCAGAATAGACATTAATTTCTCAAGTATTTTATTGGAATGTAAAATACAGAAAGCACGAGTAGGTTCTAAGTGTGAATGACTTTCCACAAATGGCATATGTCCAAAATGAGATAGATGTCCTGGTACAGCGCCTTTCCTAATCTTACCACCCAGGAGATCGTGCACCTAATGTTGATAGTGTGAGAAGTATCTTTGGAGCTCTAACACAGTGCCCAGCCCACAGGGACAGACGTCACCTTGTGTGTGACCACAGAGCACTGTGATCCTTGACCTGAGGCGTGTGGCACCAAGACTGTACTGAGACAGGGGCCAGTCCTCCTTTGGAAGCAGCTCCAGTTTAAATGCATGCTGGTCCCCTGGTAATCTCTTGTGGGTGAATGGGTGTTTTCTAGGAGAGAGCGGGCATCGGACAAGTGTACAGCTAAACGTGTTCTTCTCTCCCCAGGGGACGGTCAAACAACTTCTGCTCTTCTCTGAGACCGAGGGCAGCCCCTGCTTCCTAGACGTCTGTGGGACTTTCCTGGTTGCAGGGACAGATTTAGCTCACTTTAAAAGTTTTGATCTTTCCAGAAGGTACAGTTTTCATCCAAACAGAAGTATTATGAAACAGTTTAGTAGACAGAAAATTGGAACATTGTCAAAATCTTAAATTCTTATCTCATGTGACCTTTTTTTTTTTTTAATCTAATTCAGAAGAGACTGATTATTGGTTCTAAGAATTAACCTCCTTTTCCCTGTGGTAGGGTTCAGTGCACAATGTGAGAAGCAGTGAGCTGACAGAACACCCCATAGGCCAAGGTCTCAGCAGTCAGAGAAACTAATTTGTGTGATCAGCAGAAAGGTGCCGAGAAGGGACCTCCGCCTGATGCTGAGGTCATTCTTTTCTCCTGTGCTCATGCAGGGAAGCGAAAGTGCACTGCAGCTGCAAGAACCTGGCCCAGCTGATCCCTGAGGTGGGGAACATCACTTCCCTGAGGTGCAGCGCCAATGGGAACAAGATCAGCATCCTCCTTAGCAAGGTAAGGCGACGTCCTCGCTGGCCTCTGCTGGTCCATATGAAGGACCTCTCTGGAGCCCTCTGGCTTCTGACAGGCCCATAGCCATCTGCTCTGGCTGGATGTACTCTCCTCGGTAGGTCTTTTGGGTCTTTGTGCCTCACCTTCTGTCCAGCTCCTTCTTGCTTCAACTCCCTCCTCTATTTCCCACTTCCCTCTGGTCCCCTCTCTCCTGCTTCCCTCTTGGCACACACTCGTTTGTTTGTGTGATACTTTGTGTCTTGCACATCATGCATCTCCATCCCTTTGTACCCACCCTCTGCCCTTGCACACACCCCCATATTAAATAAAATTTAAGAGGAAAAAAGAAAAAAGAAGAAAAACAGTCAACCTTGTCATGGAAGCTGTAGCGTGACACAGTGAGTCCAACAGTAAACCCTCTTATCCATATAGTTTTACTTGCAAGTGTCAATCCTGCTGTTACCCTGTGTTGTGGAGGTCCCGCAGCTTTGCATCTGCAGGACTGGTCCCTTCACTTGCTCCAGCAGATCCCAGATGGGGTGGATGTTGGGGTGGGCCCACTCATAACCCTGGTTGTGGGCCTGGGCAGTTGCAGGGTTGGTCAGCCCTCCATCTCTCCCTTGTCCTCACCACCTGGGTGAGCTCTCCTGCATTGCCCTGGCAAATTCACCCCTTGAAGCCGTGAGCAAGGGGTGGGGCCAGTTCTCCTGCCTTCAAGCCCTCAGGGTTGGGTCCCCCACACCTACAGCTTCAGAGCCAGCTCTACAGAGACCAGTCTCCTGAGTGCTTTAGCTGATGAGGGGCAGGCCCAATTCTCTACCTGCCTCAGATATTGATGGGTGGAAGAACAGGGGGTTGGTAATGCCATCTCTCCACTGCCCATACCACCACATGACAGATGAAAAATGGGAACGGCTCTCCCATGCTCACAACTTCGGGGCTGGCTCACCCACAACTTTGCCAATGGAGTTGGCTCTATTATGCTACCCACTTGAGGTATAGGGCCTGCTTCCCAAGACACACTCTGGTTTTTTGTTTTGTTGTTTGATTGTTTGGTTGGTTATTGTAATTTTTACTTGCAATGTATCATTAAAAAGTATTAATATTTATTAAAAGGTATTTTAACATTTATGGATACAAATTGAACCTTAGTGCAACTCTTGAAGTTAGGATTGTCCCACAACGGGGTTATTGATCTAGTCTCCAAGAAAGCAGGAGCAAAACAGGGCAGCTCAAGATCTTAGCAGCCTTTTCAAGGGGGCTGGCTACTCCCCATTCAAACTCCCAGAACTCCAGAGACACGCCTCCCAGCCTTGTCAGCTAACACCGGAATTGGTGTGTGTTGGTTGTTTTGGTTTTGTAGTTGTTTCAAATCAGGGTTTCTCTCTATAGCCCCATGTGTTCTGGAATCCACTCTGTAGAGCAGGCTGGCCTTGAACTCACAGAGAGATTCTCCTGCCTCTGCCTCCCAAGTGCTGGGATCAAAGGTGTGCGCCACCACACCTGGCCTGTACTCTGTTCTTACATCTTCACCTGCATACACTTTCCATCTTTCCTGCCCTTCTTCAGAGATCCCTTTGTCCTTTTCTTGTCTGTCTTCTTAATCACCCAGCCAAACTCGTTGTCCACAAGAAGGAATGACAATTTTTTTCTATGGCTGTGAAGCCTACGGTGTCTTCTTTTGTCTGAAGTTTTTGCAAAATTTCATCTTGCCTTTCAAAGGGACTCACATTCTATTTACGATTCTCGTGCCTACTAGAATAAAATTACCTTCCTGATACGTGTTTCCTCATCTTTGCTTTGTGAGCTTGAGGGGCCAGCCGCCTAACTGTGCTCTTTGGTGAGGCTCTGAGGAAGACACTGGTTAACAGAACACTGGTGGACACAGTGGAGGAGGGAAAGACTGGGGATTGAATCCAGCGCTTCCCTTTCCTTGGCTTCTTTTGAATGTACACATATATGATATTCTTCCTCTGTAAATATTCAAAGAAGGAAATGAGAAATGATAAGATTATTATCATATTGAGTTATATTTGGCGAGTCCCACTGACCCAGTCTTAAAATGCCCCAGCCCAGTAAGTGCGGCAGCTTGTCTGGAACAAAGGGAGAAAGCACAGGAGAGCCTCACAGCAGTGTTACAGTGATACAGGAGGAAATAAGGACACACAGTGTCAGCTGTGTGAGGCAGGCAGCTGCACGAGACCTAGTTCAAGGGTCCTCTCGGTCTAGGTAGGGAACATTGAAGTCTGTGAGGACATCCCTGGTCCTCAAAAATCCTTGTGTATAGAGACTGGAGAGGTGACAAAGCTTAGCAATGCTTGTTGCTCTTGCAGAGGACCCGGTGGCTCACAACCATCCTTAGATTCCAGGGAGTGTGACCTTTTGACCTCTGTGGGCCCAGGCACACAAATACGCATACACATGGAATCAAATACATTTCTCTTCTTTTAAGGTTTGCTTGTTTTTAAGAAATCTCTGTGTGTAGTCATGAGGTGGGGCAGCCAGGCCCCTTCTGAGCCTAGAGAACCCAGAGCAGCCAAGCCTGAGCCCAAGGATCTACTTGTTTTCCTTTGCTTCCAAAGCCACTGACTGCGCCTCCTCTTATGAGGGAAGGATCTGGATGCAGTTTTCAGAGATGGCATAAAGAGCCCTCAGGTGGGCCTCTTGTCACTGCCTATGCTGCCAGATGGAGCACTGGTCAGTGGGTTCCAACCCCTTCCTCTACCCCAAAACATGACTCAAGCAGTTACAATAAAAACTTCTTGAGAGTCATATAAAATAAAATTAACCACTTACAATAAGCAATGCAGTGACACTTGGTACAATTGCAGTATAGTACAGCTACTTCCTCTGTCTGGCTCCAAACATCTTCATTCTGAAGAAGTATGTGGTAGCCATTAACTGGCAGTCCCACCCCACCTTAGCTCCTGGATTTTCTTATTCTGGACCGAGTCGTGTAACACGTGGTATTCGGTTCTGACTTCTTTCACGCACTACAGCACTTGGGCTCATCCGTGTGGTAGTGTGTGTCGCTTCTGCATTCTCTTTGCTCCTGAATTGTTTGACAGACCACATTTTCTTCACTGAGCTGTTGATGGTCACTTAGTGAACAGAGCTCCTGAACAGCTGGGCTTTCCTGCCTGTCTGCTCCCAGCTTTTACTACAAATACAACTTCACGTGTTAGCTGCCAAATGGAAGTGATCATCACCTCCGTCTTTGTGAGGCTTATTTCCTTTGCATTCCGTTGTGCTAATGTTATTTTTTGCCCTAAATCCAGATTCCTTTTGAGTCCCTTGGTTAGTCTGCCTGGCTAAGAAAATGTCTCCGGGCTTAACATGGTGGCACATGTCCTAAATTCCAGCACTCAAGAAGTAGAAACCAGTGGATCTCTGTGAGTTCAAGGCCAGCCTGGTTCAGATCATCCAAGGCTGTAGTTCACTATGTATAGTGAGACCCTGTCTTTCTTCCTTCCTTCCTTCCTTCCTTCCTTCCTTCCTTCCTTCCTTCCTTCCTTCCTTCCTTCCTTTCTTCTTTACATCTCTAGTCAAAAACGAAAAGAACACCACTTTTAGACTTTATTCTAAGTTGTCTGAAATTACAGAGTAGTAACTAAAATAGTATTTCAGTAGACTTTATAAAGAATTAAATTATTATTCTGGTGGTGCGCCATTTATTAGAAGCCAAGGAGGCCAGTGACAGGTGCAACTTCCTCAGACATGGTATGTCGGCCCCATGGGCACAGGCCCTAAAGCATTGCCAGTCCCTGAGCACTACGTCTTCTCTCTCCTAGGCTGACAATAGCCCTGATTCCAAAATCTACACCTATGATGTTGAAATGGACACATTGAATGTCTTCAGCTTCAAGACTGGACAGATTGGACCGATGCAGACACTGCCCTTTAATGAGCCGGAGACCAATGAGTAAGATTAAAGTCGAGAGGATTTTGTAGAAAACAGTATTTGCCCGCTGTCTAACTTATACTAAGTTATGCTTCAGAGCCTCACAGAAGCTACTAGTAGTAAAACCAAATAGTGAGTCAGACACCCGAGCAGCTGAAGTAGATTTAAGCTATTCCTCTCTGTGCTCCAGGCCCAGCTCTCATAGGAAAGGGGGGCTTGTCTTCGTAGAGAATATGTTTCTAGAGTAATAAAAAATAAGTGTCTTTCTGTTGGGGGGGGTTGCTATAAATATAGTTCCTACTACAGAAAACATGTTTATGGGACTTCAAGCACTTACAGTACTTCACTGCATCTGTATTTAACTCTGCATGGCTTGAGTCAGGAAAGCAAACCGTTTGGGGAAGAATGCTAGGTGTGTCTGCAGGGAAGTCAAGGCAGAACAAAAAGCATGGTATGGGAACCTTCAGGCTCCCTCCGGTGGCTTCTGGCTTCGGTGGCTCGCCTTTTCTGTCATCCTTTTTCATACCGTTCTGCTGTTTTTTTCTTCTTGCTAGTTTTGTTGTTTGATTGACTTGATGGATTGTGATGCTGAGGACAGATCCCAGAACCTGTGTGTGCCAAGCAAGTGTCCAACCACTGAGTTACACCCAGCCCCAGTCTTCCCTTTTGCTGTGTGTAGCGGGTCTCCCTTCCTGACTCAGATCGTCCTGCACAGTCTCCCTGAGCCCTGCCTGCCTCCTTAGACCCTTCCCTGGAGCCTTCTTTAACCTGTGTGCTCTGCTTTGCACCCCTGTTGATACCTTACTTCACCAGCCCCTTCTCTCTCCACCACCTGTACCACTGACCTCCCGCCTCAGAATATGGGCCTTGAACTTATCACCCCTCAGATTGAACAGTGTCATCCCGATCCCATGTCTCTGGTTTTCTGGGACCCGGTATAAATCTCTGGAACTAACCTTCCCTCCTCTTCCTACTATCACTTCCCCTCTTTATTTTATGAAATGTCTTTGAATTCCTGTTTTTCTCTTGACTCTGCCCGATCTCCACAACTTTTAGGAATAGACAACATCCTTCCTGCCTGTTGTCAGTCTCTCCTAGGCTAGTACAAAGGAAACAACCTGTATCTGGCGTACAGCTGAGCAGGCGTGGCCTGTGGGCACACCACCAGTGCTGCTGCCAGGAACATCTATGAGGGTTATGTTTCCTGTAGGAGCAGGTCGTGTACAACCACAAAGGGCCATTGAGGCCAGCCATGCCATACCCTTCCCTGTGTTTACTGTGCTCCTCTGGGGGTGGCACTTAAGACTGACTATCTGCCATACCTCCTAATTCTCCCCTTTTGTGGGTCATGATCCTGCCTTCATCTCTGCCACATTCATTTACTGTTGAGACCTCCATCCCTTGCCACCTAGTTCATTGATCTCCCTCTAATAGAACTTCTTCAAGTTTGGGACCCCATAAATCATGGTATCTTATAGCTGGGGAAGACGAGGGTAAAATTAGACAGTGTCACATAAGCTTGCTTCTGAATGCCCCCTAGGAAATTATAGGACCTCTGCAGGACCTCCAGTCCAAGCATCAGGCATCATTCTCCGTGTCTCCAAAGCAGACTTCCCAGACCATATCTCCCAATTTCTCAATCTGATGGGGTGTGTGATGGTGGGTGGCCCGAAGGTGCTCCAGGAGCCATGCATTTGCCAACCCTGTCACCTGCTGGCATCGAGTGAGGTGATTCTAAGTGGTGTTGGCGGTACTGAAAGGAGTATTCTTCTCAGAGTTGGGGATATATCTTCCTTTCTGTTTCAGGACCCACATCTTTATGCATGAGAGACTAGCGAATTATGTTCCTGTGAACCATTTCTGGGATCAGAGTGAACCCAGGCTCTTCGTGTGTGAAGCCTTGCAGGAAGCACCTGGAGTCCAGCCACAGGCTGTAGATAAGCAGCTCCACATGGAGAACACATGCCACAAGGTACCTGTTTTTTGCTGTGTTACATGTTTAGATGTCTATGGTGAACATTTGCTAGGTAGTGTCTTCATGGCATAACTTATGGGAGAGTTATTAGGAAAATTCATTCATGTGAAGTAGAATATCTGCCTCATACCTCCCACTTAGTGTTACTGTGTCATCAAGCTCATTTCCATAAACCGATGGTGGACAGATCCATCTTTTTGGCAAGGAGAGAGAAGTTGAAGCAGGGTTTCTCTGTGTAACCCTGGCTGCCTTGGAACTAGCTTTGTTGACCAGGCTGGTCTCGAACTCACAGAGATCTGCCTGCCCCTCCTGAGGGCTGGAACCAAAGGAGTGGGCCACCAGCACCCTGCAGACAGACCCATCTTGAGCCACACTGGAAAGCAGCAGTGTGAGGTGTCTGTCGAATGGCATTCCCCCTTTAATGTACCCCATTCTTCCTGTGTAGGTCTGCCCCACCTTTTTTGTTGAGCCTAACCCCAAATTTTAATTTCTTGACTTTTTTAACTGTCCCATGTGACTCTTCTCTATGGGCAGTGCTCTTTAGAGAGCTCTGTGTGAACTAACCCTTCTGGCCTTAGTACATGCCAAGCTTGGATCTGAGGTAGCGCTACAATCCTCACTCACCCCTCAGCTGTCCTTAGTCATTGTCCCTGCCCTCCTCTGTGGGGCTCACCCTCCATGCCGATGTGCTCTTGGCTCCAGAAGAGCACTCACACAGGAACTAGGACTCTGGTGCTTTCCAAAGCTTATGTTTTGCAAGATGTTAGAGGTGCCTGAAAAGCCCAGCAATGTGTGTAACCCACCTTCCTCTCAGAACAGTGTGTAAGCATGACTCCCGTGGAAGTCAGCACAGGGAAGCCAAGTTTATAGTCTCAGGGCTCATCTTCCTGATAGAAACATTCTCGCCGATGAGAATATGCCCCTGAGACCATCTCAGATCAGTCAGTGCCCTGAGAATACCAGGGGCAAGTTCAATCCTTGATCCTCAAATGCCAGAGAGATAGAATAGATGGAAGTGGCTTCTGTGTCACTGGAATGATGGAAACATTGCTAGAGGAATTCTCCAGGTGGGCAGTGTGACAGCCCCAGGAAATAATGGACACAGCAAAGATCTCTCTAGTAAGAGATGAAGGTGTGTCCATGAGGAGGTTGGTGCTGGTCATGTGATCAAGTGGTTCGCTATCATTTCTGTGATGATGGTGTGTGCAGTTGTAGGAGTTCACACCACAGTAGCAAGGAAAAGGCCTGTGTCCTCTTTGTTTTTAAGAAGCAGTTGCACAGGAAGGTGGTCCTGGCATTTGTTGAGGCTTATTCTGCTCGCACGTGACAGAGACAGCAGCGTTTGGGCTCTCTCTTGTGCCTTCTGTACTCCTCAAGAGCCGAGAGGAGAAGTTTGTTGTTGTTTGTCAACATCGTTATTGTTTGGTTTTGTTTTTTTGAGGCAGGGTCTGACTATGTAGCTCTAGCTGGCCTACAATCACTACGCAGACCAGACTGGCCTCTAACTCAAGATGCACCTGCCTCTGCCTTCCAAGTGTCGGGCTTAACCTGACTCATTGATGATTCTTAAATCAGAGCAAAGAACCCCAAAGGGAGAATTTAAAAACAAAACAAAAAAGCCCAAAGCATTCTTGAGTTTCCCTCATGAACTCAGTTGGCTTTGAATGGTTAGTCACTCCTGTGGTCTGTGGATCACAGACAGGTGAGGTGCAGTCACACAGAAGATGCCTTTCTTCTTCAAAGGGGCAGATCAGAAGCTTGGGAAGCTCTGGAGAAATGGCATCATGACCATATACACCCTGAAAAGAAATTGAGAAAAAAAGGAAAATTGTATTGCTAAATTTAAAGCCAAGCAACATTGTCCTGTGTCTTCCAGGAAGATGTTTTGATTCTGTCATTCTTCGCTTCTGAAGAGCATGGTTTCTTGATCCATGACTGCTTTCCCCGGCCTCCTACCTACCAGAATCTTCTGGGAATTGAAGTGCCTCATTATTACTTCACAAAAAAGGTGGGAGTCCCTGATAGCTGCGGTTACTCTCTGTCCTCCCTACCCTGACTGGATTCTTCCATGTGTCTCTCACATACCTGAGGTATGAGTTGGCCCTCCACGTTCTGAGACTCACCTCTCCTGAGGCCAGGTCAGCCTTCAGCCGTTAATAGTTACGTGACATTCAGCTAGCACTGACATCTCACATGCGGGGAAACCTCACAGGACATGCCTTTGTTCTTGGGGAAGACGAACAGGACACTGGCTTGACAGGACTCTCAATCTTTCCCTTTTGACTTTGCTTTTAATGACACAGCTTTCAACCTTTATCATTTCTTTTTATTCTAGCTACATTTTTTTAAAGAATAATTAGTCCTATATTCTTCTTAAGGAATTTAGGAATTAAAAATGATACAAATCTCCCTGATCCCAGCCCAGAGACGATCACTGTGAGGCATCTGGTATTGGTACTCAGGAGGCTTCTGTAACCTAGGTATAAATGAGGTACATACATATGGTTCTTAATAAGGTTTTGAAAGAATGCAGTTGGCAAGCATGAGCACACATCCTAACGTGTAAATATTTTACATACCTGAGATCCCTTTGGGCTGTGGTTCTAGAATGATACATCGACAAATGAACGTGAGCCCAAGCAGTGTCACTGTTGAATCCATTTTTACTGACTGCTAGTTCTTCAGCTCTGGGCCCATTGTCACCAGGAGGTGGTGGCTGTGGTGGCGGTGGAGTTTTCTGGTGCTTTCTTTCCTTTTCCTGGTTTCTTTCTTTTGTGCTGAATTCAAACTCAAGACCTCACACATGTTAGGCAGATGCTTTACCACAACTGAGCGACACCTCACAACCTTACTGAGGGACTTTTGACATACAGGAGCCCAGTGGGCTGCAGGGGCTGGAGCTGTCAGTGAACCTCATAGTCACTGAGCTCTGCAGCTGTTGCCGTGGCTTTGATGCCCTGAACTGAAGAAGCTGCCATCTTGCTGGACCCACACCTTCTGGAAAAAAAACATAGATGTCTTTCCTATCACTTCCCTGGCATTATCATACCAAAAATGTGGGGAGAGGGGACCTGTGGTATCAGCTTTCACCTTATTGTTTCTTGGTTTCCCCATATGGGAGTGTAAAATTAGTCTTTAAAATGAGCCCTGTGCTACTCTTATTGTCTGAAACTAATCTTTCTATCTTTAAAAAAAATTTTAATTTTATGGATGTATGTTTACTTGTGGGTATGTGCACATGAGTTGCAGGTACCTGTGGAGGCTGGAAGCAAAACAGGTGGTTGTAAGCTCCCTGGGTGATGAGAACTGAAGTATGGCTCTCTGCAAGAGCAGTACCTTTTATGAACCACTGACCCATTTCTCTAGCCCCTCCCCCACTCTCTTTTTCTTTCTTGCTTGCAAGATTTTAATTATGTGGCCTGGGGTGACCTTGAATTCACACTGAGTCTTTGTGCCTCTTGAGGGCTGAGATTGTTAGGATTGCAGGTGTGTCCAGCCATACCTGATTTAGCCTGTTGTTACTTTTGTAGCCAACAGCTGGGTAGTAGGATAGGCCACCAGGAGACAGGGCAGAGCAAAAGCCTGTATCTGCTATTTAGTCCCCTCCACATAAGCACATAAGCTAATGAGACTGTACCGTGTGGAGTGCTGGGTAGTCACAAACATACAAGCTACACTCAGTTCTTCCCAGAGCTGTGATTTACCTTCAGAGGAATTGGTGTAGAGAATATGGTGGCAATGGCCACTGCCCCTTGATTTTTGACCATTTGTGACCATCCTCATGGGGGCTTCTAGCTTTAAGTTCTGCATACATGCATATATAATGATATACACATTTTAAATAAAAATGAATCCAGGACAGTTGGTTCCAGATTTCCATGTACCATCTACAGCAATTTTGCACAGCCGTTAGAAGGTGGTGTGTGAGCAGTTTGTATGTTACATTTCCATGTGCCTTAAAAATGGAATTGATGTTTGGGGAAGTATTCATGTGATGCTAAGTTCTGGGAGTCATTTCTCTGTCAGCACGGGTGTCTTTAGTTGCTTTATTTTAAAGTAGAATCCCACTGCCAGAATCATATTTTCCTGGCGTTTTTCATTCTTGTTTTGTGGTCTTTGGTGTAATTTCCCTTTGATTAGAAAACAGAAAGTTTGGAAAGTTCTTTAAGTTCTTCTGTTGACTTTTCTAGTCTGGATTTCTGTTTCTTCCACACATTTATGCATGCTTTCTTTTTCCCTCATCTCTCCGTCTGTGCCAACTCATAGTTGTTATTCCACAGAAGAGGCATGTATGATGCAGTCGTAAGTATGAAGCCCTGGGTTATGGCTTGTCACCTCGGTTTTGTCTTGTCCCCAAGACCCTTATATCCTTGCTGTGTTGTATGTGTGCCAGGACTTTCTGCCTACCTTGCTCACCTACATAGGAAACCTTTCTGGAGCCTAGAGCTTTTTGTCTGGCCGTGAAGCCATGTGACTTGGTGAAATTTGACAGGAGCCCACTGGCTCCTAGTCTGATGGGTACCTGTGGCAACTCAGTCATTTCACATGATCTCCAGGTATAAGAAATTCTTGGGTGACCTGTGTCTGCAATATAAGGAGTATATTAGTTTATACTTGCAAAGTGCTGCCAAGGAATACCCAGAAGGCATGGTGTTCCTTTAAAGGTAACTCTTATTCTGTTCACTGACATGCATGTTTCAGTCTCCTTTCCCCAAGGGTTTCAGTGCTCATGCATTAGTTCCCAGCACCTTTACCATGTGACTGGCAGGTTGTTCCAATCCTATGACACGGGATAAACAGTCTCTGCCTCGTGTCCAAATACAGATGAGGTCAAAGCCCTATTTAGCTCCCAAGATGAGACAAGCTCAGATGTGTTTAGAGTCGTGTGGCCATAGACAATTCATACCTCAGAGATCAGTAACAAGGAGCTAAAACAGAGGCATGATAAGTAAGCAGGAAACGGAGTTCTGAGGCTCCCAGGATGCTCACACAGTAAACTTGGTTCTTGTTACAACTACACCAAGGATAAAGTTAACAATGTGAAGGACAGTGTCCAACTTGGTATACAACTAGCCAATCTCTTCTGTCATCTGGCTAGTATTACCTAATTATATATATGTATATATGTGTGTATGCATACATATATACGCACATGTATATATGTATGTATATATAATTAGATATATAATATATATTGTAATTAGGCATTATATATATGATATGTAATATTTATATATATTATATATATATATGTATATATATCCATGGACCTAAATGTAAACTACCCTCAACAGAACCTTTGTTTATCCCGTATTCTATGCCTAGAAGGGCTTTCCAGAGAGATACACAACAAGGCATCATACATTTCACCAGATTTTCAGAGTCCAGGTCAAGTGTTGGTTTCTCCTTGGGGTCTTCTCACGGAGCCTGACAGATGAGCTCAGAACAGTGAGGTTGGGTCATTCTTGACAGCTGAGCTGGGGAGGAGATGGTTGAAGCCACCACTTGGATCGTCATGGTAGCAAATATGTGCTAGAGAGTGTGTGTACATAACAATGTACAAATGGTCTGGAGAGAGAAGGGCATTCCAGCCCTGGAGAGAAGGGTCTAAGCACGGGTGCAGAGGCTGAGAGCATTAGAAGAGCCATGCCAGGAACCGTGGGCTCCTCAGCACCTCCTGTTCAAGAAAGACAGGCTAGTTAGTGTTCTTTAATTTTAAGAGATACATGCGTGTCTGACTTGACTTAAACTGGTAATAGTCTGTGTGAGAAATGAAGCGCTAGAAGAGGGTAGTAGCAGCAAGAGCTGTTTGTAATGTGAGACTCTGACACATTACTGAATTAGAGGCTGGCAAAACAAGTTTGCACCTGGGGACAGCCTCTGCTTTCCTGTTGTCTCAAACAAGGACCCAAGGCTTTGATCAATTTCAGTGACATTAAAGGCTTTCCAGGACCCCGTGGAAACCATTTGGCCTGTGGCTATATACCTATATATCTATGTCTCCCTGTGTATAGATTGCCCATCTATTCATCGTTTGAATTTAGAGGTGAGACTGAGTGCAGGCATTGCCTTTACATGTTACTTGACAAGCACGTGGGCCTTTGTCCTCCAGCCTGGAGAAGCAGAGAAAGAAGACAGGGTGGATTCTGGGCACTACCACATCCCTCAGATGGTAGCCAAGAGACCGCTCCGAGACTTTGTGGGGCTGGAGGACTGTGACAAGCCTACTCGTGATGCCATGCTCAACTTCAGCTTCTTTGTTACCATTGGCGACATGGATGAAGCTTTCAAATCTATCAAACTCATCAAAAGGTAAGGTGTCTACTCCCTGACATGTCAAAGGTGGCATGTACCCTGCCTAGAGCCTTCATCCTTTTTAATGCCTTCTTTAAAAAAAAAAAAAGTTTCTCTATATTTATTTTATATGTATATTTTACTTGTATTTGTGCGTATGAATCACATGTGTGCCTAAGGACGTCAGAAGGCATTGATAGCGCAGAGCTGTAGCTACAGCCATCATGTAGGTGCAGATCCTCTGCTATAAGTACTCTTAACCATTTTTCCAGCCCCTTTTATGCCTTCTTTATCAATTGTAGTGTTCAACTGTTTTTCTATTCAATGAACAATCCACCAAAGCTCAAGGGTAGGATATCTGGCACACCATGTGGTTAGTGCTGCAGGCAGGCCTGGCTCCTGGTAACAGTGGTTCTGGGAGCCTCTAGGCTGTTACTTAATCATTTTAATTAATTTTAAAGTTCAGAGTACTCGATCCAAAGTTCTGTAGGTGCTAAATATTGTTCAAAAGTATTAAAAAATAAACACCCAACCTATCCTTGAGGTACAGTTAAATCTTAGGAAAGAAGTTACAGTCATGTAGACATGCTAGCTTGCTCTAGTCATCCCAGCACTTAGAAAGTTGAAGTAGGAAGATTACTGTAAGATTGAAGCTAGCTCGGACTGTGTAGTGAACTCCCAGCCAGTCTATGATACAGAGTGAGAGAGACCGTTTAAATATAAAGAAACCACTAAGGAGTATCTACACATAAGTTCTCCATTTCTGAGAGAATTTGGAAATTCTTTGCAAGAGTTTTTGACAGATTTTCATTTAAAATGACAAAATAAAATATGGTCAAGTTATACTAGGAGAATGGAAAAGTGTAAAAATAAATGCCTGAGGTTCAAAGATGGTTCAGAGCACTGGCTGCTCTTCCAGAGGACCTGGGTTCAATTCCCAGCACCCACATGGCAGCTCATACCTGTCTGTAACCCCAGTTCCAGGGATTCCGACACCTTCACACAAACATACATGCAGGCAAAACACCAGTGAACATAAAAGAAATATAAACTATATATTAAAAGAAGAAAACAAATGCTTGGAATTAGTTCTCTGCCCCAGCATACATACAGTGGTTATTTTGTAGCACAGATTGTAATTTTCTGGGATATCATGAAACTACTGTCCTTCTACTTTCTTTGAAAACTATTAAGACCTTGTTTTAATGTAGTTGGGAGAATTTTTTTCCCCTACACTGGCCTTACAGACATGTAATTTGGAAGTGTCCAGCAAGGCTGAATATCATAGCCCATTTTTTCCTGGATAACTTTCATTTACTTGGGACGTGATCATAGCCTGCACAGCCACTTTTAGACCTTTAATGTACTTTATATGATATATCCACCTACTAATGTATTAGTGCATGACTAGAAATAAAAATGTCTTGTAGGAAGAGACAAGTGGGAGAAAGCCATAGCTAAATGCTTGAGTCTGTGTGCTGTACTGGGAACTTGTACCTGCTTATTTCTACACAGTGCTGAGCATTGCATATGGCCAATCCACAAATGCGTATATGTCATCTGTCTCTCTATGTGTCTAAGGCACTGATTTATTTCACTGTTTGTTCCGACTTAAAGACAAAGCTTTGGCACAAGATGGGCTTCAGAATTGATCAACTTTAGGCACTAGAACCGAAATCAACAAACTTGGCATTTATTAGGAGAGGCAGCCAGAGGAGGGCGGGTCACTCCTGGCTTCATGGTGCCAGCTCCCTCTTGCTTCATTTGCCAGCTATGATTCCTGCCTCCTGGTGGCCATGATGAGCTACCTAGTAGGGATGCACCCGGACATTGGTCACAGATGTGGTCAGGCAGCCCTGGGTTCTGTGGGCCACTTTTAACCCTGGAGGTTTCCAATAGCCTATCTGCCCTAGCTGGAGAGAGGCCGAAGGCTTCCTTGGGAAAAGCCACCAGAGTTTATCCTTTCCGTTCTGTTTGCTGGTTTGCTGTGACAGGTCACAGTTGTCTGAGTGCAGAATTGTGGATTTCACAGATGTGGACTTCTGGGTTGTGCAAACCATGAATTAGGGTATGTGCCTCGTCTGGATCCTTAGTGAGGTCTTATCAGCCCTTTTAGTGTCATCCCACAAAAGTCTCAGGGGAAAAAATGTAGAAATATGGGTGGAGTTTATAAAACACAAGTGTTAGACGCAGTTCAGAGGCTTGTGTTTATTTTAACTTAGACAAATAATCAGGAGTAAAATGTACACTGCTAATCTGATTCTGGCAAAAAACCGTTACCACCTGTTATAAGTTCTGTTTCACTAAAGGATTATCAGACCCTTAATGAAAAGCTTCTGGATATTCTGCTTTATAAAAGTAATCAGGGATGCCATCTCAGTAGATGCAGAATAAGTTAACCCCAAATGGAGGTGGAGAGCAAGGTGCCCACACTGCCTCCTTCCCTGCCTCAGCTTCTAGTCTCCACCTTTTAAACCTGCATGATGTAAAGCCGTGCTATGCTGGCCAAGGAAGACTGTGTCAGAAGTAGGGTGGCACACATGACATACAGACACATAATATATTCATATGTAACATAATAAATGTACATGAGTATCATACATATGTATATATAGGTAACCCAGACTTGCCCCACACCTCTGCACAAGCAGGGCCTGGGGCAGGCTATTGGTTTCTAGACTATGACATTATAGTGGTTATTCATAGAGACGGTCTCAGTAAGGGTGTTCTCAGCATGGAGACTCCACATAGTCATTATCCAAGCCACGGCGAAACCGTGCTGTGAGGGAGCGGCTGATGACAATCACCCGGGGTGCCATGCAGTCTTCCCTCCGGTGAAGAATGTTCCAGATGAGCATGGCAGCCGCCAAGGTGGCCAGAAGGCAGGCACCAATGTTCAGGTAGCAAGACCAAGATAAGTTGGTGTAAGGGCCGATTCTGTAGAAGGTCACCAGTCCGATGACCAGCACAAAGCCTGCAGAAAGAAGAGAACAGGTTAATAGCTTGTACCCGAACCCCCAGGAGACAGGCTGTGCCTGTCCTTCAATGCTACCCTCCTTGATAGGGGCTGAGCTACTTTGTGTGGCCTCTTTATCTCTTTCAGTGAGGCTAAAACTCTGGGTAATTGCAGGAGGAGACAATAGAGGGTCCTGTCGTGTCAGTCTCTGGGCATCAGGCCTGTTCTTGAGCGTCAGTACAGCTTCTACAGTCCCCACACCTGGCAGGCAGCTTTCCCAGCCTCAGACAGAACCAACCATCATTTTAAAAAAAACTGAGTTCAATGACCTCTGACTTTTATAAACGCTTAATTTATTTGAAGCAAAAACAGCTAGTTCTTACATTTTTATCTAGAAACAGACTGGCATTTGTTGGTCTAAATTCCTGCTGGAGAACATTCATACCCATGGCTCTAGGGCCAAAGGGAGCAGAGGTTCCCGCTCCCCTGATCAGGCCACCTAGAGCCCACACCTGGCAAGCACAGGTTGGGGCCTGGCTCAAGTCTGGTTTTCATATGTCTGGTTTCCTTCCACTTCTCAAGAGCTTCCCTCTCCCCGTCACACCCCACCTGCCTATGCTCTGGTGCCGCCTTTCCTTCTGTGCCTTCCCGACTCCACATACGGGGCAGAAGTGAGTCAGGAGCTGCTAGCTGGTCAACATGTGCATGCGTTCTGTCAAGGGTGACACAACTGTCTTGATTACTGTCTGTTCCTTTGCTTTTGTGACTAGGTCTCACTGTGTAGCCCAGGCTGGCCCTGAACTCATGGTCATCATCCTGCCTCATCCTCCTGAGTTCTGTACCCTGGTGTCTGGCTCTCACTAATTCCTTTCTTAAGGAATGACAACGGCTTGATCCTGTTGGCTCTTATAATAGGGACATCTCAGTTCTCTGCCCAGACTGTGCCAATTAGCATTTGAGGACACAGCTCCTTGATAGAGAAGGCAGCACTGGAGATTTGTAGGTCTTGGCGAGTCGAGGCTCTGCCATGCCTCTGGCCAGAAGCGGATCCTGGCAGCCAGCTGCAGGACTCACTAGGCTTGGGCGGTTAGGGGGCATGGGAAAGGCTTTCCCTCCGGGCCCTTGTTCTCGGGTCTTTAGACGCGTTTAACAGCCTAAGGAATTCTTACACTTGTTTCGGGACTGAGAAGAAGTTGGAACTGAGGCAGACTGGGTACAACAGTTGCCAGCTTGTGTCCTCACAAACAATCAGTAATAGACAAGGGAGGCATGAAGCCTAAGGAAACAAGACCAAGCAGAAAGATGCCAAGAGGGTAGGCAAGTAGGAATCAGCAGGGGAAGGGAGGAGGGCACAGGGATCCCATATTGCCCCTCCCATAATCCACTTCTTCACCAGCAACACCCTCCTCCAACCACCTAGGTGGGTCTTTTTTGCATGCAAAGCGCCAGACTCTCCCATCACTTGAGTTGGTCTAGGTGAGACTCTAGCCCCTCAGGTTCATCCAGATCCCTTCCCAAAGCTCTGGTAAAGTAGAACCCCTGCTGCCATCCCTCTGCAGCCCTGCATATTAACACCTGTAAGTCTATTGTGAATGTTCCATTCACTCACAAAACCACCACTGCTTTCCTTGGAAGACAAAATTATGAGGTCCCTGTGTGGTCCCAGAGCAAAGAGCAGCATCTGGAGAGACAGACAAGTCAGGGACAGAGACTAGAAGGATGGGGCGGGGAAGGGGGGTAAGGGGGAGCGCACTTGACTAGGATGGGACACAGGACAGCAGCTCAGACTTTTCTAAAACGTGGCAGTCTGTTATCTCGTCCTCACTGGACCTTCCAGAAAGTAGGAATTTAAAGAGTATGCTTCCCCATCTTGTACTAAATTATTAACACTCGTGCCTATGTTAATTGCAGTACTTTGTGGAACTTTTCATACAAGAAGAGTCATTAAAATTTGCATTCCAAGCTGGGTGTGGTGGCTTGCTCATGTCTTTAATCCCAATAAAGGTCAGTAGATCTCTGAGTTCAAGGCCAGCCTCCTGGTCTGCAGATTGAGTTCTAGGACACAACATACTCCATTGTATCACCTCCTTACTAGAGTGAGGCCAGCCTGGTCTACAGATGAGTTTCAGGATAGCCAGGGCTACACAAAGAAACTGTTGCAAAAAAGCAAAAAAACAAAACAAGGAACTTGTCTTAGGTCTGGAGAGATGGTTCAGTGGTTAAGTATATATAGGTCTTTCGGAGGACCTGGGTTGTTTTTTAGAGTCATATTAGGTGGTTCACAAATGCCTGAAACTCTAGTCCCAGGAGATCCAGCTCTCTCTTCTGGACTCCTTGGGTACCTGCACTCATAAGTGTACAGATTCACACGTATACACATAAGTTTAAAAATCTCTCTAAAGAATTAATTCCTTTTTTTTTTTTTTTTTGAGACAAGGTTTCTCTGTTTAACTCTTACTGTCCTGGGACTTACTTTGTAAACCAGGCTGGCCTCCTGTTTCTGCTTCCTCAGTGCTAGGATTAAAATCCTAAGTGTGCTACTACCCAGCAAAGTATTAGTAGTAGTACTTTTTGGAAACCTGTTTTGATTAAAATTTTTGAATGGCCCTGAACCTTCTGGTAAGGACTGGGGTGCATTCATAAGAGAGATCTTGGGAAGGAAAAATTACAAGTGTTGGCACACACAGGGCAGAGACCTACTTTATCAAGGCTCCGCAAGCATAGTGTGACATGGTTCTGGGGCCCAGTTTTACTCCAGGAACATTATAACATGAGACTCATGTAGTCATGACCCAACTCAGCCTCCTCCAAGATGGGGCCACTGGGGATGGCCCAGTGTGAACTGCAGATCGGCAGAGAATGATTGAGTCTCAGGTGTGGTGGCCCAGGAGGACGTCACAAAAGTATATACAGATAGTATCTCTAAACAGTTCAAATACAGGCTCAGCTGCATCTCCAGAAAATACACAGGCTATAGAACTGTCAAAAATGTCTGGTGTAAATGAACCAGTACAGGAGAGGGGTTAGTTTTTCATACATGTAAGTCTTCCTTGTTCTGTATGGGTGTGTCACAATGAAACATGCCAACAGATTGAGGAACAACTATTGAGAGTCTGCAGATCCAGGTTCTTCCTCCTTTGAAGTACACAGCAGGTGACCTGCTGGCTGACAGTGCAGAGGACATGGGTGTGTCTGATCCCTCCTCACACAGCCCCACCGCAAGCTCCCTGGTGCCTCAGCCTGGCAGCTCTGTCTGCTGTGACACCTTTTCCCCTGACACCTGTGCATGGCACCTCAGCCACAACCCTGGGAGGAGTGGCCTCCTCTTGTCCCAGGTACTTCCTGGTTAGGAGAGAATTGGTTCAGTTCATCCATTGGCTCTTAGGGTGTTTTGGTGTTCTCTCACCTCTCCCTCTGTCTCTGTGTCCCATGTCCCTGGTGCCAGAACTCCTCCATCTCAGGGACTCTCAGTAATTACTTGCTAAGTAAATAATTTGAGGCAAATCACAGCAAATGCAAGACAAAATAGAATGGTATGAACCTGTGGAAAAAGAGTAAAGGGAATGTCCGTCCATGCTTGCTAGTGGCCCTGCTGGCCATGGCTGAGTAAAGGCTGGAGCTGGCACCTTGTAGAATCTACAAAATAACACTTTGACTTTCCCCCACTCCAAAACAGGGTTTCTCTGTGTAGCCCTGGCTGTCCTGGAACTCTGTAGATCAAGATGAGGCTCTCTTAAACTCAGAGATCCTCCTGCCTCTGCCTCAAGAGTGCTGGGATTAAAGGTGTGCTCCAGCAGCGCTCAGCCACTTTGATCTTAAGGGATGGTCAGAATTAGTCTCTTGTAACTAGAGCTGCCACCTGCTGAGTCTCCTAATGACCTGCTAGACCTTAGCCCTAGAGCTCATAGGTGGCTATTATTTGTTCTAGGGTGATGAATCTACAATTCTAGCAGTTCCTCTAGCTGAGGAAGCTAAGAACTAGTCCACCCTCCCAAAGATGGCTTCTGATGGTTTCTTACCATTCCAGGAGGCGTGGGCATTGAACTCTGATTTTTAAAAAGGAACACAAAGTCCTTGGTCCCAGTCAGTGTAGGCAGCACACCAGACCAGCCTCCCAGCCCCACAGCAGTTCTCTGCAGGCCTACTCTTCCCCGACTACATACGAGCTAAGCATACACTGTGAGAGGCCAGTGTCCTTCCCTTGGGGAAGGTTTAAGATTCAGGAAAGAAAGCAGCATCTCTACCTGCCTGACATTTGCTGACAGAAGACTCACTTAACTGTTATTTTGCTGAATTGTTTTTCTTTTGTCTTACTTCCTTTTTTTAAAAAAGATTTATTTATTTATTTATTTATTTATTATGTGGACAACTTTCTGCTTCTGTGTATGCCTGCCATGCCAGAAGAGGGCACTAGATCTCATTACAGATGGTTGTGAGCCACCATGTGGGTGCTGGGAATTGAACTCAGGACCTCTGGAAGAGCAGCCAGTGCTCTTAACCACTGAGCCATCTCTCCAGCCCCTTCTCCCTCCTTCCCTCCTTCCCTCCTTCCCTCCTTCCCTCCTTCCCTCCTTCCCTCCTTCCATTTTTTTTGGGATGGATGGGGTGCACATCTAAGCAAGTACCCTACCACTAAGCACAATCTGCAGCTTCTCCTTTCTTTGCTTAGCCCCAGGATATTGTGTGTGTAAACTTAATACATTGTTCCCATGACTAGCTATATTATTTATCATGTGTACAAACTGAAGTTTTAGAGAATGTATCTGCTTCCAGGAACACCATTGCATTGATAAGTTATTAAAGTCTCATGTGTATGAAGACCTGGTATAGCCCTCTATGTTTTGAAAATAGAAGTTGGGAGATAAAAACTGTAGATCTGTGCCAGGTAGTTGGCTCAGTTGGCAAAATACCTGCAATGTAAGTATAAGGACTTGAGTTCAGTTCCCTCAGAAAACCCACATTTAAAAAAACAGGCCAGGCAGTGGTGGTACACCCCTATAATCTCAGCACTCAGGAGGCAGAGGCAGGTGGATTCTGAGTTTGATGACAGCTAGGGCTACACAGAGAAATCTTGTCTGGAAAGACCAAAAAAAAAAAAAAAAAAGCAGAAAGTCTGGACTGTCCCCTGTGGAAAAGCATAACTATTTAATGTCTCACACTGAATGCTGATGTGGTGGCATGCACCTACAATCCCAGCACTAGGAAGGCAGGGACAGGAAGACCTGGAGCTCCAGGCCGGCGCTATATAGAGAGACCTTCTCTCAAACAAAAGCAGATATTTTGCACATCAGTCGTTCTGTATAAAAAATCAGCATGAGCCTCAGTTCTGTCCTGGATTAACTTTGACCACATTAGAATACATATAGACAGAGGAGAAATAGAATAAGCTGGTCATTCCCAAGATTGGGGAGCTCTATAGGGGACCTCGACACAGGGAGCTAGGTGTCCCAAGGCTAGCCCAGGCTAATGACCTATGAAAAGGGGACCTGATACACTGATACAGGCATAGCTATTAGCATCCTGCAGCTTCTGCAGTTGGCTGCCACCCAAGTCCTGGCCTGAGCCAATAGATGAGACATTATGAACTAAGGTAGGTGATATGGAGAAATCACCCCTTTGTTCTATGTGCCATCAATAAAAAGCGAATGAAAACATGGGAAAGCAGAGACACATGTAGCTCCATGAATTCGATGCATTGCTACATGAGCTCCTGCCCTTTGTGAGAAGGCACCTGGAGTCAGCATATTGCACACCATACATTATTATTCTGAAATAAGGCTAGCTTCTGGGACCCCCTTTGCTTGAGAGCGGTAAGCCTAGATGGAAGGAGATGGGCCAGTAAATGGAGATTGGCTTTCAGCTTAGAGTTCATACTTTCATTACCCCTAAATTAAATTATTCCCCAAAGAATGCTCCCTTTCTCCTCGGTGTCCTTTCCCCTGAAGACTTCTCTCCCCCAGATTCTCAGTGATGTAATCAGCCTGACCAGAAACCTACCAAAGGGAAGTGCTTCAGCAAGCGCTCTGCTCTGCACATGGGATCAGTTCCTTCTCTATGAAGTCCTGTTGCCAAAGCAAACAGCCTCTTCCTGTGCGGTGGCCAGAGGAGGGCGGTGTGAATTCCAGCACAGTGGAGAGCGTCCCTTTCCTTTCTTCCTTCCTGCCTTCTTCCCGGGGCCTAAGCTTCTGTCACAAGGTCTTCCTTTTGGAACGACTATCAAACATACACACAGGTGGCATCAGAGGAAAGACACTGGGGCTGACCTCTGGTGCTCCTCTGCAATTAAGTAAGCAAAGCGCCTGTGCCTTAGAGGGACCATGACTGGATTCTAACAAGCACACTGTCAGGGGGTTGGCGTGTCTAGCATGTGTATGCAATGAAGGGAAATGAGCAAGTCAAGCCTCTACCTCTTTGGTCGCTAGCCTTGAATCCCCTACGTGACATGAAGCTGAGTTTTTAATCCAAATGGTTCTCTCTAGTAGGAGGACCCGAGGCATTGAGGAGCAAGGGATCCGGTTCCTCTAAAGCTCCCAAATGACTCAGCTGGGGAAGGAAGAAGGGAGGAGAGATGAGGTATAACAAGGATGCAGAGTGGAACTCGAGGACATGGACAAGGAAGTTATCTGGACCGAGCAGAGTCTTAAGCACAAGATACTTTGCTGTGAGAAGATCAGTAAATCTAAAAACACCAGATTTCCCAGCATCTCACAAGATGCCATTTCAGTTCGTGTTTACCACCCTCAGGAAAGACTAGCAACGTGAGCCTCCTCAAGAACGCTAACAGCCCTAAGTCTGTGCTTAAGTATTGCCATTAAAAGAACCTTACAGTTACCAGGAAAGGATAAAGGAAACCAGCATGTATGGCACGGGAGAGGCTCTGGTAGGTAGTTTGTGAGGATTTTTTGGTTTGTTGTTGGGGGAGGTCGTTTGTTTTGAGACAGAGTCTCAAAACCCTAGCTGGTCCTGAACTTGCTATGTAGAGGAGGCTGGCCTCTAATTCAGAGATCCACCTACCTCCTCCAACCAAGTGCAAGGATTCAAGGTATGTGCCAGCACACCTAACCTCTGGCAGTTTTGACCAGGTTCAAAACTGGCTGAGCCAAGAGATAAATAACAACCCAGAGGCCAGTGTTGAAAGTGGTCTTGGTGGAAGCTAACATCCGTTGACTGAGAAGTGTGTGAAGTAAAACACACTTTGTAAATGGGCTTTGCAACGGCTGAGCTGCAAAAGTCAAAGTGCAGGCAGTCAGAAATGCAAGTACAGGCTCAGCAATGTCAGAGAACCAAACCTGTCACCTAAGACTCAGGCTTGTTAAAAGTCACCCAGTACGATAGACCATGTGGGTAATAGCACTCAGGAGGGAACGCAGGAGTGTTGTGAGTTTGAAGCCAGCCTAAGCTTCATAGCACATAGAAATCCAACTTCTTGACAAGAGGCTGTCTGAAAAAGTCAAGGGCTGAAGTTGGCTATGGTGATGGAGTGCTTGTGGGAACCACTTAGAAGACAGGCAGGAAGAAATCCAGTTTGGAGATAACCTGGACTATATAGTGAGTTCCAGACCATCATGAACTACATGGAGAACTCTAAGCTAGCCTGGGCCCCTAACATGACTCCATCTCAAAACACATGAAGTGAAAAAAAATTTTTTTACTTTTTTAATAGCTGAGGTTGTAACTCAATGGTAAAGTGCTTGTCTTACATGCATAGAGCCCTAGGCTCAATTGCCAGAACATATATACACATACATACATACATACATACACACACACACACATACATGTTGGAGAAGAGAAAGGCTTAAATTCCACCATGAAAGCAGCTCTGAATAAAGTAATTAATTATGAAATGACTTGCACAACCCACATTCTCCCTGGATGCCTTTGGGCATCAGGAACCAAATTGGTGCTATATGCCATGCTTAGGACCTTTTTTTTTTGAGGGGAGGTTGCTATATACTGCCATTGTCCAAAGAGATTTGGGAATGAATTATATAAACCATAGTGGTAATGGGTGTACAAGAGGAGCTTTTAAAGAATTCAGGTGCAAAGCATGGCCTTTGGGATTATACATCCACTGTCATTTTCTGAGACCTTCAGCTCCTATCTCTCTGGCTCCCAAAACAAACTGTAGAACTTTCTAAGCCTGGCATTCCATAGGGAGGCTGCCGTAAGCCCTTGTGTATAACACTAGTACCACACGGCAAGACTGGGTGGGGGTAGTGACGCCCTAACCAGCTTGACCCTGTATGTAGTATCCTCTCAATAGACTCCTTGGGCAGCAGGCTCTAATGATGGCAGAGGAACTTCACTTTGGATATGCAACTTTATCCTATGAAATCATTGCCCCCAAGAATCTTATCTTCAGATCCAGCTTAGTGAGACCTGAGCCACATCTTTGTGAATACTAGAGGGATATGCAGGAAAGCCACTCCAGAGACATACAGAATTGACCAACTCTAGAGGGAAGGATAGCTCACCCACCCAGAGTGTGTGGGAGAGCCCAGGTCTGCACTCAAGAACACAGAAGACATACATGGGGATGGCATCTCCTCGGTGTGGCTGTCACCGAGGGGCTTTAGGGAAGGGTGACAGCACTGGCAACATCCTGAAGACATTATACCTAAGGATCAGAAAAGAAGGTCATGTGCCCCACCTCATATTGAGATGACATTGGGAAGAAGGGATTCCAACAAGGACTTGGCAGTAGGCAGGGCCAGGTGACACTAGCTGGGACATACCTGAAGAATTTGGAAGTCCTCAAAAGCCACATGGCTCTTGAGATTCTTCCTAAGCAAAGCTGAGAACCCACCCTGGTTTCTTTCCCTCGTCCAGGTGCTGCTTAGAGCCGGTGAAGGGACAGGCAGGGCCACCCTGGTCATCTGCCCCCACACATTAGTGCATCTTTTCCTTCTTTGCCTTCAGTACCTGGTGAGCTCCAGGCCAACCTGAGCTAAAACGAGGCTGGCAGTGTAGCTCAGTGATTAAGTGCTTGCTAGCATGTGGGAAACCCTGAGTTCAATACCCAGCACCATTAAAAAAGATCATAGACCATGAAAGATTCAGCAAAGGGCAGAGGAGAAATAAAGAACAGAGGAAATAGAAACAGTCACAAAGAGTGGGAGCCTGAGCTCATGGCACCTCTCGTTGCATAGACTTCTGTGGAGAGGCAAAGACGACAACACTCAGACCCAACATTTGGAGCCCAATGCTCAGGACCCTGGCAGGTTCAGCTTCTCATTACAGACCCTTCTGCTGGGCTCATGAGCGCACTCCTGAGAGGGTTCTGAATGCTGTATCTTCATGGGCTGATAATTGATTGTCATGCTGAGTGGGCCTTGGGTGGGAGACCGTGGGAACCCCTAGCATTTTAAAATCTGTGCTATGCTAGTTACATTAGAAAGCCAAAAGCCAAAAAGGGAGAATGAGGTGGAGAAGAAAGTGGAAAGAGTGAGGTAGCCCATGTGGAGGTGCACGCTGGTAGCAAAAATGCTTTCTAGAGCCACATGCCCTCCTTGTCTCCCTAAGACTTTGGCGGGCACTGCTCTAACTGTGTTGAACTCTGTCTTAGGACCTGTCTCCCTTACAGACACAGAGCATGCTCCTATCACAGGGAGAAGTTTGGAATTTCAGTGAGCAGACAGTGTCGAGGATAAGGGTCATGAAGGAATTTTCCCAGCTTTCAGGTGAAGCAAAATTAGACTTGCAAAGTCCTCAGCAGACCTTGGAAATGCCATTGCATGTACAGGGTTGAATATATAAAGGTAAAACCGTACGAGACTGCTGACAGCCCATGAACCCAGTAGCCCCTCACAGCCATCCCTGATGGTGCTGGGAAAAGGTCCTCAGAGCTGCAGTTCTAGTAGGGGGAGGGATGGGCCTTTGATTAGCCCAGAGTTGTGCTGAACATGCTACTGGTTCCCAGAGATGTGGTGTGCATAGCCAGTGTGGGCAAACGGGGAGTCCAGCCTCTGGTTTGTTGCTTCTGCTGGTTTCCGGAGTTTCTGAGCCTCCTCGGCCCATCCTACATACCTCCCTCTTTCACAGCATCTTCTTCCCCCTGCCCACCCACCTCACCCCAGCACTGGTCCTCTTGACAACAGGTAATAGCAGGCGTTTCCTCGTCCTGTGACAGGACATCCTGGCGCCCCACAGTCTCTCCCTGGCTTTAAAACAGACCCGAGCACAGGAAAAAACCCAGCTCTAAAATTAGCAGTGTGGTAGAAGAAAAGACCGTGGCTGCTCTCTGTACTGTTTGTCAATGAAGCGAGTCTAAACAGGCCAAATGCATTTCCTTTTTGGGCAAAACAGACCTGTCAGGGTGATAGAGCCCGAGAGGCATGAGAGGCTTCCCAAAGCGCCCCAGAGGCCACCGCCCTCGGTGCTCTGGCGTCTTCCGCTGGTCTCCAGCTGGTGGGGAGTTTTTGGACAGGGATGGCCTAACCCCCGCAGAGATTGTACTGGACTCAAAATTCTCGAAAGCAGGGGCGCACTAACCCAACCCTGCATGAGGAGGCCCCCTCCAAGACAGCCAGAGATAACTGAATTTCAGTCAGTGGAAGCTTTCCTCACTTCGATTTTTTTTCCTCAGTAAATATTTGGAAGCATCACTATTTTTTTTTTTTTAATGAAACAGATGCTTGGAGGAGGCCACTGTCAGGCCTGCCAGCAGATCCGCGTACATTCTGAAGACTCCAAGGAAGAGTCTCTAGGATGTTTAAGGAAGAAAGGCAGCAATCGGGTTGTAGTAGAAGGAGTCAAAAACTATTGGCAGAAGAAGAAGAAAGAAAAAAAAAACTATTGTTCCCTTTGCCACTAAGATGTATTTTAATTTTTTTTATTTTGGGCAGGTTATGGGGGTTAGATAGGGTCTCACCATGTAAGTCTGGCTGGCCTGGGACTTGCCATGTAGACCAGGTTGGCCTTGAACTCACAGAGATATGCCTACCTCTGCCTCTTAGAATACTGGGATTGAAGACATGCATTCCTAGCAAGGTATGTTTTTAAAACGCAGCTTTTCCTATGATGTTTTCAGAAGCTTCCATTTCGTTCTTGAGAGGAAGGATTCAGATGTGGAGGCCCTCACTTCAGGGGGAAGAGCTGTTTGTTTTGTGTGTCTGGTCAGTAGAGGGCAAAGTGAGAAATTTCTAAACATGTCCCATGTTGTATGTTCTGTGGGAAGAGGGCGGGACCGACCCTCAGGAACATCCGATGTCTCATCTCGGTGTTCCTCACATCCAGTGGCAGTCACAAAAATGACCTTGTATTGCAGCTGCGTAAACTGCAGCTGGTTCAGTGACTGGCTCGCATTCCCATTGGTAGAGCCAAAATACAAATCCCCCTCCCCTGCCACCAAGTCCTGGGATCTTCCAGAGTCTTCACAATCCTCCCAAGCCCCCACCCCCACCCCTTCCTGCCTCTGACTGACCACAGGGAAGTGACTTTCCCAAGACCATTCTGCTACACTATTCTTAGCATTCAGGGTAGCAGGGTTTCCTGACTCCCACCAGGCAGGCGTTCTCTAGCACATAAATACCAGTCAACCTCATTCTGGAAACTGTTTCTCAAGAAAGATAAAGGCCCAGGATCCATTATTCCTAGAATGATTCACTTCAGACTTCCTGCAAGTCCCCCTGTTAGGAGTGTTCACTGGACACAGGAATGGCTGGCATTCTGGACCAGAAAGGAAAGGCCAACTAAGAGTGTCCACACCCTGCTCCTGTGCACCTGTGGGCCCTCATGTCTGTCTGTGGACCACGTAGCTGACATCCTCAGTGAGCTGACAGAGGCTTGGGCTTCACCTAGTTGTTCACGAGCCAACCACTCTGAGCCCACAGGATGGGCAATGGAACTCGTGGTTGCTGGACAGCACTGTGACTTCTATCACCAGCCTAACCCTTCCGTAACTCTGTGGATAATTTCTTGTGGTGACACCACTCTTGACCTTTAAAAACAGCAAATTTTCAGCCAGGTGCAGTGTACACCTTTGATCCCAGCACCCAGGAGGCAGGGGCAGGTGGATCTCTGAGCTTAAGAGCAGCCTTGCTTACATGAATTCCAGGCTAGCCAGGGCTACATAGTCAGCTCTTGTCTCAAAGCAGACAAACAATTAACTGCAAATATCCTCCCCCGCTGTCTAATCCTGCACAGTGTCCAGCAGGTCCCTGGGCAGAGGGGTGGATGATGCAGTTCTGAAAAGCAGCTCTGCTCTCTGATGACCAATGTCGTGCAAGTCCAGGTTATGGTCTGCATCTGTTAGAGCTAGGATAGGGGCATGTATGCATGCATCGATGGACACTTCTTGTCCATTCAGGCTGTGTATAACATATTTACATGAGCCATGAGCTCATGGCCAGGAGGAAGGGTGTGTTCTGAGCCCAGGTCAGGCGCCAGGAAGCCTCACTCACAAGAAAACCTTGCCTTCTGTTGTGGCTATCACCTGGGCCAGCTGGGACCAGGCTGGGGCTATCTCCCACCTCTGCCTGGCATAAGCCAGATCTTCCCCAGCTGTTTCATATTGGCATCAGGAACATACTGACATACAGAACAGCAAATGTGGTACAGATTCTGCAGACTTGGAAAAGCAGAACACCTGACTTCAGTATGATAGAACCACCTTTAAAACAGAAATGGGTTTGACAAGTAAAAAACCTGCATATGCATATGCCATGCAGGGCCCTGGGGTACTCTCCTTCCATGATATACATCAAAAGGCCCAGAAGATCTCCCAGCCTTCTGGGGACCACAGCGTAGCTAATCTGCCCACCCTGGGCACTTACTTGCCAGCTGGAATGCAGCAGCCATTGCCTCCTCCCAGCACTGGGATTCTGGTGACATCAGGGACAGGCCTGTCAGCCCAAGGACGAAGGTGAGCTGACCCACGGCAAGTGCAGCTGTGGCCACCAGGTTGCAGGCACGCATCATGTCAAACTGTACTGTGGACCAAAAGAGGGCAAGGCAGGTGGTCAGTAATGGTGAGCCTCGTAGGGAAGTCAGGGCCCTGGCCACACTCAGTGTGAGGGATAACTGTTCCTTTTCTGGGCCTCTTTATTGGACCTTTGAAAAAGTAATACAAACAGCTAATATCTTCTCTGAACAGAACTTTCTGGAAGCAGCTCACCAGCTTCATGCCATCCTAGCCTTTTCCCAGCTTGACTGCAATGATCACTCACATCCCACCTGGGCTGGAATTGCTGCTGTGATCTGAGTCTTTGTGTGTGTGTGTGAGTGAGAGAGAGAGAGTGTGTGTGTGTGTGTGTGTGTGTGTGTGTGTGTGTGTGTGTGTGTGTGTGTGTGTGTCTGTGTGTGTGTGTACACGTACATACACTTGGGGAGGTAGACTTGTTTTATGGAGGCCAGAAATCAACCTCAGGTGTCTCCTCTATTGCTCTCTAACTTATTTTTGGAAATAGGGTCTTATTGATCCTATATCTCATCATTTTGGCTAGATTGGCTGGCCCCAGAACTACTGGGATCCTCCTGTCTCTGCCTTCCAGTGCTGGGGTTAACAGGCACATTCCACTACACACAGGTTTATTTTAAGTGCCTAAGATCCCAATTCTGGTCTTGCATAGCCAACAGTTTACTCACTGAGCCATCTCCCGAACCCTGGTTTAGGTCTTGATAAGACAAATGATCCCTTTTCACACCAGTGCTGTATTATAATGGAAACTAGGGGGAAGTCCAGTCAACAGCAGAGGGTTTCTTAGGAATGGACCCTATGGGTACTCAGCTGCTGTCCCCAATTAGCTCAAGAACTCAACATTGGGTTAGGGGTTTGGGGGGGGTTATTTATTTGTTTGTTTTTGAGGATCTCTCTACATAGCCCTGGCTATCCTGGGAACTCACTGTGTAGACCAGACTGGCCTCAGATTCCCCCACCTCTGACTTCCAAGTTTTGAGATTAAAGTCATGCGGCCACCACACCCAGTTTAAAACTCAGCACTGTTACCTCTCCCTCTTATAGGAAAAAGACTTGGGCCTGTACCATTAAGTGATTTTACTAGGCCTCTGCCAGCAAGGGACAGAGCAGGAACCAGACCTGGGTCTGCTGAACCCAGGCTCCCACATGGCTCTAAGGCCTCATGTCCTTTACCAGCAGCCAGCTCTTGTCCTTCCTCCCTCCTCCCCTCCCTCCCTCTCTCCCTCCCTCCCTCCCTCCCTCTCTCATTTTGTTTCTTGGGGTTTTGTTGTTGTTGTTTTGGGGACAGGGTTTCTCTGTGTAGCCCTAGCTGGCCTGGAACTTGTTCTGTATGTAGATCAGGCTGGCCTCCAACTCAGACTACCTCTGCTTCCTGAGTGCTGGGATTAAAGGTGTACACCACCATGCTTGGCCTATCTCCCTTCTTTTGCCCCAGGCCCCACATCCTGATCTGAGGAGATGGGCAAGGCGGAGTGTGGTTGGTGAATTGCAGAGTGAAAGGGCATCTGGTCCAGATTTTTGTCCCCCCCTCCCCGAATTAAATGTTACTCCAAAGCCCATACTGTGAGACGGCAGCACACCATCATGCTGACATTTGTAGCCCAGGTTGCTCCAGAGCAACAGCAAATATATCAATGGAGATTGCTAGGAAGTGGGGATGGGCAGAGGAGGAGCACGCCAGTCCAGCCTGCCCTGTGGTCTAGCAACAGGGAGTTCTGATTCACAGACTTGTTGCAGATAAGTCAGCTCAGCTCAAAGCAGGCCTCGAAGACTGGAGTTACTATTCTTCCCAAATCTGAAAGACTGATTTTCAGAATTGAGTGGTAACATGTTATCAGAAACACAACCGAATGTGAAAAAGTATAACCTTCCAAGATCCCTGAAGAACCTGTACTCCAGGGTTACTGTTGTATGGTCTTCCTGTGTGGGCTAGGAAGGCATGGAGGCTAGCCATCTCATGGCACAGAATGAGTGATGTCTTTTATGTGAGCCAGCAAGTAAGACCCTGCTTACAGAGACCTGGAGATCCTCAGTCCCACTTCTCACAAAGCACTGAGAGGCAACCCAAGGGACAGCAGGCTGCTTCACCTTGGTGGGCTTTTAAATGGCTAGAAGGTAACTTTGAGCCATTACCACCAATATTGGCAATTTTGTTTGGTTTGACCTAAATATTTGTTGACATGCAGTATAGATTTACCAAATAGTTCAAAAACTCTCAGACTCGGTGTCTGCCTGTCTTCCCATCTCGTGTGGTGGGTATCTGAGCACACAGTAAACACTTCTGCTAGGCCTGTGGACACCTCACTGACGCTCTGCATACAACCCATTCCTAAAGCCCCGAACTCTCAGGTTACCCTCACTACACAACAAAGGCTGATTCTCGAGTCTCTTGTTTCACTGCCTCTAATGACCCAATCTAGTGGGTGACCATGTAGAGCAGGGTAGAGCCTATGAGAACTTGGGCCTGGGAGTTAGAATTCATAAGCCTTGGAAGTCCTACCCAAATAGCCGGAGACCTCTGTGCAGTTCTCTGTTCTTGGAAGCTGACTTTGTCCCTCAGTCACGTCCATACAGGTGAAGGGTAAAGTGTCATGGCAGCCCTGGATGAGAAACAGCTTATCTATATGCTGGGCCAGTAAGCATGTGGGGATGGTGTGAAGAATTTACTTAAAACCAGGAAGTGAGGTTATTTTTCCTTAGGCCATTATAGCAATTCAAGAGAAATCACCTCATCACATGAACTAACACAGACTTGCTCTTGGGGTGCAAAGGCATGTGACTGCCACTCTGCCTAGGCCCCTGTGTACCTCACCCCATTTTCATGCTGGACAGTGTCCGATTCCTGCTCCTTTCATGTTTATATTTAGCCTGTGGAGTCACACAGCGTCATCCAGGGGTTTTGTGCCACTTCCTGACACCAAGGGTCAATCTGTCCTGCCCATTGTGTTTTAAGCTACTTCCTGTACAGAGAACTCTCCTGTCATTTAGAACCTGGGGGCCCCTTCTAGGTCCCAGGCTTCCAACTTGTCACCTTGGATGTGGAGGAAGCACGAGCAGTGAACCTTGTGTACCGGCTGCTTTTATGAAGAGTTCTGTGGATGTGCAGATCTTAGGCTTACTGGACAGTCCAACAGCCCCTGCATCCGGTGGCCAACCAGTGCCAGATGCTGCTAGATCAACAGCAGCTGTTACTGACTAGATCCTTTTCACCATGTTGGGCACCTACGCAGCTGCTTCTCTCCTGCTTTACTCAACATCAAAGCGGGCAGCCTCCAGGGAGCCCTGCTTCTGGTGACTGAGAATTTATGTTCTTCCGTCCCTAGAGTAACCATCAACTAGATAGAACCCAGATCACTAAAGACCCTAATGCAGCTGGGTGATGCTTCAAAGCAGCCTGGGTAGGGCCTGATAAGATTGACTGGCAGTGAAAGCACTTGCCATATAAGCCGGACGCCTCAAATTTGATCCCTAAAACCTACAGAAAGGTAGAGGAAGAGAACCAACTCAAAAAGTCATTCTCTAGTCTCCAGGCATGAACTATGGCATGCATGTGTCTGCACACATGCATGTATGTACATGTTTATAATAATGAACCTAAAAATTTAATAAAAGGACAAGAGATGAACTAGAGGCTGCTAGCAGTTTTAAGACTCCCGGTAGGAAATAGTCAAGCAGGAGTATCCTTCAGGGTATAGGCACAGCTTAAAATGGGTGAGTGTGATCTTGGACTATAGAAAGATGTAGAGGAAGGAAATGTTCCTTGTGCAGTATGGTATGACTTTCTGAAGCCCAGGAAGTGTGGTTGCAGGGCCTAATGGCTCTCACCTTCCACAGCAGACTAAGGCCTTGTAACAGAGCTGGTAGTGGCTGGGGTTCAGACCACTGGCCACCTCTTTCGATTTGTTGGCTGCTCCTCCCTTCTTTACAACTAACCTGATAATGACCACACACTGCAGGGGGCTCAGCCCAATTCTGTGTGCTTCTGCATAGTGCCCTGTCCATTTGGCAGGCTGCGCACTCCATAAGACTCCTTGTATAATCTGAAAAAGCATTCTTGACTACCTCTACCAACCTACATTGTATGAAGTGCTTACCATCTATATATTGGGATTTTTGGTGTTATTGCTTTATTGTGTGTGTTTGTATACATATATGAATAGGGCGTGTGTGTGTTCACACATGTATTGGAGCATGTGAGTGTGGGTGCAATTGTATTTGTATGTAGTGGAAATCAGAGGTTGACATAATCACTTTCCAGCTTATATAGTGAGGTTTCTTCACTTGAACCAAGAGCCTATGGAGCTCTCCAGCTTACGCCTCTCTCTGTGCCCTGAGCATTTGAATTACAGGTGGGCCACCACACCCACCTAGTATTCATGTAGGTTCTGGGACTCTGGACTCTGATCTTCATGCTTGCACAGTAAGCACCTTGCTCTCTGAGCCAGCTCCCTAGCTATTGTGTAGTTTTTTATCCTATAAATCAGGGCTTCTTTTTAAAAAATTATTATTTTCTGTATATAAGTGTCTGCCTGCATGTATATCTGTATACCATGAATGCGCTTCTGTATACCCATAGAAGCCAGAAGACGGTATGGATGACTCTCCTAATACCGGAGTTATAGGTGGTGTGAGTCCACATATGGTCCTGGAAATCAATCCCAGGTCTTCTGGGGGAGCATCTCTCCACCCCAAACAGGGCTTCTTAAACTTCTCCCGCTCATAAGCCCTGTCTTCATTTTTGTTTTGTTTTGTTTTTCTAGACAAGGTTTCTCTGTGTGTAACAGCTCTGGCTGTCCTGGAACTCACTCTGTAGGCCAGGCTGGTCTCGAACTCACAAAGATCTGCCTGCTTCTGCCTCCCAGGTGCTGGGGTTAAAGGTGTATTCCACCATGCCTGGCCTCACAACCCCTTTTTGCCTTAGAAATTGTTTACATATCTTAGGTATATAGGTAGATAAATAGGAATACAAGCCGAACATTTACTGATCATATATTTGAAAGTAAATCTTTGATACCATTTATTAAAGACAAAAGCAAATTTGAATACTAGTGAAGACGAGTGTGATTGATAAAGAATTAAATCCTGCCTGGCCTGGTAATTCAGGCCTTTGATCCCAGAACTCAGGAGGCAGAGGCAGGCATATCTCTGAATTCGAGTCCAGCCTGATCTACAGAGGGAGTTCCAGGACAGCCTGACTGTCACACAGAGAAACCCGGTCTCAAAATACAAACAAGGAAATAATTTTGGCTGAATATCTAGTAATATAGGATGTAGAGCATCTTCAATTTTCAGAGTTGATACAAATTTTGATTTTTGTAAACCTGATTTACATTTACTTACTTACTGGGTACAACCATGTGTATTTCATAAAGAGTATGTGGAGATCAGAGGACGGCTCTCAGGAATTGGTTCTCTCTTTCCACACTGGGGGTCCAGGGAGCAAACTCATTTGTCAGACTTTAGTCTAAATGCTTTACCCACTTAACCTTCTTGACAACCCCTTATTTTTTATTTGTTTATTTTTTTAGTTTAGTTTAGTTTTAGTTTTGTCAAGACAGGGTTTCTCTGTGTAGCCCTGGCTGTCCTGGAACTTTCTCTGTAGATCAAGCTGGCTTTTGAACCCAGAGACCCGCCTGCCTCTGCCTCCCAAATGCTGGGATTAAGGATGTGAGCCACCACCGCCTGGCTTTTTTAAAATTATTTACTTCTTTTTATGTTATATGCATTTGCAGTGATTTATTGTATATTTAATTTTAAAAAATAGTCTGGAATATCAAAGGGCAGAACCCTGTCCTCGGTCTTCTGTTTTGTTTTGTTGAGACGGGTTTTCTGTGGAACAGTCCTGTCTGTCCTGGAACTTGCTTTGCAGACCAGGCAGACCTTGAATTCACAGAGACCCTCCAGCCTCAGCCTCCCAAGTGCTGGTGGCATGTGTCACCACTGCCTGGCTTTTGGCCTTGAATTCACAGAGATCCAGATGGATCCACCTGCCTCTTCCACCTGAATGATGGGATGAAAAGCATGGGTCACCGCTCCCTGACCTTCATGGCTTACTGTGGGTAATTCTGTCCTCTGATATTCCATACTTATTTTATTAAATATACAATATATCATCGCATGCATTGATGTTTTGCCTGAATGTTTGTCTGTGTGGGAGTATCAGGTCTCCTGGAACTGGGGTTATAGAGAGTTGTAAGCCGCCATGTGTGCTCTTCACATGAATGTATAGTACAAGATAGCAGAAGTATGGTTAAGGGGTTTTCAGAAATTATTAAAAATTCTGTCTGAATCTGAAATCAGTTTTTAATGATTTTTTTAATGAAACTCAAGTCAGCAAATCAAACATTATAAAAGAGGAGAAAAATAGGCAGTGAGTGGTGGCTCACTCTTTAATCCCAACACCCAGGGCAGTGACAGGCAGGCAGATCTCTCTTGAGTTTGAAACTTGTTTGGTCTATATAGCAAGCTCCAGACCAGCCAAGGCTACATATTAAAACCTTGTCTCAAAAAAAATTTACTACAATAAAATCCAAAGGTTTACAGTTTGGTACATACATGCTGAGGAATCGATAATGGGATAAATACTTAAAATCATTGGCACTCATTATGAACTATGTTTCTTTAAGAGCAAGGGGCTTAGTGGTGAGGACACTGCCGTTCATGATGTGGTGTTTGCAATGCAGCAGCAGCTGCTGACACTGTGTGGTATGAAAGCACAAAGCACAAGGAGGTGTCGGATGCACACACTGTATGTTCAGGGCCAAGGCTCCAGTGCAGCACCCGGAAGTGAGTGCAGACCCACTCTGGCCTGTCCTTGTGCTCTGCTCCCCCTTCTGATGTCTTCCTCCTGAGTTCCGCCCTGACAGACTCTATAAAGTCATCTCCTGCCTGAATGACACCCCACCTTGAGTCACAGATAAGTGCTGCAGAGCCCCACCCTGCTGAGAAAGAAGCAGTCTCAGTGAAGCTGAGGACCCACCCAGAGGACCCACCATCTGTTGCATGTTGCACAGCCCAAGATGTCTCATTGAGAACATGGTATAAATATACCTCACCAAACAGTCTGTCAGACCAAGTGGCCAGCCAGGCAGCCTGTCTAGTCAGCAATATTTGCGCAAGGGTGTTTGGAGATGCTCAGGGGCTGCCTAGGAACAGGAGCTGAGGGCTCCTCCTTGGGTAGCATGGAGGTCCAGCTGATCTGTGCCAGGGTCAGCTTTGTCTACACTATTCATGTGCAGCCTAAGTTGAGAAAGATGACTAAGAGTCCATAACCAAGACCACAAGCTATGAAAAGTGAAACAGAAAATAAGCCCCAGAAAGTGAAGCTGAACCTGGGCTCAGCTAGTCAAGGAGATCCCTGGCCTCTAGCTTCCAGCTTTTCTGAGAGAAGAGAGTCTCTGGTCAGTAGTAAGACCCTGGGTACCATATAATAGAATGGCTAACAGGAAAAAAAAGTCCCCATGAACCTCTTGGGGAGACCCTCATATGTATGATATGGGAAAGACGGGGGCCTGAGCCTGACCTGGATGAACCATGTCCCCATCTAGTGCTCTTACGAATCTGGGAGCAAAGAGCACTTAGACCGAGTTCAGAGTTCATGGAACGGCCCACATGTTTATTCTGCATCTCAGGTGGGAGCTTTAGATGTTTGCAGTCAAAAAGCACTGAGTGATCCCAATTCCATGTGTTCTCTAAGCAGGAACTCACAGCACAGAGAGAATAGGAGGTGGCTCTGACAAATGGCCCCACCAGTGATGTGTAGAAATCCCAAGAGTGTCCTGTCTTGTATCCTTCCCCATTGCCCCAGGCTGCTTCTCATAATGAAATTGTGAGCAAGCCACATAGTCAGTCCTGTGAAACCAACTGATATGCCCAGAATCCACTGGAGGGTTTGTAAAGTGTCACTGCTCAGGCACAAAGGATGTTAGCCCTGATGCCATCTATCTAGATGGCGGAGTTGGAGCAGCTGTCCCTCTCCAGAGGGTTGATTTCTAGAATCACCTGGGTCACATGGTGGGGTTTTGCATGAGAGTCTCCAGGTTGGTCACAGGTCTGATTTTAGATGGTAGCAGGTCATCTTGCAGGCTGGGGATATAGATCCACAGGCGTGGGGGCAACAGGCATCACTGGCCATATGGTTCCTATTGTCTGTGTCCACAAAGAACAGCGCGTGAGCTGACTGAGGGTGGTTGGCACAAGTCGGGAGGAAAGCTCACGGAGAGAAGATGAAGGAGAAAGAGACCAGTGTCATCCTCTCTACCTCCAAGCCCCTGGGCACAAAGCCAAGCAGCCCTCCCCAGCCAGAGGGCTAGGGACCAGCTTCCCCTCAGGAAATGCTGACTGATGGTTGCTTTGTTACTATTGCATTTCGGTCTCAATGTGTGTTTGACTGTGTTAGCAACAAGAATTATCCGTTCCGCCTGTGTTCCAAAAATTTCATCCTGTTACTTAAGATCAAGAGGCTTCTCGGTGTCTTTCTGTTGTTATTTCTGAGAAATAGTTTCTGCTCAGATTCGTGGAGGATCAGCTGCTTGCAACCGCTGTATTAATTGAAAGGTGTTTGTTTTTCTCTTTGAGACAGGGTCTCACTGTGTAGCCCAGGCTAGCCTCTCATGGCACCTGAGTGCTAGGATTACAGTCATCCACTACCAGCCCAGCTTAGGAAATTCTTTTTAAATTGTCTAGGAAGCTCGTCAGGTAAATGAAAGGTCCCCATAGGTGCTAACCATAGTTGGGAACAAGGAAATGGGAAAATGTGGGGTATGAATGGCAGGAGCAGCAGGGAAGGAGGTCATAGAGGCCCTGTACATTCTCTTGGCTTGAGGTAACAGGCCTCAGAAGAGGATAGTGGGTAAAACAGGGTGTCTACAAAAGGTGTTCCTGAGATGCCCCTGCTGGAAAGGGAAGAAGACAGCACCGTACATGCATCACAAGGGACAGCTGGACATTACGGTCCAGAATGGAATTGGCTATTCTCAGAGCCTAGTGAGGAGTTTATACCCCAGAAGACCTGGGCAAAGCCATGTCCTGTATGAAAAGCTTGTGGAGCCTCAAGCTTAACTAGCTTTTGCCTAGCCAAAATGGCCGTAGAATGCAGGGAGAGAGCTCTCTGCTGACACATCACACAAGCACCCAAGTTCAGCTGTGGGCCCTCCCACAAACACACCTAGATTCTGAGAGTACATTCATGGGCTTTGCTCTTTTTCTCAGTAAAAGGCCCCGAGGAAGAAGCTGGCCTACCCCCATTGTAAACCTAGGTGCCTCTACCCATGAGATGGGGATGTTATTCCCTGGCCTGGCCTACAAACCCGCTGTTGGTCAGGAATAGGCTTGAGGTGGGTGTGTAAGGCATGCCACTCAGGATTTCCAGAAAGTCCCTTGATAACACTGAGGGCATGCCCACCTAAGTCTCATGCTTTCTTAAGATAATCTTCAGTGTCATCTTCTGACAGAGCTGTCTGACCTTTAGTCTGCATGCAGTTTGTATGAGAGACTGGGCACTTGTACGCCAGGCCCCTTGTCAGTTTTTAAGGGGTTGTCATCTAGAGAGAACTTGCATGTAAACAGACATGCCTGTTTTAGGTAGCATCCTCAGACATAGGCAGCCCTTTCTTGTACTCTCAAATCTGGGTTTTAAGTGAAGTTCCTCACTCCCAGGGTAGCGTATAGACCCCAGGACAAGAGAGCTGGAAAAGGAGAAGACACCATGAGGTGGGGGAGGTAACACTGCACTTTGCTACCACGTGCTTCCTCTGGTCTCCTAGACATCCCACTCCTTCATGTCCTAAAGGCCCAGACTACCTCAGACAAAAAAGACAGAACTCATTCACATGTGCTTACACTTCTTGTTTTACTCCTTAGTGATACTTCTTTTTCACCAAGGAGCAATGTCTTGATTTGATTAATACATTCATCTTTTCATCCTTCAGCCACATGAAGTGAATTCCGTTAAAGAAGCCAGAGGCAGAGTCTAGGCCCATCGCAGGAGTTATGTAGCATTGCTTTTCAGGGTGAGCATGAGGCGCGGGGTCCCTGACATCACCGCCATCAGGAGCCCAACTCCCCCCCCCCCCCCCAACCACCTGAAGGTGCCAGGAAAATAAGAAGACTTACGTTTGACGGTGCCTCGCGACTCCTGGAAACCTGCTGACTCAGAGCCCCATCCTAGCACCTCGCAGTCACGTGTGTCCACCTGCCCCGTTCGGGCCCCGGGGCTTGTGCCTCCTTTTCCCCTGTCCACCAGCCAGCAGGACTTCCACAGCCCCACACTTCGCTTGCGTCCGTCCTCCAGCGTCTGGTACACCCAGTTGGGGGTAAAGGCTGCTGCGTTGTTGAGGATGAGGGAGATTAGAGCCACCAGCACGGCTGTGGCCACAAGTTTCTGCACAGTCATATCTGACTGCCAGTACTGTCTACCTCAGAGAAAGTCCCAAGTCCCAGTCAGCTGCCGGGCATCCAGAGAAAGCCGAGATGTTGCTAGGGGTGGCTAGAGGACATCACCGCTCATCCTTGGGAAGCTATGCAGCAACTCCAGCCAGGCACACGAGAATGTCCGAGGTAAAGGGAGAAGCCCATGGGACAGGTCCAAGTGAGCGGTTCACAGCCCCGCCTTACCCTCCTTCTTGAACCTGGAGCAGGGACAAACCTGTGCTGAAGCTGGTCTCCCCAAGACCCATTCCAGGGAGAAATCTGGGGCACAAGCCACACCAACGGGAATCCAGAGTTGTGAGCGGGCTGTCTTCTTTGGAACAGAGGCCAGAGAGGCTGTGTCCACAGTGCCTCCTGCCTACTGCAGTGGAAACAGAGTAACTCAGGAGGCCCACACAGCGTGGGAATCAGCTGGGTCACACTCCTTAAAACTTGCCTGTGGGAGCCAGTCCGCTGAGAGGAGCAGGGTTGTGGAAGCAGTGTGGTTTGGCCACCTCTCTGCTGTCTTGCCCGCCTTGGTACCTCTGCCACCAATGGCAGGTCCTGGAAAGCAGAATGCTTGCCACAAGGAAATGTGTGTATGCGCGCGTGTGTGAGTGTGTGTGTGTGTGTGTGTGTGTGAGCTCCTGTTTCCCTGTCTCTCAGCAGAGAGGAAATGGTTGTTTTTGAGGCTGTTTTTGGTGAGCAGGAGGGCGTAGCCAACTGCAACAAATAGCAGTCCTGCCACAGAGCCAGACACTAACAGGATGTGCTTCCTGATGGGAACGGCCTGCTCCAGCCCACCCCCTGGCTGCCCCTCCCACCTTCCTGTCCCATAGGAGTAGTCAGGGATGCCAGCCAGGACATTCATCTTCTTACCTGTTGCTGTCAAACCTAGCCAGCTGTGCTAGGCCCAGGATCAGGGGATGCTAAGGACCCCACGGGCAGGCAGAACCCTAAGAAACTAGGCATCCAGCTGTCCATCCATCCATTGTCCCCTGCAGGATGATAGCTACTATGAGTCCCAATGTCTACAGCAGTGGTTCAACCATGGGTGATAACCCCGTTGAGGAGGTTGAACGATCCTTTCACAGGGGTCCCCTAAGACCATTGGAAAACACAGATATGTACAATTCATAACAATAGCAAAGTTACAGTTATAAAGTAGCAACAAAATAATTTTCTGGTTGGGGGTCACCACAACATGAGGAACTGTATTGAAAGGTGTAGCATTAGGGAGATTGAGAACCACTGGTCCACAGCCTTCCTCCCCACAGGGGTTTTATCCTTTATCTTTTTTTTTTTTTTTTTTCTGTTTGTTTTTCAAGACGGGTTTCTCTGTGTAGCCTTGACTGTCAGGGAACTTGTTCTGTAGACTGGCTGGATGCACACTCACAGAGATCCACCCGCCTCTGCCTCCTGAGTGCTGAGACTAAAGGTGTGCTCCATCACTGTCCTGCTGGGGTTTTCTACCTTTGGATGGAGGACAAAGTAGGGTGGGGAGGCACCTGAGTCAGACCACCATTTGCTGGCAGAGACCCATAGGCTTCCAGGGAGCAAGTGTGCCCTGATAGGGCAGGAGCCCGACTTGAGGAATCTCTGGCTGGGGATGTTCTTATGGCAAGAAGAGGTGGAACTGGGGAGTGGCGGGGGGGGGGGGGGGGATTGGAGCACGGTGCAGGCTGGGATAGCTGACGAGGTTTCTGAGCAGCCAGGTTTGCTCACTAATATGGTGATCATTCATTCCCCTGAGGCTGGACAGGAGCAACACAGGCTACTGTACTACCATTTGCTCTCTTATAACCCTTCAGCTCTGGTGAATAAAAACAACCCAGAAGGAAATTCACTTTTCATTCTAGGTCTCTGGGTCCAGCCTCTCTGTGGATTATTCTCTCTCTCTTTCCTTCCTTTCTTTCATTTACTTGAGACAGGGTTTCTCTGTGTAGCCCAGGCTGTCCTGGAACTCTCTCTGTAGACCAGCCTGGCCTGGAACTCACAGAGATCCACCTGCTTCTGCCTCCCTGGTGCTGAGATTAAAGGCGTTCACCTCCACAGCCCCGCCAGTGAGTTATGTTCTAAGCAGGAGGAACCTGACAAGCTGGGTGGGGTACTATCTACCCTCAGCTCGCTCACGCTCACGCTGTGACTCAGGACACTTAAGTAGGACAACTGCCATTGTTCCCACATGTGCCTCCCCCCAGAGGCAGAATTAGGGTATAACATCTCCAACAACAATCCCAAACACAAAATAGGACAGGTGTATTTGAAATGAAGATTTCTCCAAGTTTCCATTAAGAGGAAAATCTACCCCCCCTTAATTAAGCCAGTTGTCTTTAGGTGGTTATTAAATGGCTAATTTCCAGTGAAAACCAAACATGCAGAAGAGTTCCTAACTCCCAAGCTCTCATGATCCTTCTGCCTCAACCCTCTCTAGCTGGTACTGAAGGCTACAGGGACATGTCTGATCATCTCAGATGGGCCCTTGGACTAGCTTTGCTTTTCCTTTCCTGAGCTGGGTGGAGAGGAAGCCAAAGCCTTGTGGGAGCGTCTGCCATACCTCCAGGTGTCTGTGAACTCTGCCTATCTGTGTGGGACAGCAGGCAGAGAGAGATGGAGTCAGGGGGTCCTGTCTTAAGATATGATGCTGTCCTCAGAGGATTTTAGACTCCTTTGGGGCTGTAGAAAGTCTCTCACCCAGTGGACTCAAGCCAAGCTGGAGGGCTGTTACTGTAGCTGTACGTTCATCTACCTCCCCTACACACACACACACACACACACACACACACACACACACACATTGCCACCATGCACAAACACATACACACAAGCAGGAAGCATCACAAGTGTAGATCAGACTGCTGGTCCTCTAGTTGCTCACTCAGGACAGGTCCAACTGAGCATAGGTCCTCCCAGAAAGTAGGCCCCTGGCAGAGCCCTCTCTGACCGCATCTGCTTCTCATCTAGGTGCCTGTAGACTGATGAAGTGCAGATGTGATTCCTTTCCACAGAGTAACTCAGACAACAGGAAATTCTCAAGACTTGGACCCGGCCGGGACGGTGTTTACTTCTTGGAATTTATGCCAGATGCACAAATCCCACAACTGTGCACTGGAGTTGGAGCTGTCCCATACTTGGAGAGTGAAGTCGTCAGGGAGCTGTGTGCAGAGAATGTTAGGAATCTTGTGGGAGTTGAGATGGCCGTGGTCTAGAAACAACCGTGGAAAGTACAGTGCGCATTTGTGGAAAAGGCTGGCAGCCTTTTCTTGGTCCTAGGCTCTTGAAGGAGCGGCAGCCCGGCCCTCCTCGTTTGGTGCACAGCAATCTCGGTCCAGCCTTTAAGGGACCCTCCTCCCGAATTCTACCTGCCTGGCTGGGGGCTGTGCCTCCAGCACAGGTTCATCAGATCCTCCTCTGATTCATTCTCACGCAGAGGCTCACATGGAAATAGCCAGAAATTTCAGTGTTGAGATAAGATCTTTGTGACATCCAGGGCCAGGAAAGAAACACTGAGACAAGATTCCAACCTGTCTGCCACTCAGCAGAAGGGCCAGACCCTCCTGGAGGGAAAAAGAGAACCCAGGTCACACAGCACCCCGCTTTGTCTGCAGACCAGTGACTACACTTATTTAGTTATTTTCCAAACACTGGCTATGGATATAACCATTGCTTTCTAGACGGTTCAGAAGGGAGGTTACCTTGGGAAGCAGAGGCTGCCACAAGGACATATCCTTCCCGCCATCTAGCTCCCAGACCCAGGCCTTAGGTAGGAGGCAGTGAACTAAATTGTCTCAGCGGTGTAACCCTGATTATCCTGAAACTCACTGTATAGACCAAGCTGGCCTCAAACTCACAGAGATTCTCCTGCCTCTGCCTTCTGTGGACTGGGATTAAAGGCGTGCACCACTATATCCAGCTTTACAACCTTTTTAAAGCATCTAGTCTCATAAACTAGTAGGAACAGGGTGATTTTTTTTTTAAAAGGGCCTCATATCTACCCACCATCTTGCAGTGGACACACCACCCCTGCCTCATGCACTCAGCTAGCTCAGGACTGGCAGACCCTGTTTGTTCAGAAAGTTCTGTGCAGCTCACTGGAGTTGTGTTGGAGAACCAAGCATTTCCTTCGGGATTTCAGACTTACCACTGGGATGATATTTCTAGAAATAGCATTGGGAAAAAAAAAAACCCTTCTCCAAAGAGTTGGCAGACATCCCACAGGATCCGACATGAGGCCCAGAGCTCCCTGAGAGAGACCACACAAAAGGATAATAAGGATAAACTTAAAAAGTGGGGACTGCTTGAGGCCCCAGATAACCAGCCTCTGACACGGATGTGTACTCAGCCATAGCAGTTCCTGTTGGGATGATGCTGCCCTGTCCAGGGCCATGTGGCTCCGAGCAGGCTTTGCCACACACGCTGCCTCAGGGCTTTCATTTCCAAAGCCAAAGGCACAAGAGCAGTGAGTCCACCTGCTGGAAACAACTCAGCAAGGTGCTGCCCGGTGGCTGGCACCTCTTAGAGGTTCTCCGCTCAGCTCAGTGTGTTCTGGAAATTTGCAGATCACAATGTGAGAAGCCCCAGGAGAGGCTGTGGTAGGGTAGGGCTGAAGCCCTGCACGGCTGCCTGGTATGGGCTGGGATCTAGGCATACATGCTTACCTCTCTCGAGGCACAGTACCTTGACCTCATTTTGCTGCCATGTAACTGTGGTCAGGAGTCACCCCCTACAAGCAGTAGTCACCGGATGTGTCACTGCTAAAACATAGATGTTTGTCCTCCTGCTACTTGACACATTTATATACAGAATCAGTCAGAGTCCCAGGAGGACCCAGACAGGTCAAAATAACCTACGGACAGGATGTGCTGGCTTGAAAGAAAGATACCTCAGTACGTAAAATTTCAACCACAGACATCCCCACCCAGCCAGTGCCTGAGCTGACTTATTTAATATTTTCTTCCACTTCAGTTTACACTGGAGAATCTAAGATGTGGGCCATTCATGGGCCCACAGTAGGACTTGACCCAACACACTGAGAGCCTTCTTACCCATTCTTTTCCTGGACAAATCATTAGGAAAAAGTTGAGGACAGTTGTGATTCAGGTCCTTCCAAGTTTCTTGGTTCTGCGGAGTCTGTGAATCTAGAAAAGGGCAGTCCTGCCCCACTTGCTGGAAGGACACTGCCACTCTGGCCAGGCTTTATCTTGGGGGAGCTCCTGGAATATGGTGAGAGGGTGTGAGGTAAATGTTTCTATATGGATGCTCCAGAGGCCTCGGGGCTGCTCTGCAGGCCTCTCTCTATTCAGTGTTTGTTCCACCCTCTGTGTTCACAAAATGCTTCTGTGTCTGAGGCAGAGGCTCTCTGAGGAAGTCTGGGCTCACAGAGGACTGCCTCAAAATGAGGGACAAAGAAGGAGCCACTGTCCAGCTGTACATCAGAGTCTGGCCCTGCTCCAGGCCCTTAGATTGAGTCCAGGTTGTGGACCCCCTCCACCCCACCGTATCTGGGAGAGGCGATGTAAGGCTCTCAGAGCCCCTTCCTCCTGTAAGATCCCCAACACTGGAAGTAGTTTAGGGAAGCTCCGTGGAGTCTGTTGCTCAGTTGTGAGCAAGAGGTTCTGGCTTTGACCTGACTGTGTGCTCACAATTAGGAAAAGCCATTTTCTTCTGAGCAGACAAAGTAACACAGGGGGTAGTGACAGAAGACCTCTGTCCCCTTAGTCATCTCCAAGGCCATCAAGATCAGGGGCACTATGTAAGACACTTCAGGGAGAGACTCAGAATAATTTTCTCCTTCCTTCTTTTTGAGTAATGGGCATGTGATGCTTGGCCTGCAGCCTTACTGTATAAGTTGTAAGGTGCCATGTAGGACCATGTAGGTGCCATGCTTGGTTCTATGCACTGTCAGATGCTGAGAAGGGGCTGGTGAGCACGCTTAGCTCTGGGTTGGAAGATGACAGGGCCTCCTATCTTCTGTCTACAGTGAGACTGTCTGGGAGAACATGGCACGCATGTGTGTGAAGACTCAGAGGCTGGATGTCGCCAAGGTGTGCTTAGGGAACATGGGCCATGCCCGTGGGGCCCGAGCACTGCGGGAAGCTGAGCGGGAGCCAGAACTGGAAGCCAGAGTGGCCATGCTGGCCATACAGCTGGGCATGCTGGTGAGTGGTTCCAGACTCAGACAGACAGACATCACTTTGGGGACAAAGAGGAAGGTGGTCACTCCTGCCACATTGCCTGTAATGAAAAGGGCAGAGGTTGCTAAGATAGACTCTCCTCAGCTAAAGTCTAGTAGCACAGGGCCAAGGAAATGGAGGAGGGCTGGCAAGTGGACAGGTTGAGTCTGGCTACTGGTTTCTTGGGGCCGGGAGCCTGCCGAAGGGAGGTGGAGAGTGTTCCTGGAAGATATCTATCTACAAACATAAGTCCCTCAAAATATCTTAATTAAGTTGGTTTCCTAAAGCCTCTGGTCTCTGCTGGGGCTACCTCCTCCCACAGACGCATTCCCCATAGTCAGATGCTGCAGCCTTGACTTAGTGTACATACAAGGGACAGACCTCCAAACAGAAAATTGTGGGGTGCAGGCATTCTACCCACACATATGCTGCATGACAGGAGCACCCTGGAGGACTTCCGTATTTGTGGGGGAGCACAGGAGTTCTGCAGGACCCCACCAGAGGATAGCTGGGCTGTGGCAAAGCTAAACATTCTCTCAGCAGTGTACAGGTCTAACTGGTGACTGGAAAGTCACGTGGACACATGCAGCCTTTCTTGACTCTGCCAGCCCTGTCTGTACGCGGTGTCCCTGTGCATCTCAAGTGTGGGCTCTCAAGGCATGCAGTGCATCTTTGCCAAGAGCTCGTGGGGACAGCCATTGTCCTATTTTGTGACATGAACTTCACAGCAGAGTGATAGACACTACGACAGCCCTTGTGTTCATCATCCTTTCTCCCTGGATGGTCTTTCTAAAGCATCAGCACTGTAACTGAGGCATCTCTCTTTACCCCCAGGAGGAGGCCGAACAACTCTATAAGAAGTGCAAACGTTACGACCTGCTGAACAAGCTTTACCAGGCCTCAGATCAGTGGCAGAAAGCTGTGGAGGTGGCCGAGCTCCATGACCGTGTCCACCTGCGCACCACCTACTACAACTATGCCAAGCACCTGGAGGCCAGTGCTGACTGTGGCCTGGCCCTCAGTTAGTGAGTGGGACTTGGGCTGGGATGGGCTCTGGCTGTTGCTGCCTTAGTTAGGTGGCTCTGACAGTTCTAAACAGAAGTCCCAGGGTGGCCCATGCGATCCTCCAAAGAAGCTATCCAGGAGCCTGGGTTCTGTGATGGTAGGACAGAAATTTGACCCTCTGTGTGTCTGTCAGTGTGGTACATACCAGACTTGGGGGCCCCTAAGGAAAAACGTGCCACAGAAAACCCATTCCAAAGCAGAGATGAGCTGTACTTAGAGTCACATCCATGATCTGGAATTTGCATGGTAAGCTCTGAGGTATAATTAATATCCTGGTCCACATAACACAAAACACACAATAGGGCATAGAGCCCAGGGCTGCAGGCCAGGGGTACTGCTCTCAGGCTGCTACCTAACCCTATGGTGTGGTCCTTGATCATGAAGCAAAATGGAACAGCTTCTTCTCCCACAGCTATGAGAAGTCAGACACCCACCGGTTTGAGGTACCTAGGATGCTCTCAGAAGATCTGCAATCACTGGAGCTCTACATCAATAGGATGAAGGACAAGTAAGTGTCCCCCAGTGGGACAACACCTCCCAGTTGTGTGGGTTTGCCATGACATCTGGCATGGTGTGGTTCCATGTCAGAGTGGGGAGTGAGTCCTCCTGATGCCAGTGCTGATCCTGGAACAGACTCCAGGTATGTCCCTTCCAGTTTCATGTATCACCTGTGAGCGGTGATGGCGCAGGGTGTCATTCCAGTGGGAGCGAGACCCTAACTCCAGGGTTATCACACAGGACCCTGTGGAGGTGGTGGGCCCAGTACCTTGAGAGCCAGGCAGAGATGGACACCGCATTGCGCTACTATGAGCTGGCACAGGACTACTTCTCCCTGGTCCGTATTCATTGTTTCCAGGGCAACATTCAGAAGGTGAGAGTGGGGGGGTGGGTAGAGGCAGAGCACTTGCCTGGTATGCATGGGACCCTCAGTTGGATCCCCTGCATAGCTCTCTCTTTCTCGTGTGTGTGTGTGTGTGTGTGTGTGTGTGTGTGTGTGTGTGTGTGTGGTTGTAATTTTTAAAAAAAAGAAAGAAAGGTTTGGGGGTGGAGAGATGACTCAGAAGTTGAGAATGCCTGTTGCTTTTCCACAGTTGAGTTCCCAGCATCCATGATAGGCAGCTCCAGCACCAGGGGATATGGTGCCTTCTTCTGGCATCCACAGGCACTGCATTTAAATGAACAACCACATACACATAAAAATTAAATATTTTTAAAAATAGATGGGAGCTTGAGAGATGGCTCAGCAGTTAAGAGCACTGGCTGCTCTTCCAAAGGACCCGGGTTCAATTCCTAGCACCCACACGGCAGCTCACACCTGTCTGCAACTCCAGTTCCAGGGGATCTGGCACCCTCACAGATATACATGCAGGCAAAACACCAATGCACATAAAATAAATCTTTAAGAATAAAACATAGGGTAGTGCATCCTGTGGGGGTGGACCTGTTTAGCGGAGTGAAGCTACCGGATAGAGATGAGACCTTGGTGCTCTGGGTCTTTCTAGGCTGCTGAAATAGCCAATGAGACTGGAGACTGGGCTGCATCATACCACCTTGCCAGGCAGTACGAGAGCCAGGATGAGGTGAAACAGGCAGTGCACTTCTACACTCGGGCACAGGCTTTCAACAATGCCATCCGCCTATGCAAGGTACGTGGATCCTCCTGGGCATGAGGCAGGTGCCACATCCTGCACTGCTTGGTCCTGGAAACCTGACTGGGGTAAAGTGAAAGAGTGACAGACACATACAGAAGAGCTGGGATTGGGAGAGCTGTGCTCACTCTGATGGAGAGCACCTACCAGCAAACCAGAAACTCATTGTGTTTATTATATGCAGCATGAGAAGGAGGGGTTAGTGGGTCTTGGTAAGATGTCTGTGTAGGGGAACAGTCTCAGGCTGTGAACATCTGGGAAGAGGAAGCTGCCACCAATACTTTCTGTACACACTGTGAGCACCATCACACTGACCTGAGCTTTGCCAATTGCCCTGATCCTGACCCAGAGAAGATTTTGCCTTTTCTGTGGGTCTGAAGCATTGGATTCCTTGACATAGCCATGCCGTGTCAACAGCACACACTCACACAGGACTTCCTACTCCCCCCCCCCCACACCCTGCACTGTTGTTGTTTACAAAGTTTTATTAAGAGTAGTACCTCAGCCTGGTGGTGGTAGCACATACCTTTGATCCCAGCACTTGGGAGGCTGGGGCAGGTGGATCTCTGTGAGTTTGAGGCCAGCTTGGTCTATACAGCAAGTTCCAGGACATCCAGAGCTGTTACACAGAGAAACCCTGGAGGGTCCGGGATGCTTCAAACACAAAGGTTCAGAAGCCTGTGTTGTGAACACTCAACACCCACCACTGGTCTCCATTTGCACTTCTGGCTCTCCTTGCCCTCCCCACTTCCTGGCCTCCTCTGACACTGTTCTTTCCAGCATTCCTGAGCCAGTTACACATAAGTCACAGCCTTTCAGATAGTTAGACACTTCATCAAAGCTGTTGGACATTTTTAGGAACACGCCCTTCAGGTCTTGTTTCTGGAGTTATCCCTTGTCAGGTGTTTCTTGCAGTACTCTGTAAAATAAAACAAGGAGCATCTGAGAGCCCTGATACCCAGACTGACCTAGTCAAGCCTTGAAAACTGAACGGCACAGATCTGTTGATGATACCAAACACAGCCATACTGACAAATCTAAGTCAGGAGTGCCTGCAGAGCCCACCTCCCTCTTTGCAGGAGAATGGCTTAGATGATCAGCTCATGAACCTGGCCCTGTTGAGCTCCCCAGAGGACATGATCGAAGCTGCCCGGTATTATGAGGAGAAGGGTGAGCAGATGGACAGGGCTGTCATGCTGTATCACAAGGTGAGCGCTTGGCCTCCACTGGGGACCCTCCATGAAGCTCCAGGAAAACTGGCTGGGTGAGTTCTTAGGACTCAAGCAGCAGCTAAGTTTCTACCATTGCCTGTAGGCTGGACACTTTTCCAAGGCCCTGGAGTTGGCCTTCACCACCCAGCAGTTCGCGGCCCTTCAACTCATAGCAGAGGATCTTGATGAGAAGTCAGATCCCGCTCTCCTGGCCCGCTGCTCGGACTTCTGCATTGAGCACAGGCAGTTTGAAAAGGCTGTGGAACTTCTGCTGGCCGCCAAGAAGGTACAGGGATGGTGGGGATCGATTCTGCCGTTTCTCTTTAGTTATAGAGTCTCAAGAAGGCTCTGGCTACAACTTGGCTGGAAGTCAGGAGGGGGGATCTCAAAAGTTCACCCAGCACAGTGCACCAAGACCGCTGCTGTGAGGGCAGCCTCAGCACCCAGCCCCCATCTTCAGCTCTAGCAGTCGGTTCTTGACTCTGTGTGTGTGTGTGTGTGTGTGTGTGTGTGTGTGTGTGTGCGCGCGCACTGATGCGTGTGCATACAAACAGTGAGATTCACACAACGTAATTTTCTATATTTTCTTGTTTTTCTAGATAGTGTCTCAAGTTGGCCTCAAAATACTAGGCTCAAGTCATCTTCCTGCCTGAGCCTCTGAAGTAACTAGAACTATAAGCACAGGGCACCACTTCCAGCATAGGCTGGAGGGCTTGTTGTTTTGAAGATGGTGTCTATCTCTATAACCTAGATATATAGCCACGAAGCTCGTGCTCCCTGGCACTCACATCCCTGCTTTGCCTCCCAAGTACTAACATTACTAAGTGCATATTATCGCACCTGACTTTGAAGTTTTTTTTTTTTTTTTTTTTTTTTTTTATTGAAGACATAGATTGTTGGAGCTTTTATCCCACAGCAAATGTTATTCTCCCGAGTTACTAGGCATATGAGGGACAGTAACATGTCTGAGCCTGTCTCTTCACTTTGTCCTTATGTCCAACTCAGCCACAGGCAATGACCAGCATGGAGCCAGGACCCAGCTTCCTCTGAAGGGGTGGCAGGTGTGAAGGGAGTCTGGGCCCTCTCAGCAGCCCAGTGACAGCCCTGCTTTGTTTCTCCGGTGCTCTTACAGTATCATGAGGCTCTGCAGCTGTGCCTAGAACAGAACATGACCATCACGGAGGAGATGGCAGAGAAGATGACTGTGTCCAAGGACTCCAAGGACCTGTCTGAGGAGTCACGGCGTGAGCTGCTAGAACAGATCGCTAACTGCTGTATGCGCCAGGGCAACTATCACCTGGCCACAAAGAAGTACACGCAGGCTGGGAACAAGCTGAAGGTGAGTCGGTCTGGGACACCGTATCTGAGCTGGGCCGTTTGTTGGGCATTTGTGCACATGTCCCACTATTTAGCATGGACACCTGAGTAGCCGGAGCAGGGAGCAACCTTCCTAGCTAGGATGCTGAAGACTGGTAAGAGTGATCCGTGAAGACCCTTGTAATGGTGCTTCTGTGGGGCTAGATGCACAGTACTGGGTCCCATTACTAACTGGAACTGCATTGTCCTGGAGTTTTTCAAAACCTAAACCTGCTTAACTGAGCCCTGGCCCTTTCTCTGCCTAGGCCATGAGAGCCCTGCTAAAATCTGGAGACACAGAGAAAATTGTGTTCTTTGCGGGTGTCTCAAGACAGAAGGAAATCTACATCATGGCAGCCAATTATCTACAGTCCTTGGACTGGCGGAAGGAGCCAGAGATTATGAAGAATATCATCAGCTTCTATACCAAAGGGCGGGCCCTGGACCTCCTGGCTGGCTTCTATGATGCCTGTGCCCAGGTATAGACCTTCTTTGGGGTTCCAGCAGGATTTCAGGGGGCCCCACAGAGCCCCTTAGGTCCTCACGGATCTCTTTGGTACAGGTGGAGATTGATGAATACCAGAATTATGACAAGGCTCACGGGGCACTGACTGAGGCCTATAAGTGCCTGTCCAAAGCGAAAGCCAAGAGCCCCCTGGACCAGGAGACCAAGCTAGCCCAGCTCCAAAGCAAGATGACCCTAGTGAAGAGGTTCATTCAAGCCCGAAGGTATGTCCTCTCGAGGAACAGGTCAGGAGGGTGATGGCAATACTCCCCACCCCCCTTCAGAAGAGTTCAGGCTGACTTGAGGAGGCCAGCCTAACACTGTTTGCAACAGATATTCTCCCAGTAACGCTAGATAGGGTTTGCTGTTGCCTGTTAGGCCTGAGCTTTTCTCAGGGAACTTCCTCAGAATCTCAACACCATCTTGAGAAGATTATTCCACAGAAACTAAGAAAAAAGACTGAGGCAGGAGCAGTGAGCTCGAGTCAGTGGGTCTGTCTAAGGGGAGTCTATTGCTGTGAGGAGACACCACGCCCAAAGCAACTTACAAAAGCAAGCACTTAATTGGGGGCTTGCTTACAGTTTCAGAGTTTGTCTTCTGACAGGAACGTCCTTTAGTTTAACTGCCTTTCTCCATGCACTTCCCTCCCATGTGCCCTTCTGAACAGATCTAGGTGTCAAAGCACCATAGGACCCAGTACTGAAGGTGATGAGTATATGTTAAGTGAATGGATTTATAGGTGAACAAATTAAGGAATTAACATAATTCATGGAGGTCACCTTCACACACACACACACACACACACACACACACACACACACACACACAGATGCACGCACCCATCTGTCTGGCTATTGCATAAGGCTGCTCCCTGCAGGACAGGTGCCTATAGCAGCTTCTGGCATAAATGAGTGCTGTGGGTCAGGCTCAACTGTGTCTGCCACCCTGTCAGGACATACACAGAGGACCCCAAAGAGTCCATCAGACAATGTGAGCTGCTCCTAGAAGAGCCAGACCTGGACAGCACCATCCGTATCGGGGATGTCTACGGCTACCTGGTGGAGCACCATGTACAGTTGGAGGAATACCAAATGGTAAGGTCACCCTGCTTACCCCAAGTCCTGGTGCTCTAGAGCACAGACCTGGTTATTGGCAGACTATTACTGTTTCCTTAGCGGTGACAAGCTCACTATCCCAGTGGGCTTTCTGTTGTTGAGAAACACCACGGCCAGAAGCAGCTTAGAATGGAATGGGTTTATTTCACCTCACTGCTCCTAGGTTACAGTCCATCACTGGGAAGTCAGGGCAGGAAGCTGGACATAGAACCCAAGCAGATTCCACAAAGGCACACTGCATATTGGCTTGTTCCCCATAGCTTGCTTCCTTAGACCATGGAGGACCACCTCCCCAGGGATGGCACTACCCCTCCATGGACTGGTCCCTCCTATCTCAGCCATTACTAATCAAGAAAATTCAGGGTTGACAAGACAGAATGTCGGTGGTTTAGAGCACGTGGACTCAGTTCAGTTCCCATGACCTACCTGATGGCTCATCACCATCCATACCTAACTCCAGTTCCAAGGGATCCAACACCTTCTGCCTTCCCCAGTACTGGCCACACACATGATATATATACATATATATGCAAGCAAAATACTCACATATAAATCTTAGAATTTTTAAAAGGAACCCCCCCCCCAAAAAAAAAACTCACCTACAAACTAACGTAATGGAGGCATTTTCTCAATTGAGGTTCTTTTCCAGGATGACCCTAGCTTGTGTCAAGCTGACCAAAAAACAAAAGGCATTCACTCACTGTCTTGAAAAAGGTTCTGTTGCTGCTGTTGCTAGGGTCTTATGTAGTTCAGGCTAGCGTTTAACTATGGATTTGGTTCTAACTGTACCTCTACTCACCTAATGCTCAAGTAATAGGTGTGGACCACCATGCTGGTTATGCAGCACTGGGAACTGAACCCAGCACTGCTCCCTCACTACCCTACCAACTGGGCTACACGCCCAGCCCAGCTGTCAATGTACTACTACTACTAACGTCCTATGTAAAGGTGACCCTTTGCCAGTGTTCGTATGGCCGTTTTTCACGGCTAGCCATCCCTGTGGCCATTCTGAGTCATCTACCCCATAGCGGCTGATACTAAGCATCTCATATACTTGTCTTTTTTTGTAAAGTGTTCTGGTGTTTGCATCTTTCTACTTGGTTTTTGTCTGAGTTGATTGTTTTTCCATCTTCTCTATCAGACATGAAGCAAAGATGCTTTCCTTGGCCGAGGTGGGCAGCCGGGACCCGATGTTTGATAAACCTTATTTACCATGAATGAATGACATGGCGGCCTAGACTTCATGTGAGCTAAAGAAGTAACTGGTGGCCTCTCGGGCCTTTGAGTCACCACCGTTCCTTCTGTTCTAGGCCTATAAGTATCTGGAGGAGATGAGGAAAAGGCTGCCTTCAGCTAACATATCATACTACGTGGACCAGCGCACTGTGGACGCTGTGCACCAGGGCCTGGGCCTCCCACCTTCTCGCATCATGCCCGAGCGGGTTCATCACAACAGCATGGAAGACAAGGATGTGTATGAAGAGGTGATGGAAGAGGTGGAAAATGATCCCCGATAGCCCAGGTTCCTGCTGCTCAGATGTGTCTTCTGGAATTTTCTAGTCCTGAGTCATTGGAAAGGCAGCTCTTCCTGTTTTTTGCTTATTATTGATTTTTAATTCTGCTTTGTCATGTATAAGCGGGCCAGTGAGACACAGCGTCCTACAGTTCTGGGTCTGCCTTGGTTCTGTTCTTAGGAGGAAGACTGCCTTTGTGTTTTGAAGCCCTTCCTTCAGCATTCTTGCCTCCAGGCGCTGGGCAGCTCCTGTGGGTTTTTGGTTTACTTCCTTTTAAAGGGAGTTAGTTTCATTTTTCCCATGTTCTCCCCAAAACAGACTCAGAAACTTCTAGAAGACTCAGAAATTTCTAAAACTTTGTGAACTGAGGGGCACTTGATGCTTGGGGTATCTGTTACTGTTAACCATGCCTGTAATTGGCTACTTGATAGTCCCCAGCAGAGCCCAGTGCTCCTGAGACCACAGCTAGGACCACCTGGGGCATCCTGAGCCCTGAAGACTGTGCCCTTTGTCCCCAGAGTAGGGATTGGGACTAGGCTGTTTACACTCCTATGACTCCAAATGAAGCCCATTTTCTCACAGTCTGTTTCTTAAATGCCTGCACTCCTTGCTGCCCCTCATGAGGACCCATGTAAGAACTAAAGTCCTTGCCAGTGAGAACCACAAAAGAAGACTGTAACATCTACGGCCCTGTTTATTCTCATGGGAACAGTGTCAAGAATCCCCTGGGGACCCAGCAGGTGACCCCTGGTCTGCTGTTGTAGCATCCATTCAGAGTACACTAGACACTGAACAGCTATCTGGCTCTTATCTTCACTCCCAAGACCCTGGCCACAGAGCCTAAGTTCTGCTCTCAGAGGAGGCACTTCCTGGCCCCACACCCCCAATCCAAATTCTAGTCAGTCTAAGGCTGTTGAGTCCCATGGCACTGGCCCGGCTGTCTTTAGCTGAATGTTCAGCCTTGCCAGGGCATAAATAATGGCAGGGTCAGACTGGTGGGGGCCAGCCCCTTCAGGCCTGGCACTCTTCAGAGGCCTTCCCTTCTTCCAGTGAGGATAGTGGAGGGTCCACTGGGCCTCTGTGGGGAGTCCTCAGGGCTACGGAGAGGAAATGGTCAGGAGCTTATCTTTGAGTCTCTCCAGAAGCAGCAGAGCCCTCAGTGCCAGCTCCCTACAGTCCTCATCCATGTCCTTCTCAGCCACATCTGCCAAGGGAGAGGTAAGGAAGTGAGGACCGTGGAGGGCCACCTGCCAGGCTTCTTCCCGTGGTCCCACCTCAGATACCCAGCAAAGGGCCCTCGAGTTCCCCTAGGGCAGGTGATGGGGAATTGCGTCATTGGGAAGATCAGACAGGCCAGGTACATGGTTCAGCAGTCCAAACACTGACCTGGGATAAAACCAGTCAGAGAAGATAACTTGGGGAGCTCTAGCACATGACCCTGAGAACCTCGCCTTGTCCAAGATGGCTGACAGTGGAAGCTTATGACGCTGCCCATCAGAAACAGCAAGGCAATAGAAGACCCCCTGCCTGACCAGGAGTCCTGTGGAAGCCTCAGTTTGCTGCTGTCTCAGGGCCAGTCACAGAGCCTCATAGGAAGCTGGGGCTCTGGGTATGCTCTTTCCAGTGGGTCCCAGGACAGCCATGGGAGCCTGTCAAAAGGTCTGGGTCAAGGGTCTAGGGTGAAGAGTCAGAGTCTGCAGCTGACTTTTTAAAAGAGTATGTAGAAAAGGGAGAGACAAATACTTCAGAGTGTTCTAGATGGGCGTTTCCAGCATTCATTCTACTTTCACATAACCTGTCTGGATTTGAAATCTTTTTTTAAAATAACAGGGCTCAGTATGTAGCCCAGGCTAACCTAGTATTCACTGTGTAGACCAGGCTAGACCTGAACCCAGAAAGCTCCACCCGATTCTGCTTCCCAAGTGCTTGTACTATTATATCTGGCTTTGGATCTGGGAGCCTTCTGAAGTAACGGGCTCCCATCTGAATTGTCTCTGCTGGGATCTTTGTGGTAGTTCCCCGTGAACAGGAGAAAGATTGTCTCCTCAATCGCCACACTCATGTCATCACACTTCTCAGAGCTGACACAGGACACACGCAGTCAGACTGGATGGTCTAATCCCATCTACTCCAACCACTCCACACACCTGGTGACACTGTTTCAGCCCAGGCACTCACCTGCTAACCACGATCTGGCCTCTAGCAGCTCATCTGTCAGGTCCCCCAAGAGCCGCTCTGTAGGCACACTGAAGAGAACAGAGGAGACCGCAGACAGCAAGCCCCTGCGCACGTAACTACCAATCAAGAGGATGAGGAAGGGTGAGATATGACTTTGTCAGTGGAGCCTCCAACTAGCCTATGGGAAGGAACTCCCACATGTAGCAAGTCCAGCAACAAAGCTCACTCCAGCCCCATCTGAGCCCCTCAGGCCCCTTTGCCCCTTCTTGTTAGGGAACGTTAGGCATGCTGCCTTGGAGACCCAGTGCTTCCCTTAGCCCCATGGGCCACTCACGTGTCAACGTGGAAGCGAAGGGCCCACACAAACTCGAGCAGGGCCTTAGCCATAGGCACAGCCACCTGGAAGGCAGCAGAGGGACAGCTGTGAGCATTTCCCACACTTGCACCACTGTGTCTGTGCCTGCCTCTTATGAGGGGATGCATGCAGTGCCTTGTGAAGCTTTACACAGACCTGCCCCCGGGGCCAAAGGGAGGGGAGGATGTATTCTGAGGGTGCAGTGCTCAAGTTTATGGCCTTGACCATCCTGCACTGCTCACAAGTGGGAGATGAACAAGCCACAAAAGGCTTGGGTCCTGTCCTGTGAACACGTGATTATTCCTACAACTGCACTGCTGTGAAGCTATGTGGTGGGGCTTTCAGTTCCCGATTCCAACTCACTGTGGTGTTAACAGCCAGGTACATCAGGGATGCTAAGGTGTGGGCCAGTCTCCCGAGAACCAACTGATCATCTCCTAAAAGGTCGAAGGTCACCAGAGGCCTACAACATAAAGCTCAGTGGATGGGGCAATCCCAACACCTAATGATTGACTAGAAAGAGGGCTCTTGACAGAAACCCAAAACCTTGAAAGCTCACAGAGCCTTCCTCCCTTCATACTCCAGGCCAGTGTGGTAGAGGACAGCCACAAGGTGAAGGTATTTCCAAATGCCTCGGCATACCGTATGCTGCCAGGCACAAACCAGGCCCTGTGTAAAGATCCCACCCTATGCCGTCACCAAAATCTCACAGGCTGAGCAACAGGTCATGCAGCACTGACAGAAGCACAGACCTTTCATAAATCCTGAATCAAGGAAGAGTCCGTGACAACTATGCCCTCACCATAAAACTCAACAGTGAAGGGGCCTTCCAGAATATTCACTTAACTCAAGCTTATTAAAATTAATTAATAATTTTTTTAAAAAACCAAGCCCACACTTACACCCCACCGTGTCACAACCAATGTCCACAGGGGTGCGTCTAAGATTCTAGAAACCTCACCTGTCAAAGTGCAGAAGGAGGGGGAAGAAGAAGTATCCAGCCACAGAGTTGAATTCATTGGGGCTGCCTGGCAGCTCCCTTCGGGGACAGCCCTGCCAAACACACAGCATTATAGTCGAGGTGCGAGGCTTCTCCTGGCCAGTGCAGCCATGCAGCCCCCTGAGGCCTGGCCTGGCCACCCCGGGTTCAGGGCCTTGTGAAGAGGGCTACTGTAGTCTGACGTCAGAGTCTCAACCCTACACATCAACCATTCAGAGCTACAGTCTTTACCATAGGAAGATCCAGGCATTGTGGCAAGCTAAGCACCGTGGTCTCCAGCCCCGAGCATTGACTTAACTATCTCTAGACGTCACCATAGTCCCAGAACTTTTTTTTTGTTTCTGAGTGGTACTCCTGAGATCTTTCCACTTCCATGTTTTAAAATCATGCTGGTCTGACACGCTTCAGATTGTACATAAACTCTTGCTCCAAGAGCTCCAACACTGGTGCTGACCCCGACACCTAGAGGGATCCAGCTGCTCATCCAGCCACTCACAAAACAAAGCCCCTTTGCCTACAAGGACCTGAACAGAGTCCTGCTGACCTTGGAGAACCTCCGGGTCTTGCTTCTGATCCGCTCCTCCACAACCACCTGCCAGTCAGGAGCCACAGCCTTGCCGGATTGAGAAATACCTGGTGCTGGTGAACACAAGGTACCAGCACCAGGGGGACTGTGCTGGGAAAGCCTCTGGAGGTTCCGTGGCCGAGACAGTGCCTGAGCAGCCAGAACAAGAACCTAGAGGAGAGAAAAGACTCAGCACACAGGACTGGAGAGATGGCAGAGAGGTTCGGAGCACTCACTGCCCTTGCTGAGGACTCAGGGTTAGTTCCCAACACCCACACATCCTTTTCTGGTATTCACAGACTGCACACACATGGTGCACTAACACACATGCAAACAGAACACTCATACACATATAACAAAAACTAAAATACTTTTAAAATATTCAATATGCAGCTCTGGGGAAGAATGCTCTTTGAAATGTGTTAGCAGCCAAGTATCCGCAAAGTCCTGCAGCCCATGTTAAGGGAGCAGTGTTCTCATCTCAAGTACTGGGAATCTGCACTTCCTGCAGGGGGCAGGCACGGGTGAGATGTGTGCTCCTTCACGATGAATGTCTGGACCAACCACTGTACTTTTCCTACAGTTCTCCGAATTTCACCCCTGACCTTGCTCCCTTCCCCGAGGAACTCAGCTTCATGAATGAAAGCAAGTTAAATGAAGTTTGTGCTTGCCACCCGTGAAGAATCAACAGCACCATATCCAGCAAAGGAAGAACCCATCCAGATAGAGAGCAGAGTGGTAGAGGGAAGGGGCTGGAAGGTGGTCATTAATGCAGTGGTGCGGGGTAATGGGGATAGACAACAGTTGGATTAGAGACATATGGTACCTTCCAGTGAAACAGGCCTATAGTCCTAGCCACCCAGGAAGCTAAGACAAAAAGATCATAAGTTCAAAGCCAGCCTGGGCAATTTGGGAAGTCCCTATTTCAATTAAAAGGCAAATAGAGGACTTCAGAGCCAGAGATGGCTCAGCTGTTAAGAGTACTTATTGCTCTCGTGGAAGACCCAGGTTCTGTTCCCAGTACCCAAATAATAGCTCATAACTGTCTGTGACCCTAGTTCAGGAAGGTCCAATGCCTTTTCCAACCTCCATGGGCTCATGTATGCACATGGTCACATAATGTACACTCAACTACACATATATACACATAATAAATTGTTTATCTTATAAGGCAATGGGAAAGGCTAGGTGCTTTTAATCCCAGGATTTGGGAAGAAGAGGCAGGTAAGACTTTACTATACAGTAAGACCCTGGGCGGGGGGGGGGGGGGGGGGGGGGGGGGATATGCAGAGGGCTGAGGGTATAGTTTCAGAGACAGACAGCTTGTCTAGCATGTATGATCCCCAAGACCACAAAAGTGGTATTTCCTGGTTTAATTATTGTGATAAGTAGATACATTTTACTACTTTAGTTCTGTGTGAATATGAATGGGCCCAGATGCATGTATGTGCGCACATATGAAGGCCAGGGGTTGACAGTACGCCCTGTTCAGTTGTTTTCCACCTTAATTTTGAGGCAGAGACCCTCACAGAACCTGGAGCTTACCAACACAGCTGCTGGCAAGCAAGCTACAGGGGTCCTCCTTCCTCTGCCGCCCTAGTGCTGGATGACAGGACACGCCAGCACACACAGCATTTATGAGTCCTGGGATTCTAAACTCAGGCCATCATTGTGTGTTTAGCAAGCAGTTTATGAACTGAGCCATCTTCTCCACCTTCAGTGTATCATTGTTAAGAGTTCAAGTTGTAAGTGTTACAGGGCACACCTTTAATCCCAACTCTCTGGAGACATAAGTAGGAGGATCTGAGTTCAAGGCCAGCCTGATCTACATAGGGAGTTCCAGGATAGCCAAGGCTACATAGTGAGACCCTGAGTTCAGCTGCACTGAGCACTGTATCACTGCTGGCAACCCTCACCACCATCCATCTCCTCATAGAAAACTGTTCTGCACTATCCCTGGGACCATGGTGGCCCCTTAGCCTTCTCTGTGAATTCACCATTTTAGATAGTTTACCAGCCTACAGCCTTGCCACATGCAGCTCTTTGCAATTGGCTTTATTTTAAGGGCTGTCTGTGCTGAGCAGATAAGAACTCAAGTTTACAGCTGGATCACACTAAACCATAGGGAGATACACTCGGTTTCTCCTACAATGATATATTTCATGTTGTATAAAAACATATCAATATAATTGTTATCCAAAATACACAATCAAGGCTGGTAAGAGTTAGTGGTCAAGAGCGCCTGATGCTCAAGGAGAGGACTGGAGTTCAGTGCCCAGCACTAGTGCTGGATGGCTCTCAGCCACCCGTAACTACCACTCAAAGGAATCCAGCACCCCCTGCCCTCCACAGGCACTGTGCACAGTATTGCATGCTCAGGCACACACATCTGCCCATGAATACAAAGACAAAACACACAAACAGGGCCAACAAGGTAACTCAGAAGGTAAGAATACACACACATACAAAATAATAATAAATAAATAAAATCTTTTTAAAAAGCCACGCAAACAGAAGAAAACACTACCAGTTCTCAGGCCCATACTGTCATCAGCAGAGTCCTTTAGCCTGACCTTTATCCACATATAGGTCAGTTTCCCGGCTTAGGGCATCCTGGGCCTGACAGAAACCGGGGTCTAGGTCACTTACATCCAGGATGTCCATGCGCTGCCGGAGGCTGTAGTTGAGGCCATAGAACTGTGAGGTCAGATACTTGGCTACCTAAGTAGAAGGAGAAGGCACTGTGCTAGGCTCCAAGACTACCCAAGGGCCCAATCTAGGCACAGAATGGGGCCACCAGGGCAACTTCTGATGCTCCTGGTGTGGCTAGGGTCATGACTTACCTGCTCCGGGTCTGTAACTGTGACAGCCACTAGAGATCTCTGGCGTAGTTGTTCAAACTCTGCCACACAGGTCTTCTCTTCCAGGTGCAGTAGCACCTTGGCCAGCTCCACACTCACCTGCACAGGGCCAGGAGGAGTCAGGAGGCCTTTAGCCCCATATTGCCAATTAGCACTCTAAGATCTAGGATACAGATACCACAAGAGACCTGCCGCCACAGATTTCCCACCCCATTCACCCTGACACATCCTCTTACTGCTCACCTCCCGAGTGGCCTCAGGGCTCCTATAAATCAGGCCTTCAAGCACCTTTAGGGCTGCCTCCCAGCGCTCCATATCCTCAGATATTGTCAAGGCTGCACAACCCAGACAAGCCTTGGTTAAGTCTCAGCACTGACCCTGACTCCAGTGTTAGCAGGGTGTCAAAATGAGACTTGGCAGGTAGCTCTAGGACAAGGTGAAGTGGACCAGGCCCAGGTATCTCTCAAAACAAGGCTACTGTGGAGTAAAAATACAGTGATTTGACCCCAGCCAAGCTCACCTTCCACACAGTCTCGGATGTACAGGGGCTCCTTGCTGCTCTTCAGCTCCTTGTCCCCTGACATATCATAGGGAATGAACTCATCATCGCTGTAAAAAGAAAAACAGACATGGGATCCGGCCATCCCAGGTGAGGATTTAGGTACCCCTATATTTTTGACTCAAGGGTTAAGACCCTGAAGATGCTAAAATTCCCTCTCCAGAGCCCGACACTGTAGGATATAGCTATGTGAAAGAGCAGTGGGACACTGCCCAGCTCATACTTCAGACCGGTAGGGAGGGGAATGAGCACTAGGAAATCAGCACCTATGTAAGAAACACCTTCCTGCACCTCGTCAGCTCCCTCAGGCAATCCTTGGATCCACAGAGGCCAAGGAACCCTGCCCTACCTGTCCAGCTCAGAGTCAGAGTCCTGTGGCTTTGCTGGGGGGCCATCACTGTCCATTGTCTTTCCAGATGTTTCTACAGGAATCTCTTTGGCAACTGGAGCCAGGGCTGGGCCTCTGGAAAAAAAGAAACAGCAAGGGTCACCCAGGTGAGCCTTGCATAGCACATGTCCCAGAGAGGCTTTTATTACCTGCTCATATCTCCCCTAACTTGTCAGAAGGACTCAGAATGTAGACTGGGAATGTGGAGACCCTCACCCTGTCTCTGAGGAGCAGGCATCCGCAGACCAGGGGGTGGCCAAGGCCAGCATCTCACGGCTCATCTCATCATCTTCATACTATTGCAGACACATTGGAGTCAGTGATGCCCACAGGCTGCAGATGCCACCTCCCCACAGTCAGCCAAAGCCAGCCTTCCCCACGGACCACTTGATGTCATTTAGTAGTATATGACTTCAGATAGCCAGTCACCTTCTGAATGTCCACCTCAAGCTAAGCTAAGGTGTGCTGAGCCTAGAAGCCTCTTCCTCCTTCAGGATTTGGAGACCACTGACTGCTGACATACCAGGCCAGGGCTCAGCAGAAGCTACATCTATAGGCTCACAGTTAAGCTATGCAACAGTTCCCTCACTCCTGTCTAACCAGGGAACACATCTTGTACATACAGACTTGACCCTGACCACAGACAGACTGTCTCCCGCTAACACCCAAGGAGGCCCGGGTTAGTTACAACTACCTGCCCATAGAGCCTTGGCCCTGCACATGCCCACCAGGACACTCCTCAATCCTAGACCCCCAAAAAGTGAGGAACTAGAGGTGCAGGTGTATCAGCAAGGGAGACCCAGAGCCCTGTCACCTGAGGGTATAGAAAAGATAAGCTGCTCACTTGGAATTTCAGGGGAGGCCCCTCACGGTGGATCCTGGAGCTGATAACCTCGGCCACAATCATGCCCAGTCGACGAACAGGGGGAAGACTGCTGTCGAGGTGGCACTTCACACCTGCCATCATGCTGGCCAGCAATTCTTAAAGCATCAGACATGAACCCTGGAGGGCTCCTCCAAGTGTTAGGGGGAAGGGTGTGCCCATGCCACAGCCTGCTTACCATCCCGGATGTCCTGCAGCTCCGGCTCCCCGAGGTGCGCCAGACAGATGAGGATGGCCTTGCTGATGTAGTGCTGCTGCTCCAGGGGCGCATGACGGACAGCGCTGCTGTTGGCCCACGTCTCTAACAGGTCCTTAAGAACCTGGAAACAGCAGAGCCTGAGCCTGTTCAGACAGCAGCTACCCCACAACCACCCAAGCCTCGGGTCAGAGCCCACAACTCTCCCAAGGGGCTTAAACATAAGCGAAGCTGGACCCCTGTCCTTCCTGTCAGAAGACAGTCCCTCGACTGCTCTTCTTCCCAGGACCACCACAGGCTGAGGGTCAAGTGGTGCTTACCTGTATGAGAAACGGTCGCCGCTGACTGTCTAGAGCCAGGTATCCCAGCAGGCTCTGCAGTATGGGTGTCTACAACAAAAGTGGGTCATGTCTACTAGGCAGGGGCTGCTTCCCGCCTGCCCCTGCAAGGGCTTTCTGAAGCTGAAGAAGAAACCAAAACCAAAGAACCAGCTTCCCTCCTCAGCTTCCTACCTCAGTTTCACCTGATAATTTGTCTGCTTTCCATTTCAACCAAACTTTGAAAACTCAGTGAGTTACTTTCCCAGTTTGAGACTTTCTGGCTCTCACGGTAGTACACCTTCAACGTTGGGTTTCTTAGCACACTCTGAGCTCCTTCCTTTTGGTAAGGCTTCTGAACCTTAAGTTTGTCTTATTATTTCTGTCCTTCCATTATGTGTGTGCATGTGTGGCAGAGTCCAGAAGAGTGCTAGGTCCCATGAGCTAGAGGTCCAAGCATTTGTAAGCTTTCCTAGGTGGGTACCGGGAACTAAGTGCCCACATAGGAACTAGTAAACCCACAGCATAGTAAGTACTAACCACTGAGCCATCTCTCCAGCCCTTTTTTCAATTTGTCCTTAAGACAAGCTCTCACATATCCTCCTGAGTGAGGTTTCACAAGTCCAGAAAGATAGGCATGGGATGTACTCACTCATAAGTGGATTTTAGACAAAAAGCAAAGAATACCCAAGCTGCAAACCACAACCCCTGAACAGCCTGGGATTAAAGGGAACTTAAGAAAGACGTCCAGAGATTCCACTAGGAAGAGAAAGTAGAGATCTCCTTAGCTAATTGGGGTCCCAACGGGCTGCAACCAAGAAGAGTTGGGAACAAATCATGAGAGAAGGAGACGGTTGAGTGAGAGGAGCAAAGAGAGAGATAGAACGAGATGGATGTCTTGATAGAGGAAGACAATGAGGGGTTGGGAAGTGACTGGGTGCTAGGGAAACCTCCAACAGCTCACAGGATGTACCTGGCTAGGTCTCCAACCAATAGTGGAGGGGGTGCTTAAACAAGACTTTCCCTATAATAAAATGAATAACCACCCTAAGTGTCATGACAGAATCTACATCCAACAATGAATGGAGATGGAGGCAGAGATCCATGACTGAGCACTGGGCAGAGCTCCTGGTCCGACTGAGAGAAGGGGAGGAGAGTCTGTATGAGCAAGGAGATACGGATTATGAGGAAGGTTTCCACGGTGATGGCTGGCTGGAGCTCTGGGGAGCTCGCTGAATCAAATACAGCCACTGGGGAAGCATGGAGATGGAGCTAGGCCCTCCAAGGGTAGGCAAATGCCGACTGGCATGGGACTCGAGGGGTGGGATCAGACTGTTTTCCTGTGCATGGGCTGGCACCTTGGAGCCCATTCCCTGCAGAGGAACACCTAACCCAACACTGACTTTGGGATGAAGAAACCGGACTTGTCTAGAGTGGATGTGCCACACTGAGCTGACCCATCTTGGGACTTCCTGCCTTTTGGGGGGAGGGGATAGGTGGATGGGGAGAGGCAGGCTGAAGGCTGATTGGGAAGGACTGGGAGGAGGGAAGGGAGGGGAGCAGGGGGATACATAGATAAATGTATATATATATATTTAAAAAAGACAAGCTCTCACTAAGTAGGCCATGTAGGCTTCAAAATCACGGCAATCCTGCCTCTGCTGTTTTCACTGTAGAATGAGAGGCATGAGCCACCATATCCACCTTCTACTAGTGTTTCCTTTACCTTCCCAATTCCGTGTTTGCGGTGGTGAAATGTCCCTGTTACCCTTCCTGCTATCACATGGAATGCTGTCCTGGTCAGCTGCCCAGTGCCCAGTTTACCATGCTTGTCTTGTCTTAGGCTTCTTGATCTAACAATGTGTAGTAAATTACTAAGCGATTCTCTTTTGTGTCTGTCTGTGCACGTGGGGGGGTGTGTGTGTGTGCAGGCTGTCCAAGTGTGCAGTCACATGAATGTATATGGAGATGAGGTCAACCTCAGGCATCCTTAGGAGCCATCTAACTTGTGTTTTGAGACAAGGTCTCTCTATTATGTAACCTGCCTCTCCTGCCCAAGCTCACTAGTGAGGTAAATTGATTGAGAATGGCCCCAATATGCTCATAATACTTGGTCTCCAGTTGGTAGATCTGTTTGGGAAGGATTAGGAGGTGTGGCCATGTTGGAAGAAGTGTGTCACTAGATAGGGTTTGGGGCTTCTAAAGACTCTGTTCTCAGTATCCCTCTCCCTCTCTGCCACCTACTTTCAGATCAAGATGTAAACTCCCAGCTGTTCCTGCCATTGTGCCTTAGCTCTGCCATCATGGACTCTAACTTGCCCTCTGAAACCATAAGTTGCCTTGGTCATAGTGTCTTATCATAGCAAGAGAAACGTAACTAACACAGCTGAGATGCAGCATGTGCCACTTTTGAGCGTACCAGCTTTGAGGTAGGGTCTCAGTGGGACCCAAGACTCACCAATTTAGCTAGGCTGGCTGGCCAGTGAATACCACAGATCCACCTGTCTCTGCCTCTCCAGCCCAGGGTTGACAGTCATACACCACCATACCCAGCTTTTGATGCAGATTCCATGGGCTTAAACTCAGGTCCTCCTGCTTGTATGCCAAGAACTGTGTGGACCAAGCTACCTCCCTAGTTCCTCTGCCATCCTCTTTCACAACTACTGCTAAGTCCACAGCCTCATGCAGGAATGACTACAGGAAGTTACTACAGCTAAGTCCACCACAGCCTCGTGCAGGAATGACTGCAGAAAGTCTCCTGGCAGCTGCAGTTCTTAGTGTGTGGCCTCATACATCGACCGGTTTATGATCAAATGGCTTAGAACAGAGCACTGGATTCTGGAATAGGCAGCTTGGATGCTCTTGCATCAGAACTCTGGTGGGACTATCTCTGCCTCTAGAACCCCATTGCCCACACATCCTTAAGGATGGCTTAAGTATTAAAAGTGGCTCCATTTCTTCAGGTGTACACTGCAACTGTACCCAGCTGCGAACTCCTGTTCCTGGGACTCTCAGGGTTCCTGCCTGAGCCTCACTGCATGTAGCAGGTAGGAGACACTTCAGTTTCACTCTGGCTCCTTACTTACATCTTGGTTCTTTGCACAGGAGCCAGAGAGTTTAACTGGCTCATCTCTGCTCAGATTCTCCACTTACCTACCCAATCAGCCTGATCTTACCTTCTGGCTTCTGGCCTCTTGCTCTCTGGACACCAGGGGGACCCACTCCCAGCTCAGGCTTTCTGGACAGCAGATGATCAGCTAGCTCACTAGTATTCCAGTTCTCAGAGGGGCCCCTGCCTACGCAGACAAATCCTCAGAGCCAGGCCTCCTTCTCCAAGCCCTGCCTGCCCCTTGGTGTCAGCAACTGTCACATCACTCTATGTATTAACTGGCCTATGTGGGCAACATCTGCTTCCTTTTCTGTAACATGAACTTGATGATGAAGAGACGGGGCTCTTTTGTCTTCCAGTAGATGCTCAATACCCAAGATAGAGCCCAATTTCAAAGAAACACTGTGACTAAAAAGCTGAGCAGGAGATACAGTGAACTCCATTCTTCTCTGTCTTCTGCTGCTGTCCACTTAACTCTGGTTGTATCCTGCTCTTCGTTCTCCCTTGCTCTGACCTACTGGCCAGTTCTTAGCCAGAGCTCCAACACCCATGGACCATGGGTGTCATCTAAGAGGCACACAGCCTGTAGAGTCCTGATGCATCAACCCCTCAGGCATAGAATAGAGGTGGGGAGAGTACTTTCCTAAGTAGTATGGGGATCCAGAGATATGTGACATGCTCACTTGGTGACCAGGATGCTGCAGAGCTCATATATGGTCAGAGGGGCCTATAATTTTGCTGACATTTCCTAGGCCAACTGCTGTCTAATGCCACTTGTTGCTTATGCTGCTTTGATCTGCCCTTGGCGCTGAGCACACACTTCTCCTTAATCTCTCCTCTTTTCCTTCCTTTTTAGGGTCACTGCGACAATGTCAGGCTGGCCTCAAAGTTGCTGCCTGGCTGGAGATGGCTATGACCTCCTGATTCTCCTGCCTCCACCTCTCAAACACTGAGATCATTATGCCATTGTGCCTAGCCCCTCACTTCTTCCTCTTTTTGGGGGGGAAGGGGGGAGACAAGATTTCACTATGTAGACCAGGCTGGTCTTGAACTCTCAGAGATTCAACTGCCCCCGCTTCTGGAGTACTAAGATGAAAGGAGTGTGCCATGCACCCAGTTCCCCTTACTCCATTTTTTAATAACAATTCTTCCTGTGACGTGGAAAGCCCGCAGGCCCCACCCTGCCCTGGCATCCTCACCGTGTGCTGGTACTGCAGAAACAGAAGCTTCCGGGTCATCACAAACTGCGCCTTCTTATTCTTCACCACCAAGTTCCCCAGTAGTCGTGACAAGACTTCAGGCCTGTGAGCGAGGTGTGGAAGGAGCCTGAATCACAAGTTGGTCTCAAAGGGAAGGAACAAGGAAAAGCAAGCAGTACAGTGTCCTGTGTCCAGTCACCTGCTCACCCTGAGAGCTTGGCCGAGCCCTTCCTTGACCCAAGCTGGTCCTTAATCTTCCCAGGATGAATGTGAATACCCATGGAAAGCCTAGGCCCCACATCAGCACTGAGAAGACGGACCCAAGGTGGAGATCCTTCCCTGCTCTGCCAAGGCCAAGAATAAATGCTTCTCTAGGACAGAGCAGCACAGTTTTGCTGTGAAGGGCCAGAGAGTACATTCTTAGACAGGTTTACTCTCCAAAGCAGCCACTCAACTCTGGTAGTGGCTGAAAACAACCCCAGACAAATGTATAAATGAATGGCCATGGCAACCTGCCAATAAAACTTTATTTACAAAAACCCACAAGCCTGATTTGCCTCAAAACAACAATTTGCAGAACCCAAAGCTAGATTACTTCCTTCAGAAGATTGTGGCCAGTGGCCTTAGCCACACAGAAATACAACAGGCCTTCCTCTTTACTCATTACTACTTATTATTACATGCATTTGTGTGTGTGTCTGTGACTGTCTGTGCATCTGTGTGTGTCTCTGCGTTTATGTGTCTGTGTCTCTGTGCACATGTCCACGCCATATCATGCATACCATAGAAATCAAGAAAACAACTTGGAAGAATCGGTTCTCTCCTTGCACCATATGATTCCTGGGGATGAAACTCGGATGTCAACGTTGACAGCAAGTGACTTTACCTACTGAGCCATTTCACCAGCCCTGATTGTTATATCAAATTCCCCTCAAAAGCCAGCATGGTAGCACACACTTTCAATCTCAGAACATTAGGCAGAGGCAGACAGATCTCTGATATTGAGGCCAGCCTGGTCCACATAGCAAGTTGAGGCCAACTGGGACTATATAGTGAGATTCTGTTTGATAAAAAGAAAGACAATTCCATACAAAGTCATAAAGACTAGAGTTGTGAATATGGTTCCATGGGTAAAGTGCCTCCTGGACAGCATAAGAACCCAAGTTTGATCCTCAGAATTGCCAGAAAAAGCTGGGCATAATGGAACATACTTATATATTCAGAACCAGAAAGGATCCCTGGGGCTTGCTGGCCAGCCACCCCAGGTTCAGTGAAAGATCCTGTGTCAAAAACATGGTAGACAGCTCTTGAGGATCAAAGCCTGAGGCTGACCCTTGGTTTCCACATATATCTAAACATGCATGCTTATCATGCATAGACATAAGCATTTTTAATTTTTAAAGAAATTAAAGAGATAAAAGTTTGAAAGGAAGGAGGTGACCCTCTCAAAATCTGAGAATGCAAACCTATGTAAACTGACATATGGCTTCAGCACAGGGGATAGATACACAGGAAATAGCCCAACTGACAGACAAGATTCAGAACCTAAAGTGAACCTGAAATTCATGGTGCATGCCTGTAATCCCAACACTTGGGTGGTTAAGACAGAGAGATCAAGAGTTCAAATCCATCCTCAACCACATAGCATGTTTGAAGCCAACTCTAAGGGCCAGGGGACCTCACAGGACAGAGCCCAGAACTTACAGGGAGAGCTATTACAAACACACAGGAAGCCACCATGACCAAGCAAGGGACATCAGTAATACCCGCACCTACAACCAAAGAAGGTAAAGTCCACACTGGGTGCTGCTGTGTGCAGAGATGGACAGTGGGAGCCAGGTGAGCTAGCAATGTGCTCAGAGCACGCAGCCAGCCCAACAGGCCTGCTTGCAGCAATAAGACCCATAGATTCGCCTCCACAGACACAGAGATGAGAAAATCTGCCAGAGACAAAGTCAACACTCAAAGTGAACACTCACAGGGGTTGTGGAGAGGCCCCACAACAAAGGAGAGGCAGATCAATGAATGAGCAATAAGACCACAGTGAAAAAAGTATGACATCCAGAAAACAGGGGTTGGGCTCACAACCAGTGACCACCAACCTCAGAATGCAATGCTACCCATAGAACATGGGCTCTAGTATGGCGCCCAGGGGAGCAGCATGGGGAATGGCAGCAATGCTGAGTCTATTCTGCCATCCTGAGAAACACTGGCTGGGAGGGGACCTGGCAGCTTACCTAGGAGCGGCCTCTACAAGCCCAGTCAGCACAGCTTCCACTGCCCGGTCAGGCACTTGCTCCACCAGACGCCAACACACCCGCTGCCACAAACAGCTGTCCTGGGTGAGCACTGTCAGTTGAGGCACTAGCACGCCCAGGATCTCTTCTGAGGGGATACAGAAGCCCAAAGCTTCAGAAGCCACTCCCAGCCAGGGGCCACTGTTCACAGCCCCACAGGCTCACAGACATAGGCAAGCCCAAAGACAATATCAGCAGACCTAGGGTCAGACCCAAGTGAGGGAACCCCCACCTAGGGCAAGGGTCAACTTACAGTGATTCTTACCCTCCTCCAAGGGTGGGGAGGGTGTAAGGGACTACTCACTCTTTCTTCCCTGGATGCAGACCTTCCCCAAGACTCCAGACACAAAAGAGACAGAGCAGTCTAGGCCACCTAGAATGAAAAGCAGATCTGACTGCAAAAGAGGTCAGTAGGAAAAACATTAAGGATATCTGACTAAGAATAGAGACCTTGTGCTTAGCAGCCAGGTCAGCCATGGAAACTCCAGCTATTTGGAACAAATGTGCATATCTAAGATGAGGGAAAACCTGAATGGAGTTGTTTTTGCCTTGACAACCTAGTAATAATAAGCTTTAAAAGTGTCACACACATCATCTCAGCCATCAAAATGCCCTACCTACCTACCTACATCACATAAGATGCACCAGAGGGGTCCTGGCCTAGGAGTCAACTACAGAAGCAGAACTAGGCTCTAGGCCGGCTACAGACACCACAGTGGTCACTGCCCACAAGGTCTCCCTTGTTAGTAAAGAAGGAGCCACAAGAAGGTCAACAAGGAGGAGATGGGGTGGTAGCCCCCCACTAGTAGAGCTGAGATGATAGCATCTTCCAGAAAACAGACATGGAGTCAGATAGTGACCTAAGGACAGGTACTTAAGTGTTGTATTAGGTTTCTGGCCTGGACTTTCTGGCCTAGCCTTGTGGCCCAGACCTGCAGACCCACAGTCCCATAGTCCTACTAAAACACACTTATATTAATTGTACGCTGATTGACCTGGGGCCCAGGCATATAACTTGCTAACTCTTTACCCTTAAACTAACCCATGACTCTTATCCTGTTCAGCCATGGGGCTCGGCACCTTTTATCAGAGCAGCACAGTTGTCCTCTGCATCTTCTGGCTTATCTGGCAACTCTGTGGCATTTCTGCTCTGTTTTTCCTGTTCCCAGAGTTTTCCCAGTCTGGTAGCCCCGCCCCATACTTCCTATCTGCCTTTGGCCAATCAGCACTTTTTATTAAACCAGTAAGCGGGACAATTATTTACAATGTAACATCATAAATTCACTACACTTAAGAGGCTGCAAGGATGGAATCCAAAGCAGTACTAAGAGTGAAACCCTGTCTCAATAACATGACGAAACAAACAGATCAGAAAGTAGTTGCTGTAGGGAAGAATCTAGGGAAGGCAGTGGCCTGGGGAGCCAGGTGGGGGCCATGCCAAAGTTCCAGAGGACCATCTTCCTCTGGACTCACATAGATATGGGATACAGGAGCCCTCAGAGAGCTGGGCTGAGCCCATGGAAACAAGACAAAGTGGAACTCAGCTAGGAGCAGGCTGAAAGGCAGCCAGAGTAACTCTAGTTACGCTGAGGTATGGCTCAGACTGGAGTATGCATGTGGCTGGTACAAGAAGAAGGAGGAGCTACTTTGGGAAGAGGCAAAGCTCAAGCCAGTCAGTCTCTGGCCTGTATCTGACAGCTCACTCAATCAGGAATCACAAAGGCTCTTCCCCAAAACTCACTCTTGAGATATATATGCAGGAAAGCCAGTTGTAACATCCCAGAGAAGGCAAGGCTAACCTTGGACACCCACAAGGTAGTCCCTAGAAATCTGTGAGTGACAGGCAGACCCTATAGTGCCAGACACACATGTAAAATGCATATGCCCTCAGACCCAAGAACTGTCAATACACAGAGGCCACTGAAAAACACCACCACCAAAGACACAGACAAGGGGTCTCAAAGTAAGCAAAGGAGTAGACCTCAGAAAACAAGGGCAGCTTCTAGAATATACCAGTGACTCGGTAGGAAAAGCAGGTCTCAATCTGGTAGCTTTGCCTAATACCCAACTAAGAATTTAAGGATCCTAGGGCCAGACCCAACTCCCCAAGATCAAAAGCCAAAAGAGAGATGAATCTCCATCAGGTGATGATGTCTGAACCGGGAGAGCATCTAACCTGCCTGACAGACCACCTTGACTCTTAGGGCCCCCGCAGGCTTTGAGAGACTTACCTCAGGGGGAGGGAGAAAAATAAAGGCTGAGAGAGAGCTGAGGAAGGCACTTACCTTGGAGAAAGTTCACTACTGCCTTTAGTGCTTGCACAAGCTCCTGGCCAAGCAGAGGGAAGTAGTTCTGAGGGAAGAACGGGGTCAGGTTGTCCTGCTGGAGACAGTTGCCCAGGTGATCAGGCAAGCCCACCACCTTATTGAGCAGCGTCTCCTGGAACAGCGGGAAGCTGGGCTTTGTCTGCGGCCGACACTGCTCCTCCATTAGAGCGGCCATTCTGCCCTTGCTCAGAAATTTCTCCAGAAGTCGAACCATCTTCATCAGACGGAAGCTAGGGCTAGAGAGTAGCAAGTGTATTGGGCACAGCCCTCAGCCCCCTCTATCCTAATGTCCCCTTCTGGCCATAAAGAATCAGTCCCAAGAACATGAGAACCTAAGTTTGATCCCCAAAACCCACATAAAAAAGCCAGCTGAGGCAAGCAGGGTGACACATGCCTTTAATCCCAGCATACAAGAGGCAGAAACAGGAGCGTCTCTGTGAGTTAAAAGCCAACCTCTGTGAATTCAAGGGACAGTTACAACTACAAAGTGAGATCCTGCCTCAACACCCCCACCCCCAACAGCCCCAAAAACAAAAACAAAAACAGAATAGAGAGGTGGATCCCTGGGACTTCCTGGCCAGACAGCCTAGACTAATTGGAAAGCTCTCTGCAGATGAGACCTCCATCCCAAAAACAAGAGGCTAAGTGTGATGGTGCTTTTTCTTCTTGCAAGAGTTCAAGGCAAGTCTAGTCTTTAGTTCTGGGACAGCCAGAGCTGCCTAATAGCAAAAAAACAAAAGAAAAGAAATCAATCCTGATAACTTCATAAGCATTTACACGTGAACTCATCAGCCGAAAGAAAATGCTTAATTTCATGGCTGAGTAGCCAGTTACCAGTGAGATGTCCTGCTGGCCCCGAACAGACAGACATCACCATCTCCTACTCCTCACTGTGCTTTCTTGGATCATAGCAGTTGCTTATGTGTTTAAGTTTTGTATTGCATGTGTGGAGGTTTTGCCTGCAGGGATGTCTGTGTCCTACACTGGACAGTGCCTGTGGGGAAGAGGCTTTTGGATCCCCCTAGAACTGCAGTTACAGACAGTAGTGAGCAGCCTGTGGGTGCTGGGAACTGAACCCAAGTTCTCTGGAAAAGCAACCAGTACTCTTAACCTCTGAGCCATCTCTCCAGCCCCCGTCACAGCAGTTTCTAAAAACCCAGCTTCTCAAAGGCATCCTCCCAAGGACTGCCACTTGACTGGATCTAGAACCTGGGACTAGCGGTCCATGGCAGCAAGACATTTAAAAACCTGAAACTGCTGGGCAGTGCTGGCACACACCTTTAATCCCAGTACCTAGAAGGCAGAGGCAAGTGGATCTCTGCAAGTTCGAGGCCAGTCTGGTCTCCAGAGCAAGTTCCAGGCCAGCCAGGGCTACACAAAGTAACCCTGTGTCCAAATTCCAGACAATAAACAAATAAGTAAAAACCTGGTATGTCCTGAGATGGACCTAAGAGTGCCATGGAATAAAGGGTAGGTTCAGAAAAGGACCGAGTGACCAGCTACCTTTCTGGTCTGGTGTCAGCTGGAGGTGGTGGAGTGATTGATCAGCTCCTGCTATCTGCAAAGCGGAACCTGCTCTTCCAGCCTCCTTACAAGAGGGAGTGGGGCTAGGCTAAGATGCAGGGGTCCTCCCCCTTCAGAGCTGGGCACAGCCACACTCCATTTCAAGGTGTTAGATCCCTTCTCAGGACTTAGGCGCCCTGTTGTTCACAAGCTGCTCACCCAGGAGTGCTCTCAATGGCCTCCATCAGCACCAGGAAGGCTTGGTCTGGGGGGCCGTCCAGGAAGAAGCTCTCCCAAAGCTGCTCCAGCTGGCCATCCGGGGATATCTCCAGCCAACCTGGGCTCAGCTTGCTGACCAGGCATCTGAGAACTCCTGAGAAGTGGATGGTGGCAAACTCCTCCTTCTCGGGGAGAGCTGGATCCTCCGTTGCACCCAGGTAACGCTTCAAGGTCCCCAGGGTAGAGAGGATCTGTACTGCATCCTCCGAGGATGAAAGAGTATGAATGACTTCTTGGACGGTGAGTCGGACAGCAGACGGTGCCGGGTCCATCTTGCAGGACAGGGCTGAGGGACCCAGAAAAGCAGGTTAAGAGTCTCAAGAATTCCCGGTGGCAGCTAGGGAGAAAGAAGAGTCGGCTCAAAATCTCAGAAAGCCCACCAGCCCTCTTCTGTGCTCCCTGGCACCTCAGGAGATCTCACTCATGCTGTCCCTGCCTTCTCTGGTCTGACAGGGACTTGTGCCCGTTAGGTGGGGCAGCACCGGAGCCCTAGGAGACTGTCAAGCTCGCCGGTAGGTGGGTGAATGAGTGGCTTGCCAGGATGCAACTGCAACCGCAGCGTCTGCAGCTCCAGGTGAGCACCCAGCCCCCTAAACACGAGGTCCAGGGCTAGCACAGAAGCTGCCCATCCCGTAAGGCCGTCACCAGGGCAGACCCAAGTGGACCAACCACTCCTACAGGTTTCCTCCGCCCCCCAAACCCCCACGCTTCAGAGCCTAGGCCGCATGCTCCCTCCTGCGTGCTGCTGATTCGCCACGGCACCGGGACCACGCCCCCCGATCAGGGCCAGCCGAGGGCAGCCGTGATTCTGAACCCCAGAGCTCACGTGGAACTGGCAAAGATACTCAGAGGTTCTGGATCTGATGCCTACAGGGAGCTCAGGATGAATCCACGTAGCGCCGGCGCGCTGCTGGCCTCAGCATCTGCGCCTGCGCAGGAGAAGGAGGCACGGCCTAAGAGCCTGGGATGGGCAAGGCCTGAGGGCGGGACTGGGCTAGGTGTGTCCGCCCCTTTTCTCCCCCTCGCCCCCTGGGCTTCTGTGTTTTCCTTGATCTGGTGGGGCCTTCCCCAGCACCCTGCCTCACCTCGCTAGCTTGGGTCGGGTGCTGGGCTTCCTGAGGACAACACTAACCCTCGGTTGGGGCTGCCAGGGAAACGAGAATAAGGAAGCCAGGAACCGCAAATCTAGACAAACGATGCTGATGTATGCGGTGGGCACAGAAGACTGCATTGTTTAATGCAAACCTACAAACCTACAAAATATCACTGTTTGAGTATAGCCTCCCGGGGACCCTGGCTGCCGTCTGCACATTGCAGTGTGAAACATTCCATCATGGCAAAACTCTTCTTGATCCGGAAGATATGCTGAGGCAGCGACATTTCAGCAGGACTGAGTGTAGGTGGAAATCTGGGCAATAAGTATCCATTCAACATCAGACAAATATCCTGAGAATGAAAAACAGAACTAAAGTCCCCATTCAGGATTCAGCAGCGCATACTAGAGGCTAGGGCAATATCTCAGACCTTAAAAGTACTTGCTACTCTTGTAGAGGTCCCAGGTTCGGTCCCCAGCACCCACGGAAGTGTTGCTAACCAGCTGACCAGAATCTCTTTATCCTTCACGGAGAAGAACTGGATAGTCAATGAGACGCTCTTCAAGTGTTAAATATTCATTTTCCTCAGTGTTTGACCTCAGTGACAGGTAGCAGGTGGCGCCCCCTACTGTTAGGGACCTGCAGGCACTGGGCACTTTAACCCAACTGTGGCTGGTGCAGCCTGCACCACGCAGGACTGCGCTATTATTGTAGGAGTTTTCAGCCCCTGAGAACTTTACAGTTTTTGTAGACATCAGAGTTACAATTATTGGCCTCTAGAACTCTTTACAATTCTCGGCTCTCTAGAACTCTTCTGGCATCCAGGGCTGCAGCTTCCCTTCTTTAATTTAGTCATTTATTCTCATTCAGTCTCATCCCTCTGCCTGCTTTTGATGCCTCAGCTACTGCTTCTTCGACCATCCACAAAGCTGGCCATCCCGTCCTTCCTGCAGCTTGGCCTGCCGACTGCCCAGGTGTCTGTGGCACTGCCACTGCGTGGCTGCTTTCTTCAGGATACCAGCTCAGCCTACATGACTGACATCAGCAAGCAAGGACTCAAGAGAAGACGTTCACTGAACCTAAAACTACCACAGGGAGGCAGCGCAGGGCAGCTCGCCCAAGGTGAACGTCGCCGGCCAAACACAGCCTTTGCCCCAGCCTCGGCAGTTCGGTAGGCCACTAGGCGGCGTGTTTCCCTTCTCAACTTGGTAGCAAGGTCATCCAGAGTTCATCCAGGGGGGAGCCTGGTACAACCTGTTTCAGAAAGCCCTGAGGCTGTGCCTGCCCCAGTTGAAGTAGTCAGCAACCTTGAAGTTCTCTCAAGGCCCGCGGACGGAGGGCTGGCCAGCTGGCAATTGGCCGACGATCCTTTTGCTCAAGGCATCCAGGACAACCGAAGGGAAGGGAAGTCCAACAGCTGCTGCCTAAGGGGTGATGTTGCCTCAGCACCCCAATATCTTTGCTTACTTCCAGGAAATGAACACCAGAGTGCTAGCATAACAAATGTAGTCAGGTGGAGAAAGTGCATACCTTTAATTCCAGTACTCAAGAGGCAAAGGCAGGCACATTTCTGTGAGTTCGAGGCAGCTTGATCTACAGAATAAGTTCCAGGACTACACAGAAAAACCCTGTCTCAAAAAACAAAACAAAAAAAGGAGAGAGAGAGAGAGGAAGGAAGGAAGGAAGGAAGGAAGGAAGGAAGGAAGGAAGGAAGGAAGGAAGGAAGGAAGGAAGGAAGGAAGGAAGGAAGGAAAGGGAGGGAGGGAGGGAGGGAGGGAGGGAGGGAGGATGGAAAGAAGGAAAAGAAATGTTAATGGTACTTAGCCCAGTGCCCCAGGAAGAGATGGGTGTCAGGCGGATCTTAAAAGGTAAGCGTGCTTGCTGCCAAGCCTGACAACTTAAGTTCAAGTTCCAGGATTCACAGGGTAGGAGAGCACTGTCTTGAAAGTTGTCTTCTGACCTTCATAAGTGCTCCACAGCGCAAACACACACACAAACGTAATATTTTTTTAAAGGCCAGTCCTGGGAGATGCGGAGATGGTTTACTAGACAAAGTGCTGGATGGACCAACATGAGGATCTGAGTTCAAATCCCCAGCACCCATTAAAAAAAATGCATCTATAGTGCCAAGATTCCTCCCTGGAGGAGATACAAACAACATCTACCCTCCTTCCACAGTCCCAAGGATAAACTGTTGCACGAAAAAAGGAAACTCAGGGCCAGATCTCTGGGAAAGGCAGAGATATCAGAGAGTAAACACCACATCAGATCTCACCCAGCTGTCTTCCAGCTTCCTCAGCCTCTCTCCTCCTGGCTTCTTCTGCCTCCTCTGTCTTTCTGTGTCTGCCTTAAAGACTTTCTTAGCTCAGTTAAGGCGTGGCCCCACCACGGCCTGCCTAGAAGCCTGGAACTCCTTCTGTAAACTAAAATGTAAACTCAGTTTGGATTAAGGGCGTAGGTCACCACCACACACCCCCCAACCCCCGGGATATTCCCTGTGCTGGGATTTAAAGTGTGAGTTACCACAGTCTGATCCTCCTAGGCTGACTGGGTAGATCCCTCTGATATCTCCACTGTTTTTTGTTATATTTGAGAATATCCCCACAGATAAACCAAGGTACAGTTCCACCAAAGTTCACTCTGGGGAATCAGTGAGTTTTACTTACAGAGCAGTGGGTGAGAGGTTACAGGCAGGAACATGGATGCCCTTAAAGCCATACTGGAATGTTGGCACCCAGATGACCTGCCCATAACTGTGTACATAGAACCTCTCCACTAACCCCTCCCTACCTGTATATTCTATCCTTTCTCTTCAACCCCACATACAACGGCAGAATTGCTTACAACTGGTTGCCCCTCCTCTGTGAGGTAGTGCCAACTGTCAGCATTAAGCCCAGCCATGAATGCAGGCCCAGGTTGATGGTGACAGAGTGGCTTTGGAGAATAGTCCTGTACAACTATCTGTAACCCCAGCATTGGCGCAGGGGTGTAGGTAAATGGGTGAGTGGGGGAACTTGCTAATCAGTAAGGTCAAAGTTCAGTGCAAGACTGTGTTTCAAAAACAAAAAAAAACAAAAAAAAGATGGAGAGCCACAGAGGAAAGCATGTGACTTAAATGTTTGGTTTCTACACATGCACATGTGAGTGAATACACATACAAAATAAATAAATAAATAAATAAATGAATGAATGAATGAATGAATGAATGAATGAATGAATGAATAGTAAAGGTCAGTCCTGGGGTCAGTCCAGAGAACACAGAGTAAGGAGCCACCACCAGTGCAGGCGTTGGACAGTGTGGAAGTCAGAGAGGCTGGTGGCTGGTATCCAGACAGAGCCAAGGCTTCATGGTGAGGTGTGACAGCCCTAGTATGAGACTTTCCTAAGACTCCATCTCAAAATTACAACTTCATTGTTCCTTTATCCATCATTCTCCTGAAGCTCGCCATCCAGTAACTTCCCAGTAAAGGCAGGGGGTGGAGATACATTTCCCAAGCCTTTGCATATCTGAAAATGTCTTGACTCTGCTCCTACTCTATTGACCTAAGCTAGATGTACCATCTTATCTTTCTGTGGTTGTTTTAGCTATTTTTGTGGTGCCATCCTCTGGGATGGCAGTCTGGCTCATGTTATCTTGGAAATGCTGGATGCTTTGACAGAGACACCTTCCTGAGTTATTTAATTACTACAAACTAGAATTCTTCAAACAATAGAACATTATCTTCTCTCAGATATGGAAGCTAAAAGTCTGAAACCAGAGTGACATGCTACCTCAGAAGGATTCTGGGAAGGCCTTTGTCTCCTCTGATTCGAGGCCTTGGGTGTGCCCCACAATAGCAGCTACCTTGGTGTCTCTGCCACAGTCTTCACTGGGCCTTCTCCATGGCGTCCTCCACTCTCTGTGTCTATCGGGACACTTGCTGTTGAGTGCAGGGCTATCTGGAGGCCCCAGGGTAACCCCATTTTAAGATATAACCATTTTCCTCATAAGGTTATATTTACAGGTTTCAGGGTCAGAACTTGGGTATATCTCCTTAGGGGCATCATCAATCCCCCTGCACAACTTGTAACTAACCAAAAGCTTGTCAGGAAAATTCAGGTCTGTTTAGCGTGATTTCAACATCACATAATACATATAATACATTTATTGAAATACCACACTGATTCAAAATATGCAATTTGTGGTGTGTGTGTGTGTGTGTGTGTGTGTGTGTGTGAGAGAGAGAGAGAGAGAGAGAGAGAGAGAGAGAGAGAGAGAGAGAGAGAGAGAGATCACATACCTGTAGTCCAAGTTGAGGCTGCAGTGCATGGATTCACTTAACCCAAGAGTTCAAGACCAGCATGAGCAAGACAGCAAGACCCTTCCCCTGGGAAATACAAAAGTTATCCCATCCTAGAAGAAATCCATAAATTAAAGTGAAACTCAGTCACATTACCAAGAGGTATCTCTTTTCCTCTGCAATGAGAAGGGAACTCATAGGCCATGGTTGTGCATGACTGGACTGCTGGTCGCCAGAGCAGACCTGGCTTTAGAACTTCCTGGTCACACTCAACCCCTGTCCTGCTTTGACTTCTTGGTGGGAACCTTAGTCTCAGGGCTCCTGTTAGAGCCATTATCTGCTCCTGTCTGCTTCTGAGCCAGACAAAGCCTTGAGCACATTCACTAGAACGATTTTCCAAAGAAACTGTTTGTGCCTGTTTAAAGCTTGTTTCCCTGGGAACCTTGAGTTCTCAGAACCCACTGGATTGAAGGCAGATGCCGTTCATTAAGATGGCAGGAAGAAGCTAACACTCAGCCAGGACAGAAAGAGGAAAACCATTCAAGTGGTAAGCTGCATCAGACAGACTGGAAGGACCATCCTCAGGTCCTGTGTCTCTGTCTCCCAGCATGGGCTGCTTGAAGAAGAAAACCCTGCCTTTTCTCCTCATTTTCATGTCCATATATGCACATGGGACTCTTTTGAAGGAAGCTGACCCAGCTAGGCAAAGAAGACCATTTTTTGAGAGGCTCCGTCGATTAGAAGAGCAGGTAGGTGAAACATGATTGGTTTTATAAAACCAGTATGGGGTGATGGGTGGATGTTGCAGAGAAAGCTGGTATCTAAGTTCATTGGACACAGCAATCGGAAGCTGACGATATTCCCACCTGTTTTTGCATATCAGGCAAGCATTTACTAGGCTCTGCTCTAAAGTTCAACTAGACAATGTGTTTGAGAGATACAGGAAATTTAAAACCGTCTTATCAGGCCCAAGAAGCATAGCTGGAGAAGCCTAGGTAGCAACAGTACAGGACAGCATCCATAGATGTGGGAGATGTAAGAGCACTGGTCTACCTCAAAGCAGAATATATGCCCTACCCAAGGGTCCCACTTAGGGTCTGTAGACAGTTCCCCAGCCCAAGCATTTCCTATATTGGTCCCAGTAAAATCAGGCATGGTAGTTACCCATAATTCTAGCACTCAGAAAATCTGAGGAAAATCTTCTGTGAGTTTTAGGCTAGTCTAAGTAACATAGTAAGTTCTGGGACAGCCTGGGCTACTGAATGAGACCCTGTTTCAAAACAGGCAAGCAAAAACCTGGAGAGGAGCTCAGTGTGGTTAATCCCAGCATTTGGAAGGCAGGGGCAGGTGTATCTCTGTGAGTTCAAGGCCAAGCTGGTCTACAAAGTGAGTTCCAGGACAGCCAGGGCTATCACACAGAGAAAACCTGTCTTGAAAAACCAGAACAACAGCAAACCCTGAAAAGGCTAAGGTTGCTCCATGTCAGAGTTCTGCCTTGCCTAGAATAAACAAAACCCTAGATTCAGTTACCTAGAACTTAAAAACCATGAATAAATAATTAATAAATGCATTTGGAGCCGGAGGGATAGCCCAGCAGTTGAGAGCACCAGCTAATTGCAGAGGACCCAGATTCATTCTCAGCACCCACAAAATATCTCACAAATCCCTCATAACTCCAGATCCCGGGGCCTCCAAAGGCATTGGATACACACCTAATGCACATATGTACATGTATGCAAAACACTCATACACAAAAAATTAAATAAATAATTTGGGAGGGGTTTTTTGGTATGTTTGTTTCTTAAGACAGGGTTGCTCTGTGTAGCCCTGGCTGTTCTGGGACTTGCTCTGTAGATGAGGCTGGCCTAGAACTAAAATATATTTAAATGCACTCATGCAAACAGCTCCTCTTCAGCTGCCTCTGATCATAGAGGTAGACCTGAGGGCCACAGCAGTGAGGTAACTGTGGTCTTCCAGAGTGTCAGAGTTGGGAAGGGTCACAGCCAGGGACATGAGCCTGGAGCATACCTTATAGCATGCAGCTGTGGCACCTGAGGACAGTCACCCCCTTTGTACCTGGCCCTTTGGGAATAGTCATGATAATCTCCCCACATGTCCTAGCCTGGTGACAAGGATCAAATTGTTCAATCTATATACAGTGCCACTCAGGCTTGGTACAGAATAGGTGTTTCTGAAGTATACTTAGGATAGCCTTGCCCCTGATAGCAGTGTTCTCTTTACAGTTTCAGAGATTCCAACAGGTGACCTTAACACACCTGCAGGACATTGCCAACAACTATAACATGTACTACAATGTGGATGCCCGCTTCCAGAGCCTGGTGGAGGAGAGCCAGGCCATAGCTCTAGCAGTGAACCAGTCTCAAGCTGCCATACAGGAAGATGTGGCCCACCTAAAAACTTGGTTTAGGAAGAGCCAACACCGGAGCCAGAAGGTGGATGCCCAGCTTCAAGCCTTGAACCTGTCCCTGAGCACAAAGAACAGGCAGTGGGTGGAGGAGAAAAAATCTCAGAGGGAGGCTACTGAAAGCCTGGCCCTGAGCATTAGGGGCCTACAGGATGCTCTGGCCAGCCTGACAGAGCAAGTCCACAGCCAGGATGCCAGGCTGTCTGCTCTTAAGGGACAGCTGCAGAGGACCTCCCCAGGTACTGCAGCTCTGGAGCTGACTACAGCCCCCACCCCCATTCAGCTTGCTCAGCAAGGCCCAGGTTCTTTGTGGCTGTGGAGAAACAGCCAGACATCCAGGCCTTCAGTGCAGCACAGGAGCTCCCCCCAAGACTTCACTGTTCATGTCCAAAAGACACACAAGTTCCAAGCTCCAAGCAGGCGTCAATCAGCCCTACCAAGGACCCACCAAGGACCGGAAAACAGTAAGTGACACAAGTCTGTCACCCCCCTATCCAATTCCAGATTTCCCTAGCAGTACCTGAGGGTATAATGTCATTCCCTCCCTCAAAGAGCTCCCCCCCCCAAAGGGCCATAAACCCAATGCCAGAAGAGAGAATGGCTCAAGCTTGTCACTTGCAGGTCCTCAGCAGGTCAGATCACATGGCAGAAGGGCCTCTGTTGGAGTGATATAATCAGCAGTCTCAAGATGAGGAATTGTGTGAAACATTTGCCGTCACTTCATAATAAGAGTATGGGGGTCTCACAAAATGAAGCAGTGTAGTTTTTGGTTGTACAGGAGCCCAGCATGCGCCTAGAAAAATGAGCAGAAATGGCTGGTGACTTTTATATTCCTCATTACATTTCCCTGCGTCCTGAATTCTCATTAATTGAATTCTTCAGGGAGGCACAATCTTTTCTGCTTATCTAGGGTAGTTCCCACCCCAAATCCTGCTGGGCTTTCTATGCCCCCCTCTTTCCTGATACTGGGCTCAGTCACATAGAAGACTTTCCAATTTAAGATAAACTAGAAAGTGCCCAGGCAAGCAGGTACCAGCTGCTAGATGGAAGAGAAAGGCCTAGGGATGCCCGCCTATCTGTGATTCATGGTTAAGTTCTAAAAGCACCTCACACTGAAAATGGACCCTAATGATTTCTTTCCCATAGAATCGCCATAGATTATCTGGCTGATAATAGTCACCAGAGAGAAAAAAAAAAAAGAATCAAGAGTTGGAGGACACTTGAGGACAGAGGCAGAGCTTAGGGGGGTGTACAGGGCATGGCCAGGAACCAAGGCCTGCAGGGTTGCTATCAGTTCCAAACGGAATAAGGTGGCTCCTCTGAGCCCCTGGAGGAAGTTTGAACACTGTGAGACACAGGTTCAGGTTTATGACCTCCAAGAGAGAGCTGGCCTCAGTCAATAACATTGTAGCAGGGTTACTTTAGGACAGGTGCAAGGAGCTCGGACAGAGGGTCCAGTGACTGCGAACTGCTTCATAGGTTGACAGCCGAGTTACACATAGGCATCCATCCATCTGCTCCCTGAGAAGTTATCTTCAGTGCTTACCTGTGGAGTAGATTGTGAGTGCAGAGGAGAGGGTGTGAGGCAAGCGCTCCAAAGACACTGGAGGGGGAGGGGGTTGCAGGTAAGAGTGGGGAGCAGGCCTGCAACAGGATGCTCCTGAACCGCCTGTGTTTGGAAAACCATCTCTTTTCCCTCTGTTTCCAGGTTGCCACTCAGGCCCAGTGCTAATTTTCCCCAACGCCTCCACTGAAAACGTGATTTTTCTTAGCCCTGGCTTCCTTGTGCCCCTACGAGCTCTGTCCTTCTGCAGTTGGGTTCAAATGGCCTCCAGCCACCTGGGCACCCTCCTTTCCTATGCCACCAAAGACAATGACAATAAGTTAGTGTTGCATGGCCGAGACTCCCTGGTCCCTGGCTCCATACACTTTGTGATTGGTGACCCAGTCTTTAGGGAACTTTCCTTGCAACCACTCCTAGATGGTCAGTGGCATCACATTTGTATCATCTGGACATCCACGGAGGGCAAGTATTGGCTCCACATAGACAGAAGGATTGTAGCTACCGGCTCCCGCTTCAGAGAGGGCTATGAGATCCCTCCTGGAGGGTCCCTTGTGTTAGGCCAGGAACAAGACACTATGGGGGGTGACTTTGACAGTTCTGAGGCCTTTGTAGGAAGCATATCTGGCTTGGCCATCTGGGACCGGGCACTGGCCCCCAGAGAAGTTGCAAACCTTGCCACTGGAAAAGAACTCCCAGCAGGTGCCATTCTGACGCTGGCCAATGCCACATCGGTGGGTGGATTCGTGCAGAGGGCCGGATGTACTTGCCTAGAGCAATGTCCATAAGGCTGCTGTGGATGGACAGGCTGCATCACATCACAGTCAAAGCCAGCAAGAAAAACAAGCCTCCATATCAACACATTGCAGACCGCTCCCCTGCCATCCCTTCGGGGCTGTGCACTTGTGCTCTGATGGAGACGCCTCCTGCATGAATGTTGGAAAATGTGCAGTGGAGGAAGAAGGGGCCTCAGACTCCGGCTTTCTGTCACTGTGGAATTCTTCTTTTGTGGTTTGGTCGTGCTTTTGTTTGTTCATTGTTTTCTGACAGGGTCTCACTCTGCGTCTTTATTGGCCTAGAACTTACTCTGCATCATAGCAGTCTGCTTCCAAGGTGCCAGGTGTGAGTGCCCAATCCCCTCCCTCCCTTTCTTTTCAGATGAGCTTGAATTCCTGACCCTCCAGCCTCTTGAGTGCGGAGACACCTGGCTTTCACAGTGACAGTTTTACAGGCTGCATTTTCAAGGCCGTTCTCCCTGCATTTGTAGTGCGCTGTTCTAGTGAGCTGGTGGACAGGGATAGTGGGCTTTGGAAGGCCTTCCTTCTAATTCACTTTTGAAGCTGTCAGACAGACAAGAGGCCAGTTTCTAGGGACCCTCTTCCGCACAGGAAGTATTTGTACCATAGTTGTCTCCTCCCTAAAGACTCACCGAAGCGTTCCTGTGAACGTGGATGTTCCAGCATCCCTCTCCTAAGAAAGAAACCATTCTGTTCTCTCTCTCCCTTTCCCAGGATCCCTGGACATTCCCTGTAGATCAACTGGTCTTTCTAGTTCTGTTGTTCTGTGGTAGCTTTTGAAGCTTCCAGAACTACCATTATAGACACACTAGCAATGCTTTAAAACATAATTTCTGGGGGGCTAGAGAGATGGCTCAGCGGTTAAGAGCACTGGCTGCTGCTCTTCTAGAGGTCCTGAGTTCAATTCTGAGCACCCACATGGCAGCTCACAACTGTCTGTTAACTCCAGTTCCAGGGGATCTACCCTCACACCAATGCACATAAAATAAAGTTGTATTTAAAAAAAACATAATTTCTTAGGCATAATTTTCATATTAAAATATGTTCCTTTTTGTTTTTTGAGACAGGATTTCTCTGTGTAAAGCCCTGACTGTCCTGGAATTCACAGAGCTCTGCCTGCCTCTGCCTCCTGAGTGCTAGGATTAAAGGCCTGCACCACCAATATGCAGCTAATATACGCCCTTTAAATTTTTTTAAATGTTAATAGATGTGCTGAGTTGTACAACCATCACAATCTAGTTTTATTTCTTTTTTTTGTTTGTTTTCCAAGACAGAATTTCTCTGTGTAACAGCCCTATCTGTCTTGCTCTGTAGACCAGGCTGGCCTAGAACTCACATAGGTCCACCTGCCTCTGCCTCCCGGGTGCTGGGATGAAAGGCACATAACAATCCGGTTTTAGATTATTAAGTTGACAACCTCCTCCAACATTATGTCCCTGGCAACCCCAATCTGCTTTCCAGAACAATCCAGATAAATGTATGTACAGCTCTTAGCATTCACTACAGTTCTTTTCATGTTTACCTATGTTATGGCATGTGTCCAGGCCTCATTCCTAATGGCTAAATAATGTTCCATGGATTGTTTATCCATTCATCAGCTCATGGACATCTTGGCTGTTCCAGTTTTTTTAGTAATGTAAATACAGATGCTATGAGCATCACCAATACATCATTGAGTAAGTGGATATGTTTTTATGTATCCTGTGAAAATACTCAAGACCAAATGGACCATTTGTTAAATTCATATCTAGGTTCCCAAAGAAAATTCCAAGCTGTTTTCCAAAGTTGTTGTCTAGGATATATCCCCATCAGCCACATGTGATGGTTCCTCCTTCTCAGCATCCTTGGCAAACCAGGGTGTGCTCTGTTTTGACAACCTTCTCTTCAGCTTCCAAACTGGAGCCATTATAAAGCAACGATAAAATCAAAACAAACCACGCTGGGCTGGAGAGAAGGCTTAGGAGTTAGGAGCATTTGCTGCTCTTGCAGAGGACCTGGGCTCGGTTCCCAGCTATCATGGTAGAGCACAACCATCTGTAACTCCAGTTCCAGTCATTCCAACTACGGCCATTGTGGTCACTAGCACAAATGAGGTGCATGTACATATGTACAGACACTCACACATAAAATAAAAATACATCTTTAAAAAACATGCTTTGACAACTTTAACTTTCAGTTTTGGCGTGCTTTTGAAAAATTACCTTTATGACACTGGTGAACTCTCAGGAAAGACCCCAAATCAAGATCTTAAAATCAGAGTTCATTGGTACAACCAGGAAAAACAGGCAGAGACACACAGAGAAGCCTACTGAGCCTGGGGACAGATCTGTTCCTCAGCGTTTACCCCCTTCCCTTTTTTAAAAAGAAAAGATTTATTTTATTTTGAATCATGTTTGTGTCTATCTGTGTGGATCTATGTGAGTACAAGCTGAATGTACCCACAGAGGCCAAAAGTCCTTTGGGTCTGGAGTTAAATTTGTTTATGAGCTACCTCTTGTGGGTAAAGAGAATTCCAGCCCTCTAAAAAAAAAAAAACCAGCAGTACGTTCTCTCGACCACTGAGCCTCTCTCTACCCTCCCTCCTTTCTTCTCCTTCCTTCACAGACATTTTGAGTCCAACAGAATCTTTCTTGACCCAGCTGTACTCTAAGATGTTAGCAACTCGGCAGCCATCAAAAGACAACAGTGATGATGAATGGCAGGGAGCAAGCAAAGAAAAGGCAAGCTTTAAGGGAAAATATTTAAAAAGTGAGACGTTAAGAAAAAATGAAAAGGGATCAAGGGTGGCAGACACCTTCAATCCCAGCATTCGGGGGCAGAGACAGGCAGGTGTTTGTGAGTTCGAGGCCAGCCAGGTCTATAGAGCAAGTTCCAGGATAGACAGGGCTACACAGAGAAATCCTATCTCAAAATAACTGTCTATGGGGTTTCTAAAGGCCATGGCAGAAAGGGTTAAAGGCCAACCAAGGTAAGCTCTATGAGACTGGTCAGTTCTCCAGATGCGTTAACGCTCAGCCACTGAGCAGCGGCCATGCTCTTAGTTAGTCCCCCTGGCCCTGGGATGAGCATGCGCCTCCTATCAGATTAGTTATGGTTGAGATTCCCTCCCTCGTCCATTTCTGGCTCCAGCTTTTTCCTCGTGGTGACGGTGACTGTCATTCACTTGGCCAACTGGCTATCTGACCTTACAGGTGTCCCGAGTGCTGCTAATTATACATACAGCTCAGTTAATTCTCAAGAAATAGCAGTCATTTTTTAAGGACTCACAGTTAACTTTTTATCTATGGAATGGACTGGGGTTTCTTCCCTGGTGTGTGTAGGGGCTTTGTTAGAGGCTGTGTTTACAATTAGTTATATTAGAAGCAAGAATATATAAAAGGGCAATGCTGCTTTATAAACATTTATAGACAGGCTATGGGTGGGGGAAGCCAGCCTGTCCTCCCTGACTCAGAGCCCTTAGCAGTTTGGTTATTCTCTCTCTCTCTCTCTCTCTCTCTCTCTCTCTCTCTCTCTCTCTCTCTCTCTCTCTCTCTCTCTCTCTCTCCCTCTCCCTTTCCCCCTCCCCCTCCCCCTCCATCCCTTCCTCCTCCTCTCCCTCCCTCCCCCTCTCCTTTTTTATACAGGGTCTCACTGTGTAGCTAGCTTTGGCTGTCCTGGAACTCACTCTGCAGTCCAGGCTGGTATCAAACTCACACAAATCCACTTGCCTCTGCCTCTGGGATTAGAGGCACACAGCACCGTATCCAGCATCAGTTTGGTTATCTCATTCTGACTATCGTCCTCGTATTCATTTTCTCAGTATTTTAGGCTTTTACACTTCAACACGTAATCTTTCTTTTAACCTCAGTGTGTATTTTCACTGTAACTCTTGTGAGGAGCAGCCTATAGTTTTCACGACGTGCCCCTCCCTTCTTGTCCTGCATCACTGGTTTGCATTTTTGTTTGTGAAATAGTATCACTGGGGGCAGGGGAGATGGCTCAGAGGTTAGGAGCACTGGCTGCTCTTCCAAAGGTCCTGAGTTCAATTCCCAGCACCCACATGGTGCCTCACAACCATCTATACTGAGATCTGGTGCCCTCCTCTGGAATGTAGGCATACTTGCAGGTAGAACATTGTATACATAATTAATAAATAAATCTTTTTTAAAAAATAGTATCACTGTGTAATCTGGGTTGGTATCAAATTTGCTACCCTCCCACATCACCTCAATTTTCCAAACGCTGGGATTGTGGACACAAGCCACCACACTCTTTTTCCATTTCAGAAGTAAAAAAGTGAACGTGGAGACATGGCTCAGGGGTTAAGAGCACTGGCTGCTCTTCCAGAGAACCCTGGTTTGGTTCCCAGCATCCACATGACAGCTTATAACCATCTGTAACTCCAGTTTCAGAGGACCTGATACCCTTTTCTGGTTCCCACAGGTATGAATCTCATACATGGTGTACATACATGTAGGCAAAATACTTATACACATAAACTCTTTTAAAGATTCAAAAGTGCGAAAACAGTCTGGAGGTGCCCCCTGCCTGGTGCCAATAAAACCATGGGGTCGCCAAGGCCTGCTGCGCTCTATGTGCTGTGGCTTCATTTTGTAGAGGTTGGGCTTACATCTGGTTACCCTCTTATCCAGGAGAAGGCAGCCAGCAGTGTGCAGCACCCTACCCAGCTGTACTGTCATGGGAACAGTGCTCTAAATTAGTCCTTTTTTCCTTTGGCTGGCTCTCATGCAGCCCAGGCTAGCCTTGAATTCACTGTGTGGCTGATGATGACCCTGAACCCCTGACCCTCCTGCCTCCTCTCTCTGGTACTGGAATTATAGTTGTTTGCCAAGCACTTACCAACTGAGCTACATCCCAGCCTCCTAAATGAGTCTCTCTCAATTTTCCAACCTCTTGGTATACCCAATGCTCTAGGGTTTCAGTGAAAATCAGCCTCTTGAGCCACCTGTTCCTGAGTCAGGGTGTATTTTAGAACTGGAAATTCCCCGTAGATGCCTCAGGCTGTGATCTTGAATCACCCACTGCCTTCTGCTTCCGCCACAGACCCGAGCTTCTGGTCTCAAGCACATTCATTGAGAGCTCCTCATTCTCAAATGTCCCTTCTTTACCTTTCTTGACTCATTCTGGAGCCACTTTTTAGCTTCATCTCATCCTGGCTCTGAGGAGAATGGATAGCAGTATCTTTCTCCTGGAAAGAGCCACGATCTAGTGATTGCTGAAGGGGCAGCATGGTCCCTCAGATCTATTCTACACAAGACCCCTAGCAGCAGTAGGAGTTAGACCTCCAATGGTTTGATTATAAAATTCTTACTTTTGATCTCAGATATCAAAGTGGAACAACTGTAGGTGACCAGACATGCAGGGGCTCAAAGCCAGAGCAGGAAACCACCATGCTACAGAGCATTGTTTTACATTCTTCCCAGCCTTCAGGTGTTGGAAATGGCCTAGTGGAACCGAGATATTACACCAGTCACTGTGGACCTCAAGACTTCAGCAGACATGTCACTGTACAATGGGCTGCTTATCCAGGAGACACTGTGGGGCTAAAAGTCATTCCAGGAAGGCAGAAGGTCTCAGATGGGGTCAATTAGCAATGCTGGAGGCAGTATGGCAGGCCAGAAGGACAGGTAAAGATCTGGGACAGGAAGTCTATTGAGTTTGGGAACCAGACAGCACGAACATCTATATATCACTCAATCTTTTAGTGGGGTCAGAAAAAAGTCACCAGTACGTTTTGAACCATGAACCCCATTCTTCCTAATGACAATAGATCCTACTTTACATCCATTCCATTGTTACAATCTTGGTCCTGGAAGGAGTCAGCTCTAACAAGAAACCATTGGTTCTCCCAGACTCAACTTATCCATCCTTGTCCATTCCTCTTTTTGCAAGGACTAAGGTGGGGCTCAGTGATGGGACACTAGCCTGACATGTGCAAGGTCCTGAGTTCAATCCACAACGTGCACAAAGTCAGTAAAGAGAGAAGAAGTAAGTTGATGGCCCTGGTTCACGAGGAGCTAGGAGAATTGTTCCGCCTTGTCAGCAAAGGTGATGGAGATCATCTACCCTCTCAGGCATGACCCCTAGCTCTAGGACTATTCTCCTGCCTCTCCTGCATGTCCTGCTATGCACCACCGCTCTGCTGTACTTAGTCCTCTGCCTGCCCTTTCTTTCCCCAGGCTCTATCATCCAGAAAGACCCAAGCATGTGCATTCAGTTCAGCTAACAACTTGTTGCACTTCTACTGTGTGTCAAGATTAATAAAGCAGGGGGTGGTAGTGCCCACCTGTAATCTCAGCACTGAGAAGGCAGAGGCAGGCAGATCTCTGAGTTTGAGGATAGTCTGGTCTGCTAGTTCAAGGTCTATATAGAGAAACCTTGTCAGAGAGAGAGAGAGAGAGAGAGAGAGAGAGAGAGAGAGAGAGAGAGAGAGAGAGAGAGAGAGAGAGAGAGAGAGAGAGAGAGAGAGAGAGAGAGAGAATATGAATAATGGTCCCTGACCCTGAAGAACCAGAAGAAAGGGCATATGTCTTGTCTCTGAACCTCTAAGGGGCTTGCTTGTCTATCCTAGTTTCAAGGAAATTGTGGTCAAAGTTAGATTTTTTGTTGTTGCTGTCTTTTGGTGTTTTGAGACAGGTTTCTCTGTGTTGCTCTGGCTGTCCTAGAACTCACCCTGCAGACCATACTGGCCTCGAACTCAGAGATCTGCCTTGCTTGCCTCTGTCTCTCCAGTGCTAGGATTAAAGGCATGCACCACTATTGCCAAGATTCAGATCAAAGTTTTGAAAGTAAACAGATCTAAGTCCCATTGAATCCCAATGTCTTTAGTTAGACAAGCCAGTTTCATTCCCTACATCAATGTCCAACAATACAAAAAAGGGTCATAACATCATTGTCACTATCCTGCAAAATAACAAAGCCAAGGTGCGTCAATGAGAAAAATACATCTTTTTGTAAGGAGTCTTGTGTTTGGTATTTTACAAACACACACACACACACACACACACACACACACACACACACACACACACACACTTACTTGCAAGATGAGATAACACAGGGAAAATTCAGAACCTCATTTGACTTCCTCCCTCTGCCCTGTTTAGTTTTCGTTTTACTTTTAATTACAAGAAAGGAAGGAGGTTTCCTGTCATCCTCTCACCCTTAGAAGTTAAGCGAAACTAAAACTTTCTTGATTTGGAAATTTTCAAACTTAAAAACAGTTGAAAGTTAATATAAAATATATGTGTGTGTACACATATATCCTAGCCTCACCATTAGCTTTCTTATGCATGATTTTTGTCTCTATTGGAAGTCTGAACCAGGGCTGGAGAGATTGGATGGCTCAGGGGGTAAGAGCACTGGCTTGCGTTATAGACAGTTGTGAGCTGCCGTGTGGATGCTGGGAATTGAACCTGGGAGGAGCAGTCAGTGCTCTTAACCGCTGAGCCATCTTTCCATCCCACTCCAATATCTCTCTGTTAAATGTAGCTTTCACATTGTACCTATTTCCTTCATTAAGTGGACACTTTCTTCCCCGCCCCATTCTAGCATCCTTTTGTAAAGCCATGATACTGCTGTCTGAGAATGTAACATTGCAGCATTTTCCTTCCCTCCTTGTAGAGTGCCACCCATGATGATTCTGTTAGTTTCGAGTTCCTGAAGTTACAGCATCAATTCCCAAACCTCGCCTCTGCATATTTCAAGATATAGCTCTTAAGAACAACGTTGTTGATCGAACACCGATACCAAGACTACACTTGATAAACTTAATCTTTCTAAAATACTATTGCCTAAAGCAACCTTTGACAAGTCAACAGCACACGCATGCGCTGTCTTAGTTTCTTCGGAGGACGAAACCTCAGCCTTTTATTGTCCGGGTATCAGGGTCTCAAAGCCTTTTCCTGGAATTAACAGCAATGATACTGTCCGTCTAGGCGTGCAGCGAAAGAGAAAGGCGAAGCCGGTTTGGTTAAGAGGGTGGATACCAGAAACCTTACAGCTAGTTTCTTTTTTCCCCACACCATCTTCTCTTCAGGGTCTGGGCGTGCATCTCAGGCTACTCTCAGGCTAGTTTTTCTGAGTCTGGGCCACTGGCTTTAGAGAAGACAATGATACCACTCTTGAGTTCTAGCCTGGCCTTCAAGGACCAGTGAACCACAACTCCCAGGAGACCTTGCGCTCCCCGACCTCTCCGGCCGCCGTCGTCTGTCACGTGGGCGCCGATGGTGGATCACGTGAGTCCCGGGTGCCCGTCACGGGAACGCTGCCGGGAGGCCGGCTCTTCTAGTTGAGTTTGGTCCTCAGTGGGCCATGGCCAACGTTTCTAAGAAGGTGTCTTGGTCCGGCCGAGACCGCGATGAGGAGGAGGCTGCGCCACTGCTTCGAAGGACCGGGCAGCCTGACGAGGAGACGCCGCTGCTGAACGGGGCCGGGCCGGCCGCGCGCCAGGTGAGGCCCGCGGGCCGGAGATGTGGCCGCTGGGTCAGCTGCGCCGGTCCTCAGTGCTCCGAAGGGATCCGGGAAAGGCCACAGTTTTCCCCTCGGTTATTTGTTTATTTTTGACTCTCGGAAGATTTTTATTTTTGACAGTTTCTTACCCATTACTCTCTTCCTTTCTTTCCCTTTAAACCCCTTCTTCCCAGTGGCTGCACCATAAATGATACCCTCTACCCTCTCCTTCAGCAATCATTAATCGTCACTAGCTTTTCAGCAGGGATCCTAGGACTTTAACCTTTTAAAGTTTTTATTTTATTATTATTATTTTTTTATTTTACTCTTAAGTGGTGAGGGTCGAGCCCAGGATTTACACATGCTAGGCATGCATATGACCCGCATATGACGTCTGATCTGCGCCCCAGCCTTTCGTGTTTCAGGACAAGGTCTCACTGGCGTAGCCCAGGCCGGCCATATAATTATTCGTGATCCTGCCCCATTTAATCAAGAACTTGAAAGGCCTGAACTGCATGCTTGGCAGTTTTCACAGTTTAAATGGCAGAATTCCGTTTCAATGAAAGTGCCTCCTTTTTCGCAGGAGTGATTCCAGACTTGGATAATTGCAATACGTACTTCCACTCCATTTTTGCTTATTTGCATGCCTTTGGCTATCCTGCCTGTATGCATTGTATTAATTTTGAGCCAGGTATTTATGTGAATCGCTTGATGTTAACCGTTCTTTACCATTTCTCCTGATTTTAAAGTTGTCTAACAAACACTCCTACCATTTTAAAGGCTAGGAAGAGCACAAGATCAGGCTGTTCTTCCAGCATTTACACTTAGGTTTATTTTAGACCCTTGGAGGTACATCAGACAACAAAAGTCAAAGTCAGTTTCTTGTTGCTGGGAAGCAGCTCAGCTCCCTTTGCAGTAACATCGGGCTTACCAATGCGGTCTGCTACAGTAATCTGAAATGACTACAGTAGAGTTGGTAGAGCTGTGTCTTAGGGTGTTTCTAGGAGGTGTGATTTGTTAGCCCTGTTGTAAAGAAAGTAACATTTGAGGCTGAAAGGATGGCTCAGTGCCTAAAAGTGCTTGCTGTTCTTACAGAAGACCCAAGTTCAGGTCCAAGCACCCAGGTCCAGTGGCTCAGCCATCTGTAACTAGCTCCAGGGATCTGACCATCCTCTCCAGGCCTCTACCTGTCTCTGTCTCTCTTTCTGACACAAGTTGGGTTTGGATTTCTCAGGATTGAATGGTTGTAGATTTTGCTTTTATTTGGTTTTGCTTTTCTTTGCAAATAGACCTAAGAGTTGGGGTTTTTTTGTTTGTTTGTTTGAAGGAATGAGTTGATCTTTTCTGCTAGATAACATTATCGTTTTAAAATCTGTAGTGAATACAATTGATTGGCTGTTGTTAAACAATTTTAAAAAGTAATTATGTGCTTGCTCCGTTTGGGTTCCTTGGTCTATGTGCAGGTCACTGAGGTGCCTAAGACAGCTTCCTTCCCTCTGGAAACAAGTCCAGCTCCTTTCTGGTTCTATGTGAGGAGCCCTGTAAGTGCAGAGAACACTTTTGTGCCCTATGTGAGTAGTGCAAGGTCCTCAGAGAAGCTCAGGACACAGAGTATTTACAATACTACAATAGTTCAGAGTATGCAGGGTGTGGAAGTCCTGCTCAGGCACATGAGTTGATTTTGGGTTTGATTTAGGTCTAGGAGAGACATGTAGGAAGCCAGGGACTCCAATGCTGAAGGGTGTTTGCCCTGCCTAAGCTGGTTGAACTGGCACTGGCTATAGGTTGGGAACCCTCTGCAGTGGGCACCAGACCAGCCAGAGTTTCAGGGAGGATCTGAGGCCTGCTTGTGCCAATTTTCTCATCTGTAAAAAGTTAATGAATATGTAACACAGAGCAAGCCTGTTAGAAAGCAGGCTCCAGTAGGTACTAGTCATTAGCTAGCAAAGGTCTAGTGACATAGAATGCTTGCCATCAGAGGAGCCCTGGGTTCAGTCTCCTGGCACCACATAAAACTGGGTGTGGTAGCAAATAGCTATAATCCCAACATTCAAGAGGTGAGGCAGGAGGATCAGAAGGTGAAGGTCCCAACACACACACAAACCCTATCAAATTAAACATCATCTTTGCGCTTGATCTTTGTCTATGCCCCCTCCCCTTCAGCTGAATGACTTCGTGTTGCTGCTTTACTTGGGGAATGTCTGTTTTGGATAATATGCAGGCTCATAAGTATGGGGTGTCCTGGTACTGCAGCAGGAGTCTGTTTTGAAATAAAAAAGGGGACACAGTAGGGTGACTCTGGGCACTGAATATGAGCTTCTTATCCTGGCTACCTCCTGGCTCTCAAATTTGTTACAGCGTTTCCCGGGTCAGTCGGTGGCATTGTCCTCACCTCAGCCAGGCAGAGGCAGACCAAGCAATGAGGTTGGTGCTATAGGTAAGACAGGCTGGGCCCTGTTTGAAGCTCGGGCTTTGCAGGACGTGGAGGCCAAAGCTCCTGTTCTCTTACGTGTCAGGTGATAGTGGAACAGGGAGAGGGTGAGATCAGCCAATGTCATGGTCATGTGTGTGGGCAATGGGAAGTAGAGTACTTTGTGAGGCTGATTCTAGAGCATATGGTGGTGATGAGGTGGCAGCGTATGCTTGCAGCGGTCTCCAAATGCAGGGCATTTTTACAGGCCCGTTTTGGGAACTGCCACCAGAGACACCCCCTCCCTAAGCAGAGGAAGGGCTTCAGGTGAGTATAGGACTGTGTTCTGTCCTGGTAACAACACCACAGACCATTGCCTGAGGGTGAGACCTGGGGCTACTGGAGAGCTTCAGGGGATGGTCCTCTGATTGTCCCCAGTGGTCCTTGGGCCCTGCTATCTGCTGGTGAGAGCTGTTGGTTCTCAGTCTCGGGAATTTCTCCTCTTCAGCTCAGCACAGCCTCGGTGTCACAGGGAGTAGAGAGCTGACAGTACCACCCCCCATCCACCCACCCCAGGCCGTCCCTAAGGCCCACTCCTCCCTGCTCTGGCTGCTCTGCTCTGCTTGTTGTAGACCTTCTGGCTACTGCATCTAAAGCAGGTCTCTCTTCCCTATTTGTACTGGCTATATAATTTGTGTGTGCCCTCCCCCCCGTCATGTCCCCACTGTAGCAATCTGAGTTTCTTTGGTGCTTAGCATTGGAGCCTGGCACCTGGCAGCTGCTTATGAAGGTGGGAATGTATGTAGATCTGGGAGTGTTCAACAGTGAGCAGCTTAAAAAAGTTAATAAGCTTATAGATGGTAACATACACCTTAAATCCCAGCACTCAGGAGGCAGAGGCAGGTGGATCTCTGAGTTTGAGGTCAGCCTAGTTTATATAATGAGTTCAGGTCAACCAGGGCTGTGCAGAGACCCTGTCTCAAAAAGTGTTAGAAATATAAGGTGTTCTCAAGTGCGAAGTGATGTTTTCCAGCCATTTCTCAAATAAAATGGCTCTGTGTGTGTGTGTGTGTGTGTGTGTGTGTGTGTGTGTGTAGGAAAAGCACACACCATAAATGCACTATCTAGGTTCACACACTATTCTCTCCCATTCGCCCCATAATGGAGATTGAACTCTACCCTGCCCACTTGAGATGGGGTTTCTTGGTGTAGCAGTCCTAGCTGTCCTGGGTTCTGCTTTGTAGAATGCTGGGATTGAAGGCATGTGCTACATACACTGCTTGCAGTTTTTTTATGTGTGGCTCAGAGGACTGGTATAAGTCAAGAGTATAAATGGCTCGGGCTATTCTTGAACTTTCCGTGTGCTTGAGGCCAGCCTTACATTTTTTTTTTTATATTTATTTATTTTGTATGTGTATGTATCTGCACATGTATGCCATGGTGGATATATGGAAATCAGGATAACTTGTGGTCAGTTCTTTCCTCCACATTTGGGTTCAAGAGATTGAATTCAGGTCTTCAGGCTCTGGAGGAGATGCCTTTATCCACTAGGCTCACCTTTTCATTTTTGACTCTTCTCCCTCAACTTCTGAGTATCTAGCATCACACATTATACTTGTACCACACCATCTGGTATATTCTTCTTGGGGGGGGTTGTTTTTGTATTTTGAGCAGGGTTTCTCTGTAACTTCTGGAACTTGCTTTGTAAACCAGGTTGGCCTCAACTCACAGAGATCCGCCTGCCTCTGCCTCCTGAGCACTGGGCCTAAAGGTGTGAGCCACCACCACCCAGCTTTTTTTAAAGATTTATTTATTTATTTATACTGTGTGTATGTGTACATGCCAGAAGAGGGTGCCAGGTCTCATTACAGATGGCTGTGAGCCACCATATGGGTGCTGGGAATTGAACTCAGGACCTCTGGAAGAGCAGCCAGTGCTCTTAACTGCTGAGCCATCTCTCCAGCCCCTGATCTGGTATATTCTTAATGTTGGGAAATTAGTTCTAGAACTTACCTTGTAAAACCAAAACTGTACCCAGAGTTTTCTTCCTTTTTTCCCCTTCAACCCTTGGCCACCAGCACTTATTCTCTGTCCTTAGGGATTAACCACACCATGGAGGCGCCTCAAACAAACAGCTTTGGGAAGAGAGCAGAGCCAGACAGAATATCAGCACATAGCTCTAACTGGCCTGGAGCACATTGTGTAGACCAGGCTGACCCACATGTGTGTGCATGCCTGGTCAACTCACAGCTTTTCCCTTGTCACCTTCTTGTATGTATGTGAGCGGTTTATAGTTTTCTGGGTTTGCCTGTCAGCCATTCTCAAATGCTGAAGTTTACATTTCTGTATTCAAAGTTACCTTTTCCGTCTTTTGGTTGTGGGACTTTTTGTTTTATGCAACTTTGAAATGGTTATAGATTTCTAGAAGTTGCAAAACTATTTCAGGGCAAGCCTGCGTTCCCAACCAGTTCCTTTTAGGGTGGCACGTTGAGTAATTGTGTCTCAGTAATAGAGCCTGAGTTTGCCCACTGTGCAGTGTGTCTAGATCGTGGGACCCTCTGTCACCTCTGTCACCCCCCTTTCTTAGTCATACATGACTCTAACCCCCCCGCAGTGATGTCCCTGCAAAGGACTGTGCCCCACTGTAGTCTGTCACTTTGCTATCATCCTTCACTTTCACTTCATTTTGGATTCTGCTTGCTGCTGCTCCATCATGGCTTTGGGCCACTGCTTACCGAGTCTGGAGTTGAGGTTATCATGGGAGCAAGAACTATCATGCTACCCATAGCCAGCTCCTCTCCATCATCCTCTTAAACTGTTGAGGTTTCCTTTTCTTGTGGGTCTGGCTCTTGGCACCTGTGCTATAGTGGAACAATTGTTGATGGCCTTTGGCTTGTCTAGTTCATCAATGACTGGCTACCTACCCTTCTCTCTGCTGTGCCCCTCAGCCCCTACTTTATTGTCCTGTGTTTTCTGCCTGATCACCCAGAGCTTAAGGGGATTTCCCTGAGGAGGTAAACAGGATTCATGACACTCCAACAGTCCGATGGGCTCAGGCCCAGTACAGTACCTGTCACATGCACCTGTGTACAGATGGACTGGGATATTGTGACAGCACTGAAGCTCCACTTGACAGGGGCAGCACAGTGGGCTCAACAGTTTAGGACACTGTTGATCCCAAAACTTTTTTTTTTATATATATATAATTTTACTTTACGTGCACTGGTATTTTGCCTGCATGAATGTCTGTGTGAAGGTATCAGATCCCCTGGAATTGGAATTACAGACAGTTGTGAGATGCCTCATTGAATTGAACCCAGGTTCTCTGGAAGAACAGCCAGTGCACTTAACTCTGAGCCATCTCTCCAGCCCCAAAATGTGTAACCCAGGCTGGCCTCCTACTTGTGATTCTTCTGCCTCTGCCACCTTCAGCAAATCCTACCGTGTGGCCACCACAACCAGTGGTTTCATATACATGCACAGTCCTTGATGATTTCCATGTGAACATGTGGTATAGCACACCTTTAATCCCAGCACTCAGGAGGCAGAGGCAGGCAGATCTTGTGACTTTGGGGCCAGGCTGGTCTACAGAGTTCCATGACAGCCAGGTTACACAGAGAGACCCTGTCTCAAAAAAACCAACAAAAAAGAAGACAACAAAATACATTATGGTATAAATACGGCTTCCTTCCCAAAGATATGTCCATATCTTAGTCCTGATACCTGTGAGTAGAACCACATGTGGAAATAGTCTTTGCAAGTGTCACTAGTTAAGGTGAAGTTATCCTGGAGAGGTCCTGTGGGGCTGGATCCATCATGATCCCGAGGAGTGGGAAGGACTTCTCCGGAGCAGGACTTCTGGAGGGGGCAAGGCCCTGCCGGCCATCCCGGAGTTTTGTATCTCTGTCCTCCAGCACTCTGTGAGAGAACATTCTGATATTTTCACCTTCCCAGTTTGAGTGCAAGAGCCATAGGAGCTAACATACTCCCTTAAAGTGGCTGTTATCCCCAAACCATCCGTGCTCATTACTGCTACTGTGTTAACCATTATTTCAGATGAGTGTGAGTGGGATCACAGAGGTTCAGCATACAGCTTTGGTGATGTATAGTCTACTAGAGGGGTCCTGGGTATAAGTGTCACTTCATAAGACAGAGGACACCTGTGTATTGCAGGAAAATGAGTAGCTTAATTTTTTTTGAAATTTTATTTAATTTTACTTACGTGTATGAGTGTTTTGCTTATATGTAATCTGTGCACACGTGCGCAGTGTCCACAGAGGCCAGAAGAGGGTGTTGAATCCTCTGGAACCAGAGTACCACAGTTGTTAGCTGCTATATGGATTCAGGAACTGAACCGCGGTTCTCTGCAAAAAGAACAAGTGCTCTTAACCACTGAGCCATCTCTCTGTCACTGAAAACCAGTAACTTTTGATGTGTGTTCCATGCAATGGTTAGAATGTGCTTGTAGTCGAGTTACGTGTTTATATGAAGTTCAGATGCCACCTTAATACTGTGCTGTCTCCCTGTTCATGGTGGTTCTCACAATAGACTGTCCCCAATAAGTATAGAGGGTGGCTTGCGTATATGCCTGCCCCAGCATACCTTGTATGCTGAGTCTCTCTTGCCTTTTCCTTCCTTCCCTCTTTTTCCCTTTTTATTTTCATTTTTTGAACTCACTCTGTAGACCAGGCTGGCCTCAGACTCGCAGAGATCCATCTGCCTCTGCCTCCCAAGTGCTGGGATTACAGGCGTGAGCCATCACCTCTCTGTAAAGTCTGTCTTTTCTTAGTGAGACTGGGGCACAGACCTCTCCAAGTGATCCTTGTCCTGCCTATCATGTGTGGGTCATGTGGGCCTAGGTGACCAAACAAACCAAGAGCTGCCCACAGTTATCCCCAACTGGAAAGTCCAGAGTGGACATGGATGGGACAGGGTGTGTCCCCTTCTGGGTTACCCTCCTCTGCTACTCTTTTCTCTTGATATCTCTGATGACTGAGAATGCTTGTGTGGAAGTTGCCCAGCCAAGCCCACAGATGGGGTTTTGAGATGCTTTCTCCACCCCCAGGTGTGAACATGAACCTGTGCCTGTGTATGCACAGGAAAGAACAGGCAGCCAGCCAGGTACCTGACTTCCTGCACTCTGTCCCACAGGGTGCCTTCTTCATTTCTGTCACCCTGTGTTGTAGCTCATCAGTAGATGAGGAGCTAATGTATGACGAGGCACCAGAGGGAACCCCTGGCTATGGGGAGCATACATATAGCTGTGGAGTGTCTAAGTCTCAGCCTGCTGTACCCCTAGAAAGTGGTGCAACTTTACAGAGGGTCCTGAGACTCCAGGGGAGGAGGAGCTCTTTCTTATATTTTTTGGAGATAAGTGTGGAAGCGCTTCACCTATCTGCAGCTCCAGCTCACTGCCTGTAAGAAGCAGGAGTCTGGGGCTCTGGGTGTCAGGAGCTCTGCAGGGAGCTCTGGTGTTTCTGGGATGGAATGATGCAGGTGAGCGAGAGCTTTGGGTGGCTGTGGGCTGAAAGGGCAAGTTCCCAAAGCTTGTTGGAAACAAGAATAGGGATGAACTGCCCAAGGAGACAGGACCCTCCTCCTAAGCTTTCTTATTGGCTCTGTTTCCTTTACTGTTGTAATTATGGTTCTTAACTGGAAGAAGGCTGAGAGGGGATTGAGTACCTCAACCTGGGTGCTTCTCATGCATCAGCCTCATTTGTGTCCATAAGAAGTGCTTGGGAGCTGGACAGTTGGCTCAGCAGCTAGGAGCACACTTACTTCTCTAGCAGAGGACCCAAGTTCAGTTCCCAGTACCCACATCAGGCTGCTCTCAACTCCAGCTGCAGGGATCCAATGTTTGTGGCCTCTACTGGCACCTCCATTCATGTGCACATACTGACACAAAGACATACAAATAAATATACATAATTTTAAAATAAATATCAAAAATAAATTAGTTCCAGTGTGGCAGTGTAAGCCTTTAATCCCAGCACTTGGGAGGCAGAGGCAGGCAGATCTCTGAGTTTGAGGCCAGTGTGATCTACAGAGTGAGTTTCAGGGCAGCCAGGGCTACACAGTGAAACCCAGTCTCAAAAAAGCAATAATAATAATAGTAATAACAAAATAAATGTAAATGCGTGGGACCCTAATGAACCTTGATAAGGAACAGAAAGGATAACAGGACACACAGGCCGGGCCTGCAGCTGCCTCAAGTCTAGAAGATAGCTCCAGGGACAGTTCCAATCCATGAGCTGCTGGGCAGCCTTGGAGCTCTGTCTCTGTCTGCCATCCACACTTGCTTTCCATCACAATGACTGTGCTTTCTAATGCAGTGAACTGGGGGCCACATGGCTCTTGCCCAGCTCAGAAGGCGGCCTTCCTGTAGCCCCCTTGCCAGCGTTTTTGTAAACACCCAGGAAGTAGTTGAAATTGGGCATAAGTGCCACCTTCCTCCCAGCTTTTCCACCTACCCCTTACTGGGAAGATGTGAATTTAGCCAGATGGGGAGGCTCACAATCAGGGAAGTAAGTATCCTAAGAAAGGGTTCTAGCTGCCTTGCACCTGCACCAAGCTGTACAGGAACTTCCACGTCTCAGACCCACTCAACTCTGTTAAAGCTCCTGCTTGGGAGGGCTACGTTAGCATGCTTGAAGCAGAGAGAGGCCTAGATAAACTGGACTGAGCGTGGCTTTGTAGGAGTGTAGGGGGGGGGGGGGACCATGTCTTCATGGTAGTGGACACTTACTTGCTTGGACACATCCTGCACCCTTGGCCCTGGTACGTGGGCATGTTTCCTCTCATGGAGCAGACAGGTACTAGGGTGAGAAACACCGGACTTTCTGTCCCATGCCAGCCTTTTCAGGGACAGGCTGTGCATGTCAGAGTTGTAACACCCAAGGAGGTCCGGATGTGAGTGTGGGAATGAGAATGAGTAATATTCTACCTCCTATGACCGCTGTCCTCATGGCCTCTTCCGTTTTTTAGTCTCAGTCTGCATTTTTCCGAATTGGACAGATGAACAATGTGGAGCTGGACGATGAGCTTCTGGACCCAGTGAGTAGTTTGTTCCCTGCTCCCACTGAGCTGACCTTAGTGAAGGAAAGTGGAAGGAAAGATGCTTAGCAGAGATGACGTACAGGATATGAATGTGGTCCAGCAGCTTCAGGTGTGAAGAGGTGGGCAGAAGCGCTGTGTGGAGGAGGCTTAGAGCATAGAGGCCTTTGGCAGGAGTGAGCCTGGTGTAAAGATGTCCAGGCGAGATGGGTCTCAGAGGGGTGAGGAGTCCTCAGGCATGAAGAGACTCTGACCGTGGGATGAATCTGGCACCCCCCAAACAGTCTCCCCAGGGACTAGGAGGGTATAATGCTCTTGAAGAGGACCAGAGTTTAGATCCCAACATTCATGTCAAGTGACCCACAGCTGCCTGTTCTTACAGCTCCCAGGGATTCAGCACGTGCTTTTGGTCTTCATAAGTACCTGCACTCACATGCACATAGCTACACACATGCGCACAGATAATAATAAGTCTTGAAAAAAACAAGCATGGGAGTGTTCCCTGAGGCACCTCTCCTGATTCACTTGTCTTTCATGTTCTTCACTGAGATTTTACTTGTCCTGTGAGCGGTGATGCAGAGTGTTCTCACACGCCTGTGAGTATCGCTGTCCTCAGAGGCCAGAGGCATTGATCCCCTGCAGCAGGAGTTATAGGCTGTTTTAAGCTGTATGATGTAGATACCCAGAAACCAAACCTAGGTTTTCTGCTAGAGCAAACACTGAACCTCTGGTCGTCTCTCTAGACCCCTGTTCTAGCTTTTTTTTTTTTTAGTATTTTTGACCTTATTTTGAACTTGGGAATGGAACTTAGAGTTTTGTGCCTGCTAGGCAAGCACTCTGTCCCTTACCTGCCTCCTTTCTTATTATTATCTATTTATTTCCCTTGCTACATAACCCAAGTTGACCTTGAATTTTCAATCATCTCAGAGACAGATGGGTCTCTGAATTTGAGACCAGCCTGGTCTACAGAGGGAGTTCCAGGACAGGCAGGACTACACAGAGAAACCCTGTCTCAGACAAACAAACAACCAGTGGTCTGTGGGCTTTTGCTGTGACGTAGCACATTAGTTGATTTTTAGGATGTTAAACTAACATTGTACCTCCTATGATATTTGCAGGGTCCCACTGGAAGATTTCTGTGTCCATATCCTAGGGGTGGTGGTTTGTAGGTTTCTTGTGACTTCCCAGCCTTGCGTGTCTAATAATGCTGAACAATGGGATTTGAGACTCAGCCCCTTTTCCTTACCTTGTTCCTGTTTTTAAAGAGCATGGGACTGCTTCTTTCTTCCACAGGAAGTGGACCCTCCTCACACCTTCCCCAAGGAGATTCCACACAATGAGAAGCTCCTCTCCCTGAAGTATGAGGTGGGCTCCCATCCCCTCTATCCTTCCCAGCCCTCTTCCCTGTTGCCTCGCTGTACTTGCACTCTGGTCCCTGGTCAGTAATTGAGTACCATGTGCCCTGGTCTGTGCAGAGCCTGGACTATGACAATAGTGAGAACCAGCTCTTCCTGGAAGAGGAGAGAAGAATCAACCACACGGTGAGGAGGGTGGGCTTGTGGTTGGTGGGCCAGGCAGTGTCCTGTTACATTCCCTTCTCTTTTCTTCCCCAAGCCTCGGGTTCTACTGGCACACTTTGGTGATTTGTGTATAGAGGATGGGGCTCTGAACATGCGACACCTGTCTCAGATACTGGAAACTGCAAGGGAGGGCTATAATCCTGGCCAATAGAGCTCTTTGCAGATGGCAGACAGTGCCTCGAATGTTAGTAACTAGTTGTGAATTTATAGGGAATGTTGTGACTTCCTATGGCCCTGGGTGGTCACTGAAACATTGACTAGAGGGCTGTTAGCAGATTTGAGCTGAGAGCTGGACTTTATACTGTGTGTGTGGTAACAGCCTTGAATCTGCTAACACCAGAGGGGGCACAGCAGGCACCTAGCCTTAGTGCCCACCTTTGACTGCGCCATGTTTCCCATCCCTATCTAGGCTTTCCGGACCGTGGAGATCAAGCGCTGGGTTATCTGTGCCCTCATTGGAATCCTCACAGGCCTGGTAGCCTGCTTCATTGACATTATAGTAGAGAACCTGGCAGGCCTCAAGTACAGAGTCATCAAGGACAGTATCCTCCAGAAACACTCAGCATGGGGCACATGGGGGAGGGGTCATTAGCAGAATCCAAGCATGTGTCTTCACAGGCAGGCAGTAAGGAACAGAGCAGGCCTGGCCTCCCAGAGACTACCTCCATTATACACATATCCAGCTCAGCATATGGGTGGTAGGGTCGGTCACTCGGGCTGTGAGATGGCTCTAAGTTGTCCACTTAGCACCATGGCCTGCTAGCTAGTCAGTACTTGTGCTGGGCCAGATAGACTGTCCACAATAGTGAGACAACAGGGCAGGTGTGTGCTCCAGAAGTGCAGCAGTGCCTGTCCTTGACAATCCCTAAGATATTGACAAGTTCACAGAGAAGGGCGGACTCTCCTTCTCTCTCCTGCTGTGGGCCACACTGAACTCTGCCTTCGTGCTTGTGGGGTCTGTGATTGTGGCCTTCATAGAGGTAAAGCTACTGTGTGTAGGAGACTGGATACTCTAGATCCTGAGTGGGCATAGGTCTCAGTGAATGGATGGATCCCTCTAGCTTGTCCACCATGGACCCTGTTAGCTTGTGAGGATGGTAGGCTTTCTGCCAGAGAGAACCACAGTGCGGTACAGATGGGAAATACCAGAACAGAAAACACTGGGGCTTCCTCAGCTTGACTTCTACTGGTACCATATTTAACCCAACAGTACAGCCCTTTACCTGTATCCCCTGGCCACCCAGTTCATCCAGTATACCACACTTGCCCCATATTAACATGTAGCTAGAAAATGAGGAATTCTAGGGCCTGTGAGTTCTCAGGAGTTTGGGCAACTCAAGCAGAGGGGCAACAGGACCATCTATTTCCCAGGGAGACTGTACTACCACCCCACAGATGGCCCCTCCAAAATGCATCCTTGTTCCAAGGCTCCAGGAGTTCTCCCTTCTCCAGCTTCCTCTGTGCTCCTTTTCTTTTTTGTGAGGAGATAAAAGAAGGAATAGACAACATCCAGAACCTTCTGTGTGAATATAGAGCAGCTGTCCCATGTATAAGAAGTTCTAGTTCCTGTTTGGTACATAAGTGTCTTGTCCATCCTGGAGACTTCCCTCACCTAGCTCACTTGGGGATATGTGACCACCAGGCTCCACCCTTGGCCTTTTACACATGCCCACCAGGTTTTATTTCAGGGGCCACTCCATTCTGGGCTGGGGTAGGGACCTCTGCTTTCTGACATGAAGCCCTTCTCCACACCTGTTCCCCATGTTTCTTGTGGTTGTAGAGGCTGCACCCCTTACTCAACCTGCTCAGTGGCACTTCTGTCTTTCTAGCCAGTTGCTGCTGGCAGCGGAATCCCTCAGATCAAGTGCTTCCTCAATGGAGTGAAGATTCCCCACGTGGTGCGGCTCAAGGTGAGATGTGCAGTGATACAGGATCTCTGCTGGCTTAACTAGGGCTGTCTTTGCTTGATCCTCCACACCTGGCACAAGCTGTGTGCACATGATGACAGATCGTAAATCCAAAAGTGGCCCAAACTGGTTTTTGTCTGCAGTAAGTAATGCAGGAATACATGTCTGTAACTCAGGACTGTGTGGCCCTTAGTACTTCAGAGCTGGAGGGGCTAAGCCAGGGTGAGAGGTGGCTGCCTTTGTTTCCCTGTTATGGTAGCAGCACCCTAATGCCTCAGCGGCTGGGCATTTGTCAGCACAGTCTACTTATTACTGGTCGTTTTTTGCATGACCAGCCTTTCTGCCTAAGTCTGGCCGACTCTGATTCCTGTCCTGTCTTAGAAGGCAGGTGAGCATTGGCCTCCTTTAATGTGCTCCATGGCCTCCCTGAAATGCTGGGCCTGGTGCCTCATAGCCAAGGAAAGGCAGTGTGGTCACACTCTGGAGAGCAAGAGGCCTGTGCTGCTACTCTGCCACAGAATAGGGTAAACATGATGCTTCTGGGCACAGCACTGACTTGTTACATAGACTAGACTTCGTGGAACACTCTGGAATGTTTGGCTAATACCTTTGGATAACAGACAAGGTTTAAGAGGCTTCCTCAGAACCTGCATTGAATGTGATATCCTTCCCACTGGGCCCTTCCTCCCTGTACTAGGAGCCATTTATCAGGGGAAGCATGTATAAGTTGTTGTTTTGTTATTAATGGGCCCAGGTGACAGGGTTAGCTTTCTGTTCACCCTTGACTGCCCTAAGCATCCACCAGACTCATGCAGTTCAATAGAGTCACAGTCCTTTAGCCCCTACCTCCACATTCCCCGGCCTGATGTGGAGAGGAAAACTGGGGTGTCCATGGAAACACCTCTATGTTCATGAGATGGAGGCCATGCTATCAGTCCTAAGTAGTAATTGTCTCCAAGATAAAGCTGTACTGGGCCTAGAGCAGAAGAATAGTCATAAGGCAGGATTGAACCCCCTCCCTCAGGACCCCTTAGGGATAAATGGCTCGTGGGGATCCCTGAGTCCTGTCCTGACCTGTGGCCAGTGTGAGTTCTCAGCAGCAGTGCTGGCTTTTCTTAGTCCTAGGGGCTCAGACATAGATACAGCATGATTATTCAAACCCTCTATCTTCCTTGTTTACAGACACTGGTGATCAAAGTGTCCGGTGTGATTCTGTCCGTGGTAGGGGGACTGGCTGTGGGAAAGGTAACAATAAAATGAGAGATACCGGTCCCTCCTGGGTCTGAGTGTCTGTCTGGGGGGTGGGGAGGGCACCAAGACCCGTGCATGACTACCGATTGCTTTGTGCTCTCAGGAGGGGCCAATGATCCACTCAGGTTCGGTGATCGCTGCTGGGATTTCACAGGGAAGGTCAACGTCACTCAAGCGAGATTTTAAAGTGAGTCTTTTTATACACACATGTGGACTCGGGATCCATAGATTTATTTGTCTCAGCTGGTCTCCTGCCCATGCAGCTTTCATCCAGACCTCTGGGTCTCCCTCAACACCCAGTTCCTATCCCTATCTCTGTCTCTAAGGACAGCCTGGTCTGCTCCCAGTCCAGATGGTTACAGACAATGTGGACTCTCTACAGTTAGTCCCTGGGATTCTGGTTTTACATGCTAGTGTGATTCTGTTGAAAAGGATCTATGGCTCTGACCAGCTTCTCAGAGGGACAGTCATTTGAGGGAGGTCTGAGCTTTAAATGGCTGCTCAGCTACATGGTATAGTTTTGTCACGTTTCTCACTGTTACCAGCATTAAGGTGGGCGTTACACTAAACTGTGTTGATGAGCCTATAGCTGTCTTTTGAAACAGTGACTCTGGTATAACCCAGGCTGGCCTTGAACTTAGAAATCTGTCTTAAAGTTTCTGAGAGCTGAGGTGCCACGGATGCACCACCAAACCTAGCTGAACAATCCTTTGTAAAATCAAAGATAAGTTCAGATTTTTCCGCCCATTGCATTTTCTCCAGTTACTAAGATAGAGCTGGAAAAAGAAGGTCATAGACTTGTTGCCTGTGTGGAGAAGTTTGGCCACTGTCACAAATAGAACCCTGTGGCTATGTTCTCAGCTGTGGGTACATGGGCACCTCTAGCTCTTCTGTTTTCTGTCACTGTCTCTAATATTGCCCTCTGAACTCAGTATCTACTGTTGTGATTATAATGATTTGATTATTAGAAAAGGGCTCCCTGCCCGATTAGCTAGAAAGAAAGCTGCCTGCCTCTTACATCTCTTCTTTGGTCCCTTTGTGGAACCTGTTTCCAGCTTTCTTTCCTGTGATAAGTGACCCTTCAGAGCCTCCCTCAACACCCCCCATCTTTGTCTTTCAGATCTTTGAATACTTCCGCAGAGACACAGAGAAGCGGGACTTTGTCTCAGCTGGAGCTGCAGCTGGAGTGTCTGCTGCATTTGGAGCCCCTGTGGGTAAGGAGGGGCCAGTTCCCCTTCATCTCTGGCTCTGCCCTGGGGTGCTGCATGGTGGCCAGGAGAGGGAAGTAGACCTTTTTTAGGCATAGTTCTGTTTGTAGACAAGTGCCAGGTGAGGGTGTGAGCAGTTTCTTACAGCCACCAGCTGTGGCCTGGTACCACCAACAGCTTCCCCATGTCATGGTCTTATTTCCCTGGGGCTTCTGTTGGGCATTGGCAGTGGGTAGGTTGCCCCGTGGCCTGAATGGCACTTTTGTCTGGCTATTTGTCTTCTAGGTGGGGTTCTGTTCAGCCTGGAGGAAGGCGCCTCCTTCTGGAATCAGTTCCTGACATGGAGAATTGTAAGTGCCCGAGGAAGGCGCCCTCTGACTGGAGCAGTCATGCGTCTGCCTCCCTTTCATAGCCAGTACATCCTTTTGTATTGTATAATGCCCCAAGGTCCAGTAGCTCTACAGCTGTCCCAGGTGTTCTTGGTACCGTAAGGAGCTCTTTTATCCTTCATCTGCTTGTCTGTAGAGCGGCAACACCACCTTTGCCCAGCCAAGCAGTAAACCAAGCCCTACTTGGCTCCCCAGCCCTTCCTTTTGTCTAAGATGGAGTATCCAGACACCCAACTTTACAAATAACGGCAAGTCCCAACCTCTGTGTCTGGCTCTGGCATTGAGATGGGGATGTTCTTTATGACCCTTAGAGCCGAGGTGGGCCACATGTAGCTTTCAGGGTTCTGGTTGGGCCAGGTAGTGCTATGAGGACAATGAGCACTGAGTGGGCCCTGCAGGGCTCTGAGGGTGCTGGGTACAGGTCTCTGAGGCTCTGGTTTTTCTCTGCCACAGTTCTTTGCTTCCATGATTTCTACTTTTACGCTGAATTTTGTTCTGAGCATCTACCATGGAAACATGTGGGACCTATCCAGCCCAGGCCTCATAAATTTTGGAAGATTTGACTCAGAGGTAACCAGCCACATTGTCCCACCTTGCCCTTTCTGGTGCTACCTCAGAAACCCTGTTGGCTGAGACTTGAAGATGGCTTTGGGGAAATCTAGTTCTTAGTAGGGATGTTGAATTCTTGCTTGTCAGTTTGAGAACCCTGTATTGCTCTGGGAGTGTGCATAGGGATCTGCTCCCTCGGGGCTTTGAGTGTACTACAGCTGCAGTCTGAGATGGCTGCAGTGCTAAGTGCCAGGGGTGCACAGCCACCCAAATCGGCTCAGCCATAGAGGTTATAAGGTCTCAAAAACAATTTGTAGAACCCATGGTTTTGTACAAAAGTGCTAGAAGGTTCAGTGCATGTGGACAGAGTTCCTGTCCAGTCCTGTAATTTAAGCAGCGATTTCTCAAAGCCTTTGCTTTTCCTCTCTGCACAGAAAATGGCCTACACTATTCATGAGATTCCTGTCTTCATCGCCATGGGTGTGGTGGGTAAGGGCCCCTCTCTGTAGCATGGACCAGAGTCAGCCTGTGTGGGGAGGGATGAATTCCCAGTTCCAAAGTGGTGCAGGTCTGCAGTTGCCTTCCAGATCCCCAATCCTCACCTCTAGGCACTGCCCTGCTAGAGTTCTTAGGCAGATGAATGCAGGGGTGGGCACCTCAGAAAGACCCCAGAGCTTTAATTCTACCATGGCAAAGCTTGAGACCTGGAATGAGATTCCCTGAGGGGGAGGAGGGCAGAGGGGACTTTACAACATCTACAGGATGAGGACTCCTTATCCAGGGCCTGAAATGGTTCAGATTCCCCTTGTTTCCTCCCATGCTCACTCATAGTGCTCTGTAAGAAGCTGAGTAGTAGGCAGAGCAGTCTTAGTGTAATTTCTGGGAAGCCATCTGACAGGTCCTGAGCAGGACCTTCCCACTTCTGGGGCCTCCACTTTCCGCCCTATGAAACAAACATTAGTCTCTTCTCTGGTCACAGGTGGAATTCTTGGAGCGGTGTTTAATGCCTTGAATTACTGGCTAACCATGTTTCGAATCAGGTGAGAAAGAACCCTGTTCTGTGTGTCAGATTGACAGGTGCAGCCCTCCTGGGTGCAGGAAATGGACAAATTGTAACAATCTTGTCAGTGAGGGTCCTTTCCTGGAGGTCTACCCAGCTGAGCTGCTCAGGACAGGTGGAGAATGTGGCCTGGGGGAGGGGGACAAGAAGTGGAAGTGTGGGAAAGGCTGGAGGAGCATAGGAGGAGGTCTTGAGGTCTGTAAAAGCTAGCAGATAAAATTTGTCACTGAGAGCAAAGCCCTAGGTGAGTTAGCTACTGTCTACCTTCTGCCTGGGGTGCCAGCCCCTCTGTTAGGAGAGAAGCGATGGAATTTGGGAAGACAGTCTTCCCAGTTTTGCATTGGGGTGTAGCAGGGTGAGTTGTTACTAAGACTATAGCCATGTGGAGAAAGATAACCCCAGGAGCCTGGGCTGATTGATCATTAAACCTGTGTTGCTTTGCCCTCTCATCAATGTGTTCTGGGTTGGGTTGCCATGGCAACTGGCAGGGGCAGGGCAGGTGAGGCTCCCCCGATCATCCCTGCAGCAAAGTCCATCCTGGCTTTGCTCTCTAGGTATATCCACCGGCCATGCCTCCAAGTGATTGAGGCCATGCTGGTGGCTGCTGTCACAGCCACAGTTGCATTCGTCTTGATTTACTCATCTCGAGATTGCCAGCCCCTGCAGGGAAGCTCCATGTCCTACCCACTTCAGGTAGGCGCAGGCCTTGGACTGGTCCTGTGAACAAGACCAACTCTCCTGAGCTCTGGTTTCCCAGAGATAACAATGTTAGAAGGCCTTGGACTTGTTCTGTATGTAGGGTTCCATAGTAAGCTGAGACTGTCTTTCAGGTGCTTGGGGAATGGGTGGTGGTTCTAGACTGATCTTATCATAGTCATTTCTAGATTCCTCCTGGAGAGAGCTTTAGAATGGAGCTTGGTGTAGAATAGACAAGAACATGCCTGTAACTGTCTAGAAACATTTAGGGATACTTACCTCCCAGATGAGAGCTGCCTCTCCCCTTAGGCAAACAAATATGTGTCCCTCCCTCTACGTAGCAAATGACACTCATTTGAGAAGACTAGGCATTCTGGTTCCCAGAGCCAAGCATTGATTCTGAGGCTTTACTCATGAAACTCCTAATTCTTCTGGATAGCAGGGACAGATAGACTTCCATCTCCCAGAGAGGCGGTCATACCAGTGAAGCCCTGGCTGAATTTAAAATTGGACTCTGTGTTCTGAGTCCAGATCCTGTTTAATGCTCTCCAGTCTTAGGGTACATGAGCGTTCAGCACAGAATCTGCACTGTGGCCATTTCTCCCTCCCTCTATGCCCTTTCTCTCAACTCCACAGCTCTTCTGTGCAGATGGCGAGTACAACTCCATGGCTGCAGCCTTCTTTAACACCCCTGAGAAGAGTGTTGTCAGCCTTTTCCATGACCCACCAGGTATGTGCACTCAGCATGGCTAGGACTTACTAAAGACAATAAATTTCTTGACCCAGAGGTCACTGTCCTGGGCTGAGGGGTCATCTCTGGTATGATGAGGTATACTGGAGTGCAGGAATCAACATCACAGAACTGGGGACCTGGGGTTCTTTAGGGTACCTAGTAGCCAAGTATCAGAAGAGGGACTGACTGGGATCCCCATCTTCTTCCTTTTTTCCTAAGGATAGTCACCTGAATCACCTCAATCTCTCACCAGAAGAAAGCCTATCCTGGTGACCCCATGGCCAGGCCTTTCTGAGCTCAGCCACACTCCTGATAGTACCTAGGTTTAAGCCCTGCACGTCATGCCCGCAGAGCTGAGAAGCCTTGGGGCTGTGTCTCCAACCCTGCCTTCTGTTTCATTTTGCTTTCAGTAGTAAAACACTGACAGAGCAACATGGGAAGGAATGGATGGGCTCGTTTAGTTTATAGATTACAGTTCATCTTTGAGAGAAGCTGAGGCAGAAATGAAGCCAAGACCATGGAGGAACCCTGCTCTCTGCTTGCTAGCTATCTTCCTTGTACAGCCCAGACCCACCTTCCAAGGGATAGCACTGCTCACAGTGTATTGGATCAGCAGTCAAGAAAATGCCCTCACAGACATGCCCACAGGCCAGCGTGGTGGAGGCAGTTGCTTTAGTTCCTTCTTCACAAGCATAGCCAGTTGACAACTGAAGTCAACCGTGACACCCACCCCACCCATGGGGACAGTTTACAGGGAACTGTCCTGTGGGAGGCTGTCCATGGGAGAGGATCACAAAAGTTAATGGATAAACGGTGGTGTCCACAGTGGGTCTCAGCTGCCCTTGCTAATCTCAGTAATCTGTTTCATGGTGATCCTAGCCACACAGACTGATGGGCATTCCCCCCCGACCTTCACATAGGCAGCTGTGGATCCTCTGTGTTTGGCCTTTTCTGGTTTCTCACTCTCAAATATGACCTCAGCATACCTCCCAGATCTTGGAGTTTGAACACCGAATTACAATAGCCAGGAGTAGTTTGGGGCCCAATGGGGCACATCTTGGTCACCTCTCACCTCTACTGTTTTCCTTGAATTGCTAGTTGTTGCAGGGCTTCCAGGTTCAGGCCATGCTCAGGCTCAGGGAGGCTGTCTTAGTGCAGCTGGCATATGTGAAGTCACACCAGTTGTGAGTCCAGATGAGCGGAAGTCTGCTGCTGCTCCCAGAGTGGGCCTCTGCTTTCTCCCAGATGAGGGCCTCCACATGGGGCAGAGCACATTTCACGTCAGGATGTTGGTCATTCTGGGAAGTTTGGTACTGGCATGGAGCATGGGTGGTCCCTAAATTTGACACCTATGCTGCCAGCTTGAAGTCACCTTGCTGTACTTCTCACCATCACTTTTGACTCTTGGGATCTACCCTTCACCTGGAGAAACTAAGAATGCAGAGCTTTCTGGGGACCACTGGGAATCGGCTCTGGTGGCCTGTTCTCAGAATAGAAGCTCATGACAGCAGGCTATTCCTGCACAGGCCTGAGTCCTAGCTAAAGCTCAATGACCTTCCTTTTCCCTAGGCTCCTACAATCCCATGACTCTAGGCCTGTTCACTCTGGTCTACTTCTTCCTGGCCTGCTGGACCTATGGCCTCACAGTATCTGCTGGTGTCTTCATTCCGTCCCTGCTTATTGGGGCTGCCTGGGGCCGACTCTTTGGCATCTCCTTGTCCTACCTCACAGGGGCAGCGGTGAGTTGGGGGAGGCATGCCAGTGCTCCCCTGCTTAAGTATTCATGTCCCTAGGGGCCAGAACAGGGGATGGGGTACCTAGTGCCGATAGACAGAAGTTCTGACACTGGAGTATGAGTAGCCGTATTGCATAACTGTGGATACGTTGGGGAGATGAGTGAGAATATAACAAGGGAAAAAGAGCCTGGGTCCATTTAGCACCGACCTGCTTCCTCTCACCAAGCACTGGTGGAGCTTTGGGTTTTAATCTGTGTTTTCTCACAGTAAGATTGACAAAGTATAGACGGGATAACAGCAGGAAGCCTGTACCTGCCCCTCCCTGTCCGCAGGCTCAGGTATCTGTCTAGGTCTCCTTTTGGTTGTACTGCACGAATTCTGTTTGCTATTATTAATAAAAACCCAGAGCCAGATATTAAGGAAAAGATGAACTATCGGAGAAACAAGCCACAGCCAGTTGTAGCATTGCCAACTCCTTGGGCCAAAAGGGTAGATCTTGTCTCCTCAGACCCATTGGATTTGAGTCATCAGCCTAAAGGGACTACAGGAGAAGTGAAGAATGGCTGCCTTCTCCGACCTTGTCTTTCTTTTCTTTGAGATAACTCAGCTGTCTCACTTCTGCTCAACTTTCCTAGAGCTGGGTTTAAAGGTGTGGGTCACCACTCGCTGACCTTCACAGCTTGGCTCTGTGGGTGGCTCTGTCCTGATATTTCAGGCTATTTTATTTATATATATTTATATATATATACTACATCACCACATGGTTGGGTTCTTGTAAGATGTGATTCATAAGAATGATTGCTTTGAACATCCATGGCATTTATTAGATGTTTAGCATATTGCAGCCATCACTTCCAGCTCCAGAGCTCTTTTCTCCTGTTCAAAGTTGACCCCAGTTACTCTTTCCTACTTCTAGTAGCTTCTAGCTTCCTTGCTGTCTCTGAACTTATTGGTTGGCAGCGTTTCTTAGGGCACAGTGTACATCCTCATATGTCTCTGTAGTCTCCAATTGAGTGTGATGTCTGTTCGCTTCATCTCTGTTGTAGTGAGTCCTAGAATCTTTTTCACAGCTGAATGTCTTTCCTTAGGTGACCCAGTGTGTCTGTGTAGGCAATGGCACCTTGTGCTTACCCTGCTGACCTTCATGTAGGTTCCTCAGCACAAAGCAAGCACAGCCTTCTGAACTCATGGCTGTGGGCAGGTGGTAGGTAGAGTTGGGATACCTTGTCCTTATACAAGGCACATCTAGCTAGAGTGTAGCAGAGGGCATGGAGTAGATTGTTGTGGATGTGAGCCATGGAATTCACTCCTGTGTGTGGATTGGTAGGTCTAAACATAGCATTTTCACTGGAATGCTCTGGCAGATTTGGGTGAGGGTTGCCACTGCCTCTGATACTCAGCCATGTTGCCTTCCACAGATCTGGGCAGACCCGGGTAAATACGCCCTGATGGGAGCTGCTGCTCAGCTTGGTAAGCCCCAGCTCTTGCCCTGTTTGGTGAGTAGGTCTCACCTGTACCCTGCTCACCCATTGAGAGTTCCACCAAGGCTTGTCTTTGCCATTCATGTGAACAAAAAGGAAGTGAGGCAATTGAGGTCATCAACCACATAGCATGGCCAGGTGACAATAGTCAAGACCTGGCAATTTCATCCTTGCCTCTGGAGTCTGGAAAGATGGGTGGGTAAAAAGACGTGGCAGAGCTGGGAATCCTGTGTTTGGAGGGATAGGGGCTTATGACTACTCCAACAGGTGGGATCGTGAGGATGACCCTAAGCCTGACTGTTATCATGATGGAGGCCACCAGCAATGTGACCTATGGCTTTCCCATCATGTTGGTGTTGATGACTGCCAAGATTGTGGGTGATGTCTTCATTGAGGTATGCAGCATGAGAGGGGCCTGTAGCCTGACACTGGGGCTTGAGGGGCCTGCAGCATCTGCAGAAGGAAGAAGCCCATTGAGCCACTACCATATGCCCTTCTTCAGGAGTAGGGTGGTGATGGGGCCCTGAGGGAGGCAGTGGGCCTTAAAGACCCCTGGCTAGTGTCTTGAATCATGTCTTTCTATCCAGGGCCTCTATGACATGCACATCCAGTTGCAGAGTGTGCCCTTCCTGCACTGGGAGGCCCCAGTCACCTCACATTCGCTCACTGCCAGGTATGGCCAGATGGCCTGCTAAACTCTCAGGTTCCTGGGTGCTGCGGGTGGATGTGGACAGGGAAAACACTGAGTGCCTGTGGAGATATCAGGGTTCCCACTGTAGCTGGGCCACGGCTGGTCTCCCAGTGTCTAGTTAAGTCTCTAGCATGGAAATGGGGGTCTTGGGGTCTGACAGCTTCATGTCTGCAAGTATTCACAAGATACAAAAGCTCTTAAGGAAGTACCTTGACAGTAGGTGATATTGATGTCACTGATACAGTATCCTTGGGTTGGGCCTCTTTCAGAGAAGTAATGAGCACACCTGTGACCTGCCTGAGAAGGCGAGAGAAGGTTGGCGTCATCGTGGATGTCCTAAGCGACACAGCATCTAATCACAATGGGTTCCCTGTGGTGGAAGATGTGGGAGACACCCAGGTATGTGGGTGCCTCTCTGAATATCAGTTGGTTTTGTGTCCATGAGCAGTAGATATTGGGAGAGCTCACCATATAGTTCACCAAGATAGCCTTTTTTTTTTTTTTTTTTTTAAGATTTATTTTTATCCTATTTATGTGTTCTGCCTGCATGTGTACCACCGGCATTCCTGGTGCCTGCAGAGGCTAGAACAGTGTATTGGAACCCATTGGATTTGGCATTACAGATGGTTGTGAGCTCCTATGTGGGTGCTTGAAATCAAGCCCAAGGCTTCTGCAAGAGCAAAAGTGTTCTTAACCACTGATTCATTTCTCCAGCCCGTGAGCAGGAAATCTGTGTTGCATGTAAAGTAAAATCCCTCTCTTAGCTGTCCCCATAGACTATAAGCCTTGTGTGGTTCTGACTGGACTGGACTTCCCAGTTGTGGTGTTGGTGGTTGTCACATCTGTCAGGAGATGCTGAGGAGATGTGAGCCCAGCTAATATTTACTCATGCCCTGTTCTTATTCTGCTGGCATATATTGGACATTGGCACTGGTGGCTTGAAAGAAATGCAAGAATCATACTTGACTTATGTTTTGCTACCTGTTGATTCCATTCTCAGCAGCTGGCTTCCATGCTCTGCTAACAGGGTTAGCCTGTCTCACAGATAATTTAACGATTCGCAGAATTGTGTGTGAGAATTGTCCACTTCTAGGCCTGTGCTTAGAGGTGACAACCAAACAGCAATCATGGGCAGTGGAGAGTCTGGCCAGAGTTTTCCACTGTGGTCCCAAGGCCTCTGACTCTTTCCTCTCCTGCAGACAGCCAGGCTCCAAGGCTTGATCCTGCGCTCCCAGCTCATCGTGCTCCTGAAGCACAAGGTGCGCCCACCCAGTGGTCTATGGGAGGGAGTGTCCTGGGTACCATCCTTCACAGTGGCAGGTCCATAACTGGCTGCTGCCTGCAGGTGTTTGTGGAGAGGTCCAACATGGGTCTGGTGCAGCGGCGGCTGAGGCTGAAGGACTTCCGTGATGCCTATCCACGCTTCCCCCCAATCCAGTCCATCCACGTGTCCCAGGATGAACGGGAGTGCACTATGGATCTTTCTGAATTCATGAACCCCTCTCCCTACACAGTACCCCAGGTACTTATTGACCCAAAGGAGTTGGGGGCAGGGTTGGGGTATGGTTGACATCCAGAGCTCAAGCTCGCCTTGAACACGTTGAAAAGGTAGTAAGGAGCCTCTGGAATCTTATGGAGTAACTGCTGCCGGGTAGAGAGGAGGCCTTCGGGGATGGTGCAGTGGAGCTTGCTGCCTGGGATGGGCCATCTGACCAGAATTTATCAGGGAGAGCTTGAGAGAATTTAGACTTCAAGTAGCAGTGGGTCTTAGAGAACCCCACTAGCCACACATAGGGGCTTGGAGTCAGGTATGGAGGGGAAGAAACAGCTCAGGACCTTGGAAATGCCTGATTTGGGGGCTTGAATTTCTTTCCACAGTGGGAGGAAATGGGCTAACGGCAGTTGACTGTCTTGCAGGAGGCATCTCTTCCTCGAGTGTTCAAGTTGTTCCGGGCTCTGGGCCTGAGGCACCTGGTGGTAGTAGACAACCGCAATCAGGTGAGGCTGCTCTCTGTCCTGCTAGAGAGAGTCAGAGCTGGCTCATACTCTGCTTCTTGCAGCTGCTAAGTTACAGGTGGACATTGGCTCTTGTCTGTCTCCGGACAACAAGCCTGGGACCTAGCCTGTTTTTGCACCTACTTAGCACTGTTATGTGGAGAATGCCATCTTATGGAGCAGAAGTGACCTGGTGCTGTTTCTGCAGGTGGTCGGACTGGTGACTAGGAAGGACCTGGCAAGATACCGCCTAGGGAAGGGGGGCCTTGAAGAGCTTTCACTGGCCCAGACGTGAGGGTTGGTGCTACCCTTGTGCAGTGGCACCCGAACCCCTCTGCACCTCCTCCCAGGGTCCCTGGTCTCAGCCAAAGCCTTGCCCCCTGGGCAGTGCAACGGCAGGAGCAAATGCCCTCCCCGGGCTTGGCTGGTGGGGCAGACCCTTTGTCTGGGGCAGTTGGTTTACATCATCAGCACTTCCCTTGTTCCCTGACCCCTCTGCCCCTTGAACTTGCCCCTCTCCTGGGTTCCTTCTACAAGGGTGAAGTATGTGCAGCTGCACCCTTGTGGCTCACTTCTCAGAGCCAATAGAGGTGTGTACATTGTGTGTGTGTGTGTGTGTGTGTGTGTGTGTGTGTGTGTGTGTGTGTGTGTGTGAGTGAAAGAGAGAGAGAGAGAGAGAGAGAGAGAGAGAGAGAGAGAGAGAGAGAGAGGCAGGCAGGCGTGAGCTGCTACCTATTGCTGTTTCTTCTCCGAGCCCCTACACTGCAGTTGTACTGCCCACACCAGCCAAGAGCTTCACCATCAAGGGCATGATGAAGAGCTGTGCAGCCTGGAACGGGCTCTGTTGGGGAACCCACATGTGCCATCCCATGTCTTTGTCCAGAAGATGGGGAGACTGGGTCTATGCCTTTGACTTGAGAGCTCAAAATCACGTGAAGACTGAATCTGAGTTCACCTACATCCGCCCCAGGCTTTCAGATCTGGGGGTCATGGCACTGTGGACTACAGCCAGAAGGCAGGTCTTCCTGCAGCACTTAGGACCCTGATGTCCATAGTGGCCTTGCTTGTAACTGCACTGTATACACCCTTGGGCAGTGGCCTCCCAGGACCTAGCCATCCAAGGGTGGCTCTAAGATGGACCTGTTGCACCATAGCCAAGGAGCCTCACCTCTAAACCCTGTATTGTCAAAGCTGGCGGGCGTCACTGGACCAAGCTAGACCTGACATCCATCAGTCCTCTCGAGAGTCTTCTCCCCAGGACACATTGTAAAGATAGTTGCACTGTCTCTGGCACATGTCTGTTACAAGGCCACATGGGTCCTTCTGTGGAAAGCTGTCAGCTGCTGCCTCTCAGTTGTCATCCCTTCAAAGGAGTGGCTCTTCTTCCATGAGGAGTCTGGATATGAGAAATTGGAGGCTCCCGTCCTCTGTCTTGGGCTCAGCATTGTGGCGAGTTGGGCACTCAGCATGGTGACAAAACAATGCAAGTGGCCCTTCCGTAAGTAGTAGCTGCCATCTGTGATGGGCAGTAGCCAGGGCCCTGACCTCCTCATCCCCATCTCAGTCTCGCTGCAGAGTGTGGTTTCTGTCATCCTGTCCTCAAGCCTGGACATGCCAGGCTATGCATGACAAATGTGACTAACCCACTTTGCCTGCTCCACTGGCCCTGGTGGGTAGATCTGTGTGACAAAGCCTGGGGTGCTCTGGATGGGAAGGACTGTATCTAAGTTTGACCCAAGGGGATCAACAACACTGCACAGGGCCTCAAAGACTTGGTACCAAAAAAGCATGTGCAATCTGTCCACAGTTCTGTGTCGACTACATGTTGAAATGATATTTTTGGATAATTAAGGTCAAATAAAACAATCAAAACTTGTCTCTCCCAATATTCTCATCGTGACTCTTGGGAAAGGCTAAACCCTCAGTGGCCTCATCTAGGCTAGGGCTGCCATTCCACCCTCTGGGTGTCTGTTCCTAGATGGAGGGTAGCTATGTCCATTGGTCTAGGACCTCACTTTGTGCCTGTGAAGGTTCATCGATAACCTCTTCACCATGTCCATAACCCAATAGCTCCAGAGCCAGAGAAGGCTTTTTTTATAAGAGGGATGCTTCATAGTCCCTCCACATCCTTCTAGGAATCAGAAGTTAAGGAGGCTGCAGGACAGAGTAGACTCAGGTTCCACTGGCAGTTGGCCATGAAGTCATAGGGTTCTGGTGAAAAAAAGGTTCCAGACTGTACCTGCCTCCTTCAGCAGGCTTCACTGAGGAGTCAGCTGTAAGGGCAGAAGTACCTCATATTTCAACTGCTCTCGGGTCCACAGCCTCTCCTGATTCATCTCCCAAAGTTCCATAGACCCCTCTCCTGCCTGTCTTCTCAAGATCCAGACTCTTCCTTTTGACCCTCACCTCTGGAAGTCCCACAGCCTCTAAATCCTTTCCTACTCTGGCCCAAAGCTTTTTCTTCTATCCATCAACTGATCCCCAGTCTCTGAAGCTTTCTGGCCTAGATTACTTGCCTCCCACCAGCCACTCTGGCCTTGGTGTCAAGCTCTGGGCAGCCACAGAGGCACTGATACCATAGCCTGAGCTACAAGCTGTGACTGCTGATGAAGCCATGTCAGGTGAGTGCAGAGGAGGGGATATGCAGAGCATCCCTCTTCTGGACCTCATGGGGGGAAGGCGGCAATGGAGCTGGCCAGGTGGAAAGTTTGCTACTCTTGCTTCCCAGAACTGTGTGTTGGGACCCTTGGGACCCTCAACCCCTCTTACCAGAACCTCTAGCAGGGCTGATCTGCCTCAGCACGAGCTGAGCTTAGGATGACAAGTACAGGAACTGCTGCTGTTCCTGTACAAGAGCTCCTAAGGCACCTCCTTCCAGAGCTAGCAGACAGCCCCTCACTAGGGCTTTCACAACCTTCTTCACAACTGAGCACCATCACGCTTGAAGACCTGGAGCGTCTCTTAACAGAAGGCCTAGCCAGCCCCGAGCCCTTGGGGGTGGAGACATCAGAGAGGCATGAGTGCAGTAGCCTTGTGTCCAGCTCCTTGGTCCCTGAACATGACACCCCTAAGCAGCGGAAACAACTGGAACAATGGTGAGCCTTGCAGAGTGTGGGAACAGAGATGACACACTGAGGGAGTTGACCTCCAAGAGAGGCACAGCTTGACTCAGCCACTCTGGCCCTGGTCAGGATAGCTGAGCTGCAAGCTGAGGTGGTTCGTCTGAGGGGACACAAGGAACGCTGTGAGCATGCCACACTGGGCCTGCTTCGGGAGCTGCTGCAGGTCCGTGCCCGTGTGCAGCTGCAGGCTTCAGAGCTGCGCCAGCTGAAGCAAGAAGTGCAGCAGGCGTCTTGGAGCCCTGAGAAGGAGGTGCTAGAGGTGAGACATTGGGCAGAGCAGCACACGTAAGCAAGCCCCTCTTTTCCTGGTACTTGGAACAGCTTCCTGGACCCTGACCCTGCTGATCCCAGTGGTTCTCTGCTCTGGCTCCTACACATCCCCTGCTGGAGGCTTTTTGTAGACTTGGCCTACCTAGTTCTTCTTCCCTCCTCCCTGCAGTTGTCTGGGCCCCAGAGCCAGAACCAGATACAAGCCCTGGATAAAAGGTACACACAGAGAGACAAGCGTAAGTTTCAGTGGGAGGGGTGGGGCCCGTGCTTCCCTGCAGGATCTGGTGTTAGGGCCCGTGTGGGTGTCCTTTCCCCCAGTTAGCCCTGTTTAAGTAAGCGATACCTATAATCGTCCAACTAAGCCTGGGTTTTGCCTGCAGTGGGGCAGATTGTACAGATGGTGGGAGGCTGGTTGCAGGGCCCTGCGGCGAGTCTTGCAGTGACAAATGCTGCCTAGCTGCTCTGGGGCTGGCAGGGTAACTCCTTCTGCCAGGCTGGTGGAGGTCCGAGAGGCTTTGACACAGATCAGGAGGACCCAGGCGCTACAGGACTCAGAGCGGAAGTGTTCCGAGGAGGAGATAAACCTCAGGTGAGCCAGTTCTCTGGACCAGGTCCTAATCAATTTGGTATACACAGTGGGAGTCTCCTGCCTGACCAAGGCTGAGGTCCTACCTGCTCTGTGTCCCTAGTGCCACCAAGGCCATCCTCTGCTGTTAGTGCTGCACAACTGACTACTGGGGGCCCTGCCTACCTGCTCCCCTTGATTTGGTGCCCTCACTAGGGACTCCAAGGTCTATTTCTGCTTCCATGTGTTACTTGGGCAAGTTGTGTACCCCAGCCTAAGAAGGACCTAGGGTTCCAAAGCCCACCAGCCTCTCTGTGGCTCCCAGCTGAGTTGGTGTTACCATACCTACTGCCTTTAGGGTGGCCAAGCTGACTGACTTGCTGAGGCAAGAGGAGAAGGGGCGGGAAGCAGCCTGCAGCAGCCTGCAGAGGAACCAAGAGGACACTGACCAAAAGGTGGACCGTGGGCTGGCCAAGATGCAGGTACCTCTTGAAAGCCTAGCAGGAGTCATCAAAAGGTCTCTAAGAAGATCTCTAGTGTCCCCAGCCTATGGCCTTGCCACCATGGGCTTCCTCCTGCAGCTGTGTCCATCTGTACAGTGATGCAAAGGTGGCCTCACCAGTGTCTGATGACCCAGGTAGCCTCTCACCCACCTGGCATTGCCCCTTCACTGACATTAGCTGCTCTCTCTGCTATTGAAAGTTACTTCTGCTCTCACACAGCCATGTTTCAAGTGCCGCGTTGCTATATTTGGGGGGGTGGCAGAAGCAGGGCCTCTCACTGATCATTTCAATGAACTATCAGAAAAGGAACATCTGGCCCTCAAGCCTCTTCTGCAGCCATTTTCGGTTTTAGCATTTCCCTCAAGTAGGAGTCACAAATTCCCAGGACAGCATGTTCTCCCTTCTGCTTGGAATCCTTCAGAGGGGCCTTTCGTGGGGCTGGAGAACCACATGCCTGTCACCCAGCTCCTTGGCTCTATAAATAGAGACCAGTGACTACAGCTGCTGTTCTGTGTGTCCAGGCTCCTCACAGGGTGGGGTGGGAGGGGCATACTGGGTGCTTCCAGCTGTCCCAACATAATTTTGCTGCCCAGAACTGCTGGAAAGCTAATACATTGATATCATCAAGAACACAAAAGCTTTGGGCTAAGAATTCCTTGTATGCTAGATATGGAGGGCTCGGGACCTCTGAAGGCTCTTCAGTATTGGTGTCAGGACTTTAACCCCAATACTTGTTTTTATAATAAAGTTTTGTTGGCACAGAGCTGTGAGCATTTGTTTAACATGGTGACAGTGGCTACTTTGGACAAGAATTGGGAAGCTTCAAGGGAGATCCTGTGAGCTTGAAATGTTTGCTGTCTGGTCCTTCAGAAAAAGTAGCTGAGAGATGGGTGTGTGCTCAGTTGGAGTGCCAGCCTAGAATAGACAGAGTTCAATCTCCAGCACTCCTAAGACTGAGTGTGGTAGCCCATGCTTGTAATTCTAACCCTTGGCAGCTAGAAACTAGATCAGAAGTTTAGTATCATCTGCTATATGCCAGATATGCAGCCTGCCTGGGCTATATGAGACCTATCTTAAAAGAAAAATTAAGTCTGATGATAGTGGCAGAGGCAGGTGGATCTCTGTGAGTTTGAGGCCAGCCTGGTCTACATATCGAGTTCCAGGTCAGCTAGGAGGGCCACATAGAGACACCCTGTCTTAAAACATGCCCCGCCCTAGAAAAAGAAAAAGTGGCCAGCCCCATTTTAGGTAGTGGCTCATATGATGTAAAAACTTCCCTGAGAACCATCTTCTCCCATACTCAGCCCAGGGCCCAAGAGCTGGAGAACTCTGTGGCCATAGAGAAGGTGCTAGGTAAATGGATACTGCGAGGTAGAAGGTTTCTTACGACTTTTCTTTGGTACATGTAGAGAGGTGAGCGTTTCACTGTGAAGTTCTGACTAACCTCATACTCACAACATCCTGTGACCCTCAGCCTTCTGAATACGGGAAGTATGGGCATGTGCCACAACTATCCACTTTGTCAAATCCTGACATTCCTGGGGAGGCATAAGAGAAACATGTACTCACTACAGATAGGGAAGGGACCAACAGGCTTGAAGAGAGACTCTAAGTCCAACTTGGCAAATAAATAATATTGGGGCTTCTTACAGGTGCACAGAAGTGCACACCAAAAAGCCTCCATGACCTTACTATCAAAATTGTACCTTCTCTATACATACTCCAGCATTGGAGTATCTGGGTAGGAGATAGAAAGGTCTTGTGAGTCACCATCCTCACTCCCAGGAGGACTGTTAGCCCCATTCCCATAGACAAAGCTATCTGCTTAGAGCTGTTCATGGCCATGGCTGTGGACCAAGGTCTCCAGAAGTCACCACAGCTGCTGAACTCTATAATGGCACTGGTTGTGTCAAAGCCCTAAAAGAGACAGCTGTACTACAGAGGGTGTGAGGTAGAGGGATAGAAGGCTGAGTTGGGCTTCAAACCTCTGTCCTATGCCTTTAGACCCTCAGGGCATCAGGAGAGCAGTATAGAGAGGAAGGTAAACCCCAAAGGGTTACATCTAGTTTTTCCTTCCATGTGGATGGGGATGCTCTCACATGCTTCACACCTGCTTCTCTTTCTGAGGCTCAAGCTCAGTATGGGATTCAGTGCCCATTGCACAACCCTCCCTGGACCCCTATGACCTTGACCTTTAGCTCCTTTCCTAGCCTGTGAGCTAGTGTTCTGGGGGACAGTGGGTCCTATCTGCTCTACCTCCCTGCCTGCCCAGTGCACGAAGCCTGGCTATGCATGGATTGGGAACATTGTGGGGAGGGGGAAGTGTGATCCAGAGAAAACAGATACAGCAGGCAAGGAAGGATGTCCATTGGGGAGGCTTCAGATGACTGTGTGACCCTTCCCAGGACCAGCTGACTAAATTCAATGAGGAGATGAGCATCCGCTTCCTAAAGAGGGAGACCAAACTATGCAGTTTTCTTCAGAAGTGTTTCCTGGCCATGGAGCAGGTGAGGGCCTGGGCGGGGCCCGGTGTCCTCATGGATTGCCCAGATGGGTCACAAATTCACCGCAACTAATGCTGTCTCCACAGAGAATGAAATCTTCAGAGAACACCCGGTTGATGGCAGAAAGCAGCCTTCGAGAGGAACTGGAAAGCCGATGGCAGAAGCTTCATGAACTAACGGAGGAGCGTTTGAGGGCCCTGCGGGCACAGCGTGAGGTGGGCCTTGGGGGCCAGGTGGGGTGGGGGATAGGGTAGTCACCAAGGCTCAGGGCCACTCTGCCACAGCAGGAGGAGGAGGGTCACCTGCTGGAGCAGTGCCGGGGCCTGGACAAAGCTGTGGTCTATCTGACCAAGTTTGTGCGACAGAACCAGGTGTCGGTGAATCGCGTCCTGCTGGCTGAACAGAAGGCTCGGTGGGTGTCATGTCAGGACAGTGGGCCACCCAGTCCCTCGCTCAGCTACCCTCTGGCTGAATTCAGCTGGATAGTGCCCTGCCTCAACCCCTGCAGCTGTTAAGTACTAGGCCAATTAGACATGTTATGACAAACTAGCAGCCCTCTGCTAGAGCTCCTGTGTTCCTCTATCCTGACCCTCACTCACAGCCCCTTTTTGGTAGCACCCATCCTCTGGCCCATGGAATCATCTGGAAGGTCCCAGAGCTAGCAACCAGGTCCCTTCACTGGCTAGTGCTAAGGGACAGTTTGAGCATCAATACGCAGGGAGGCCAAGGTGAGCTTGGAGGAGAGCCAGGCCGGGGAGCTGGCCTCATATGTCCACGAGAATCTGGAGGCTGTGCAGATGGCTGGCAAGCTCGCCCAGCAGGAAACCCGGGGTGCACTGGAACTGGTAAGGGGCTGTGTGAGGTGGTGGTCAGCAGGGATCCCTGTGTAGGCATCTAGCTAGAGCCTCCCTGACCCCATATTGTCTCATGCAGCTCCAAGAGAAGAGCCAGTTCCTAGAGGGGTCAGTGGCAGGGCTGGACCAGAAGCTGAAGGAATTGAGTGACCACTGTCTAGCTCTCAGCTGGAAGCTAGAGCTGCAGGAGCAAACACTGGGCCTGAAGCTGTCCCAGGTGAGGTGGGCAGAAGGGAGCAGTGAAGAAGATGGGCTGAGAGCAGAGACCTGATCCTCTGAACCAGGCAGGATGGCTCCTGCAATACTCTCAGGACAACTCATTCTCCCTCTCCTTCCTCCTTCCCTCCTTCCCTCCTTCCCTCCTTCCTCCCCCCCATTCCTCTTTCAGCCAAGAAGTGGCAGCACACGCCTTTAATCTCAGCACCTGGGAGGCAGAGGCAGGTGCCTCTGTGAGTTCAAAACTAAGTTTCAGGCCAGACAGAAACCCTGCTTGAAAAAGAAAAAAAACCAAAAACACCTTTTAAGGCATATAGTTCAGTGGATTCTGTTTGGTTTTATACATTATTTATTTGAATTTCTTTTATATATTTTTTATTTATGTGTCTGTGTGTACATACCACGTGTGCGAGTGTTCAGATAGGCCAGAAGAGGGCATCAATCTCCTGAGGCTGAAGTTACAGATGATGTGAGGTACCCGACATGGGAACCGAACTCCGGTCCTCTGGAAGAGCAGCAAGTGCTTTTAACTGCTGGTCCATTTCTTCAGCCCATTTTTTCTTTCATTGTTGTTTCATTTTGTTTTTTAAAGAGGAGCTTGCCATGTAGTCCAGACTGGCCTAATACTCCTAATTTTCCTGCCTTACCCTCCTGAGGATTGGAATCACATGTCTGAGCTCAACCCTAACCCTAACTAAAATTCAGTGATTTTAGTATGTTTGTAGAAATGTTGCCAGCCAGGTCAGCTTCAAAGCTTTCTCATTACAAACTCCAGAGTCTAACAGTGTCTCTTCTCCCCTGTCAAGCTCTGACGTTTGTGCTGCAGGCCCTTCATCCCAGTTCTTCATCTCAGGCTGCTCTCCAGCTGCCTTCATGGCTCATCCCTGTTGTATGGACCTATGCTCCATCCCTTTACAGCTGGATAACGTTCCCACATGTGGACAGGGCATGATTTGCCCAGTGCTCTGTTGAGAAACACAAGGGACTGTCCGTTTTTGTAGCTCCTATGAATACATCTCTGGTGTGGTAACTGAATCCCCCAACCTTGGCTGGTTCTGCATCCTTTCTGGGCATGTAGGGCCAGAGAGAGCAGCTGCCAACAGGTGCTCTGACCATGATGTCTGTACCCCTCCTGCAGTGTGGCCAATCTCTTCTCTAATCTTGCCACTACCAGCCATCACCTCCTTAAGGACATGGTTCTGTTCAGCTGGATGGCCTTGCCTGGGAAGACCAGCAGGGCTGACATAGGTCTGGCATCTCTATCCTCTGCAGTGGCTGTCTGGGCCACCTGAAGGTCTATCTGTAAACATGCTTAGATTCAGACACTGCCTCCTGGCTTCTGTCAGCCCTGTCTACCGCTCTGTGTGCCATCCCTCACCAGATGTTGAAATTGTAGGTGCAGGCTGCATGGGAAGGTGTGGAGAGAGAGTCCCTGCAGGACCTGGTTCAGTGGCTGAAAGAGATATCAGCTCACATGCAAGAGGTGAAGGAAAAAGTAAACAGCCTGCCCCAGCAGGTGGGTAAGGACAGGTGCAGCTAGTCTTGAAGACCCAGGTCTCGGCTGGGCTTGAGTTAGCCTGGTGCTCCCAGGTGGCCATGCTGAAGTCACCTTGAGCTCCTCCATCTTCCACTTTTCAGATAGAAAGTGTCTCCAACAAGTGTGTTCTTCATAAGAATGATGTGGACCTGAAGATCTCTGCTGAGGGCAAGGCCAGGTGAGATTCAAAGCCTCCCGGGCCTCTGGGAGATACAGAAACTCACAGGACAGCCTCCTGATCATCACGGGTCCTCACAGTACTCTCCCAAGCCCCACACCTCTGCACCTGAGCTCTACCTCCTGTGGTATAGCCCTGTCCCCAGCCAGTCCCACCCTGAGCTCTACCTCCTGTGGTAGAGCCTTCATACACTCTCAGGTTTAGCCCTGTGACAGCCTCAGGAATCCCAGCTCTTCTTCCTTGGACCTTACAACCAGCCCTTGGTGCCCACAGAGAGTTTGAAGTTGAGGCTGTGCGACAGGAACTAGGCACCTTGCTGATGTCTGTGCAGTTTCTGAAGGAGGAGAACCCTGGACGGAAGATTGCAGAGATCCAGGGCCAGCTGGCCACGGTATCCCCTGGGCCCTAGGAAGCCACCCGTGTCTGCTTCCTGAAACTCCAGGGTCTTGGTGATTCTGTAGTAGTGGGTACATCTGGACATCAGCAGTCCGTGTCTACCCGTGATTGGAGCTGTGTTTAGTTTCAGAAGCAAATGATAAAGTTAGAGAACAGTCTCCAGGCCAACAAGACCATCCAGAACCTGAAGTTTAATAATGAGACCAAGCTGGTGAGAGGAAACTCTGGGAGAATCACTGACCCTTGCCCTCTGCCAACCTGCCCCAAGTCCCTCTGCTCCTGACGCCATGAGGTCCCAGGTGGTTCATTAGCAAGGTGGCACTGAACAGTGTTTTCTAGAGAGAACACTGGGCTTAGAAGATATTCCCTAACCCCTGCGATCCAACCCCCATTTCTTCACAGTTGTCTCATTCATCACCCATGGGTCTTGTTAACCCTGAACCTCTCTGTACCTGTAGCGCACAGAGGAGATTGCAACCCTTCGCGAGAGCATGCTGAGCCTGTGGAGTGAGGAGGGCCCCTGGCCGCTGACACTGGGCAGCAAGCGAGTGTTCATGTCCCTGGTGAGGCAGCGGTTCTTCATCAAGGACATAGCCCTGGGCGAGCTGGTCCCTGTGAACTCCTGGGGCGTGTATCAGGCTGTGAGGTGGGCAGCTAAGAGCGTGGGTCTCCCAAGGTTAGCATCCCAGCCACAAGGAGTTGTGTTGTGTCTGAGTTGTGTCTCTGGGCAGGTGGCTTCAGTGGAAGACAGTCCTCTTGAACTTGGTGGCCCAGCAAAGGCCAGGAACAGTCTCCACGATGATCCACTGGAAGCCTGCACCCGAGATCATGTCTTTGACCCTGTCTCAGAAATAAAGATGCCAGTTCTTGTACCTATTGGAGCCAGAATTTCTTGGTATCTGATGGAATAGCTTTTCCCGAATTATATTATAGGCCTGATAAAGGTGTCAGCTAATAAAAGGGACAAAAATCAGAATTCCCAAGTTATTTGGCCCTGAAGGACCCTTCCTTCCCTAGCCCATGGCACTTTTATCACTTTTCCTGGAATTTCTGTACAGAGACACCCAGGCCACACCCCTCAGGACCCATGAGAACAAATGGCAGGAGTTAGGACATAGGGTACTCAGATCATCCTCATCCCTGCCCAGCTGCCATTAACACTGAAGTGCCACCAAGAAAGCTATGTGTGAGCATGAATCTGGAGGGTCAACATCTATGTTTCTTTGTGTGATCAAACAGTATCCCTCTTCTAGCCTCTCAAAAAAAGCTGGACTTTGCATGAAGCTCCCAGTCTTTACCACCAGCCTAGCTGAGGAGATGGCACATAGAGTCATTAGCTCTGGCCCCTAAGAAAGAGACCACAGGGTTGCAGGGGCGACTAGCCTTGTCTGGCTCCTAACGCAGCTGCCCTTTGCCACTGACTTGAATTTTGGAACTGGCTTGGTCAAAGAATGAGTTTCCCCAGAGGTGACTCAGTTCTTGCCTGAGTTGTCTACTTCCTGTGGACTGAGTTCTGAGGCCTGCTTTGTATAGTGGAATCCTCCAAGAGCTGGTAGCCGTGTGTGGCTAGGTCTAGACAAGCGTTTGCTCTCTCTACCCAGTGCTAGTGGTGGCAGTTTTAGGCCCAGGATAAGCTCAGATCTTCTCGGGCCTGCTTTCTTCTTGAGGGGAAAGCCAACCACATTGCTGTTTGGATAGACTCACCAGGGAGATGCCTGGACTACAGAAAGGAGAGGCTGGGGTGCTTTAGAAAGAGCCCCTGTTGCCCCAGCACAATCCTGACCTGCCTACTCACTAGATCTCAGTCAGCTGTGTCCCCTCTGGGGCCTGGGTGCCTGCGCTCTGCAACTCAGAGCTGCTCTCAGAAGACCAGCTGGCCAGCAGATCACTAAAATCTGGTGTCCCAGGATGCAGGAGGCCTAGTGGGTTGGGCACAGGCTCTTTCCAGAAAGATGGTGGTAATTTCCTTTGGGTCATGGGAGTAATGTGGCTATACTTCCGCTCTAGTCTCAGCCTTTGACAAGCTGACACTCTGGGTCTGGAGAACTGCCGAAGCCCATAATCAAAGAGCTCAGCCAGGGGGCCCAGTGGTGGCACCCTGTCTCCTCTGTGGCCCATCCTGTGCGCCTGACCCTCAGGCCCCCCAGGCAAATGCACACTGAGTTCAGCAGCTTCCTCATCCTCTGGGGGCCCATTCTGGGCCAGGCATACTAGGTCAGCATAGTACAGATCCCGGGCAGAGCAACTGGCTTGTTGGCTGTCAGAATAGATGTCTTGGGCATCTAGGTCTTGCCCTGTGTCCTTGCGTCCAAAGTACCTCTGGATGTCGCCACTAATGAGCTCTGAGAAGCGCAGCAGCTGCATTGGAGTTTCAGGGCTGCTGGGACTCTGGGGGGATGCTCCTGAGCTCTGGGAGTCTGGGCTGTAACCCTGTGGCTCCTCATCTTGAAGTTCCTGGTCTCCCTCTTCTTCCTCCTCCTCTTCCTCCTCTTCCTCCTCTTCTTCAGAAGTTTCTGGAGCCTCCAGTTCTGTGGACAGGAAGGACTGGTGTGATGGTAAGGGCAACTGGAAGTCACAGACAGACCGTATCACACCAGCAGCCATCTTGAAGTCCCCAAAATTCTGGGTTTTGGGGGGCGTCCTGGGGTAGCAGGCACAAGCTAGAAGGGAGGTACAAAGGCAGGTTGATAAGTTAGGGGTGGCAGTGTCCACTGGACACAACCTGGTTTGAAAGGGCTGCCTTGACTCTTTCCTCCCTTGATGCCTGGGCCTCCTGAGCTCAGAGAGTGAGAGAGGTGTACAGGATCCTCTTGTGAAGAGGATCATGGTACAAAGAAACCATTAGAACCCTGCAGTCATGATTATGCAGGCCACAGAGTAGGGCAGGAAGCAGAAGTCCTAGGGATCAGTACTACCCAGACAGGCAGGACAGGCACTGGACAAGGAGTCTACCTTGTCCCAGCATGGACCACTGTGGAGACAGGACCAGCACCTGCCTTCTCAGGCCCATACCCTGAAAGATGCTGTGGGGAGCTTCGGGACTGTGGCGGGCAAAGAGCCCCGCCCAACCTGGTTCTTACCTAGCTACAGTCACAGCTCTGAGGTTCTTTTCTGAGGAGACACATTGTTGGGATTTAGTTTGGGGTTTGCTTTGCTCTGCTTTTGTTTGGTTTGGTTTTCTTTTGTTTTGAGATAAGGTCTCTCTCATATCCCTGGCTGTCCTGGAACTTGCTATGTAAGCTGAACCAGCCTCAAACTCACAGAGATCTGCCTGTCCCTCCAGAGGTCTGGGGTTATGGGCACATGCCACCACTCCTGGATAGGGATTCTTGTTTTTTTAAGAAAAGAGTCTAGCTGGACAGCGGTGGTGTGCATCATTAATCCTAGCACTCAGAGGCAGAAGCAGGTGGATATCTGAGTTTGAGGCTAACCTGGTCTACAGAACCATTGCAGGACAACACAGAGAAACCCTGTCATGAAAGAAATTAACCCCAAAAGGGGTCTCAAGCTGAGTTTGGTGGCACATGCCTTTAATCTCAGCCCTCAGGAGGCAGAGGTAGGCAGATCTCTGGGTCTACATACAGAGTGAGTTTCAGGACAGTCAGGGCTACATAGACAAACCCTGTCTAGAAAGAGAGAGAGAGAGAGAGAGAGAGAGAGAGAGAGAGAGAGAGAGAGAGAGAGAGAGAGAGAGAGAGAGAGAGAGAGAGAGAGGAGAGAGAGAAGAAGAAGGAGGAGGAGGAGGAGGAGGAGGAGGAGGAGGAGGAGGAAGGGAGGGGGGAGGGATCCCACTGTCCCAGGAAGTGTCCAGTGGTCCTGATACCAGTCTTTGAGGATAACTGCTAACAGAGAACTCAGTGAGGAATTCCCCTCATCCCTCCTCACCATCCCAAAAGACTCCAACCCTCACACCCAGGCTCCTACCTGACTGGGACTGCAGCGCTCACTCAGCAAGCCTACCTCCACCTGGGGTGCAAGCATTTATAGCTGGGCTCCACAACTGCCTGAGGCTGGCAAATATTTGGCAACGGTATTGTCATCGCAGACTGGGCAAATAGATCCCGTTTGCTTTAGCGCCCAGCAACCAGAGCCCCGCGGGGGGAGTGCCCGCAGACCGCCTCACCTGCACGCAGCCTGCCCGGGGACCATGGAGTGTTTGCCTCGGGCCCAGCTGGCCCACACCCTGGACCCGAGGACCCTTATCTGTGCTGCTGATTGGGGCCCCATCCAAGCCTTGTCAAATAGGCGGAAAATTAAATTTCATGCTATTTTGAGTTCTGGAGTACGCCTCTCCAGAGGGACATCCTGCCTGCCGTGCATCTATAAACCATGCTCTGCAGCAACAGGCTGCGGAGCGAAGGTTAAGAACTGAGGCTGTGCAACCACCCACCAGTTCCAAGATGGGAGCTAATACTTGCAGCCCTGTAACTAACCCCTTCCAAGCTCCCTCAGTCTCTGGGCCTTTGTGAAGCTGAGAGCAAGGGACTGTGAGGGAGACTCTCATGGGGTGGCTGCCATGCTCTCACCTAGAAACCCCCAGAAGCAATTGCAGCCAGGCTGATTGAAACCACTGCTACCCTGAGCATCCTTGGTGGGGTTGGCACAAGGCAACTCTCTTCTCTAGTTGGAAGACTTCTGGATGCCCCTACAACTAAGCAGAGTTGGGGGGCTCCGATGCCTGCCTGTCCTCTCCAGTCCTCCTGAGGGCCTCTGCCTTCCTGGTGGTCTGTTAGCTTCCTCTGGTTTATGTATTCACTGATCTCAAGGTGGTTTTAGAATGACAGGAAACTATTTTCTGTCCTCCTGGAGGCCAGAGTCCAGATTGAGATGCTAGCAAGACTGGCTTTTTCTGGAAAACTGAGGCGATCCTAGGGCTGCCAGCTACTTGATGTTTCTTGTCTTGAAGCCTGTTATTACCATCAATGCTACATCTTCACACAGGCTTTCATTTCACAAAAAAGAAAGAAAGCAAGAAAGCAAGAAAGCAAGAAAGAAAGAAAGAAAGAAAGAGAGAGAAAGAGAGAGAGAGAAGAAGAAAGAAAGAAGAAAGAAAGAAAGAAAGAAAGAAGGAAAGAAAGAAAGAAAGAAAGAAAGAAAGAAAGAAAGAAAGAAAGAAAGAAAGAAAGAAAGAAAGAAAGAAAGAAAGAAAGAAAGAAAGAAAGAAAGAAAGAAAGAAAGAAAGAAAGAAAGAAAGAAAAAGAAAGCAAGCAAGCAAGCTTGGGACAAGGTCTTGCTATACAGCCTAGGCTGGCCATAATATAGTGGCCACCTGAGTGCTGGAATGGCAGGCATGCACCACTATGCCTGGCCGGCAGCTCTTACACGGATGCCCACCAGTGGCTTTAGGGCCACCTGAATCCATCACATCCTCACCTTCGCTGGTCACAAGAAAGACTTTTTCCACCCTGAGGCTTAGGGTGGATGTACATTATTTAATGCAGACACTACTCTAGCCTATCCAGGTACCCTCTAGGAAGAATGTGGCCCCTGGGGCCTCAGATGCCCTGAAGTAGCCCCCAGTGAATTCAAGTGTCATCAACTATGGGGTTGGTTCTAAGCACAGGAAGTGGCTCATCACAGCATTGTTTTCAGTGTCTTGGGCCCAAAGCATTTGCTGATTGTCTAAGTCCTGGCTATTCACCTGTCCAGGGGGTTAAGAAGAATGTGTTTACCATCTACCTTCCCTGGGGCCTTTCTTGTTCCAGGCACCATCCCCACTTTCGGCAAGGACAGCACCTCGATTTCAAACCAGTGTAATCCTCTTGGGACCCTAATCTCCAGGCTGAGGCATATTGCCTGACCCTCTAACACACTAGCCCTCAGCCTTTTCCTGCCCTTAAGCCCATACTTGATGGCTTTAGTCAGTTTGTGGCTCCCCGAAAGTAGGCGGTTAAGGGAACTAATCCCAAAGATACTCCACCCTGGTCACTGTAGTTTGGGGGTCTCACTCAGCATTGGAAAGCCACGGGGAAATGAGAAGTCCTAAGGGATGAGAACCTCCAAGGGCTAGGCCGGATTGGGGATGTGCTGAGATTGGTAGACTGCTTGCCCAGTGTGCCCAAAGTTTAGGATTAAATCCCCAATGCCATATAAACTGGGTATGATGGTGCATGTCCATAATCTCAGTATCCAGGCAAACCTTAGTAAGTTTAAGGCCATACTAGGCTACATGTGACCTTGTGACAAAACGATCTGTAGGAGAGGCTGACACCCTGGCATGAATGTCTGGAAAGCTGCTTATATCTAAAGACTAGGTTGTATGCCTGGAGCTGTGCCCTGGAGAAGCACAGCATGGAGCAGGTCTGACTCCTGTCAAGGAATAAAGTATGCCTTGGCTAGGCCCACTTCTGAGTATCCATTTTGCTCTGGATTCCATTTACTTTTGACCTGAAAGTCAGACCATGCAAATTCCAGGGTCTAAAAATGCTCCTTCAGTTTTGGTCAGCTCACTCACCGAAGCCCAAACCTGCAGGAGGACCAGGAATGGGGAGGAGGGTGCGGTGACTGTGGGTATTTGTGCAGCTCAGATGGAAAGAGATCCTGGTAGTCAGGAGCCCAAGCATACTGAGCGCTGCAGCGGGTATGGAAAAGTATTCAGGCATTCGGGAGCCAATGAATACCTAGTGTGACAGATCGATGGAAAGGTATTCAGGCAGCTGGGAGCCAATGAAAACTGCAGGCCACAGTAAGTCTAGGTAGCAGCTCACAGCTCTGCTTCAGAGAAAGCCTCCCCAATGAAGTTGCTACAGTCCTGCTCTGGTTTCCATCCATGCAGACTCTGCTCCAGACACTGGGGGAATTACAACTATCTTCCTGTCCGCTGCTGTCTGTTTGGGAGTGGAACAACTCGACCCAGTCAGGGAAGGTCATCCTTTGGGCTGAGAGAGTTACAGCTTCGCTCCCTCAGCTGATCTCATCCAGGCTCCATTGAAGGTCTATCTTCACCCAAACCTCATGCAAGAGATTTATTGAGAGGGAAGGGTCCAGGAGAGTGTGGCTGCCACAACCTGGAGAGGAGAGGACCTCAGGGGTGGAGGGTGGGGCTTGGGATCAGGACTTACATAGGGTTTCTTGGGGGCGGAGCTTTCTAGGGAGACTAGGGTGGGGATTGGTCAGAGTTTTCCTTATTTTTTACCCTGATTTGGTTTTTGATTTCAGGGCCAAAGTATTTTCTCACTGGCCTTTTTGGGCTTCTGTGCTCTAATTTCAGGACCAGGGCACATTTCTTTCACTGGCTCTGATTCTAGGGCCAAAGTGTGTCTCTTCGATGCCGGTTTCAGAGTCAGGGCACATTACTTTTTGGTGCTGGGTTCAGGGATAAAATATTTCTTTCACTGGCTCAGGTCTTAGATTCAGGGTGGGTTTTCTTTCACTGACTGTGGTTTCAGAGCCAGGGTGGGTTTCTTTGGCTGGCCACTTTTCCCTACAGTTACTCCAAGCTGAAGCCACATCACCCTCTATTGCTGGATATGAGAAGGACATACTGGCCCAGGAAAGGAATTGAGACAGATGGATGGCCTAACACTGTCAGGTGGGCCTGGGGTTTACAGCTGAATACCTGCACCTTGCTGGACAGGCAGGGAAGAGGTATCAGGGCCTCGGGGAGTTGAGTAGAGTACCCAGAAGGGCATGTGAGTTGTGGCCTGCAACCCACCCTGACCAGCACTGGAGACAGAAGACAGATTGAGGTTGTGGTTGTAGACTACCACTGATTAATTTGGTCAAGTCAAGGGGAAGAAATGGTCATAATTCTGCCTTGGATAAAGAGCCACCTGTGTGACCAAAGAAAAGCGCTTTGGAAGAGCTGGGTGTGAGGCCAGCAGAGTGTCTCAGCAGGGGAAAGAGCCTGAAAAGACTCTAGAGTCCCCAAGGTTATCACAGAGTTGTCACCAGGCAGAAGGGGAGGGGGGTCAGAGACACTGAGGATAGAGATTCCTCATTGCTGGCTTTGAAGATAAAGGGAAGGGCCATGAGCAGAGGGATTTGGGGACTTCCAGAAACTGGGAAACACAAGGAATCCAGTTTTCCCTGCAGTCTCTGGAATGTCATCTGATGTCTTAGTTTCAGGCCAGTGAAACTCTCCTGGATTCCAAACCCTTCTTGGGAATTGCACCTAAGCCGCACAGCTGATATCATAAGCATCAAGACAGCAGGAACACTGTGGTAAGAATCATGGCTGCAGATGGGCTTGGTGGATTTGGAGGAACTTGTGGCTCCCAGCATGGGGATCCGCAGTGTCCTAGTTGAGATTTTGCTCAGGTGAGGTTAAAAAAAACAAAAAACAAAAACAAAACAAAACAAAACAAAACAAAAAAAAATCCCAAGAACAAACAAAAAAAACCCAAAAAATTCCAGAGCCACTGAGTAGTAGTGGCGCACACCTTAATCCTAGTACTCAGGAGGCAGAGACAGGTGGATCTCTCTGAGTCTGAGGCCAATTTGGGCTATAGAGCAAGTTCCAGGACAGCCAGGGTTACATAAAGAGACCCTGTCTCAAAAAAACCAAAAATAAATAAAAAATGTAAACAGCCTGAGAAACCACACCTAAGTTGTCCTCTGGACTCCACATATATGTGTGCACACATTCATAAGTGCCCTTTCCACATACATGCACACCCCACTACACATCCACATATCATACATATACAAGCATACAAGAAAACCAAAGAACACCAGTGCCTCAGCAGTTTCCTGTGTGTAGAGAGACCTCCTCCCACAGAAGGAGGGCATTGGAGGTTATTTCACGAATCCTAATTGGTATTAATAATACACCCCCCCCGTGCCAGATATTGAGGAAAAGCTGAAAGATCAGAGAGACAGAGGAACAAGCCACAGCCACTCCTCATGAACCCTCAAACTGAATGCCTCTGAGTCCTCAGCTGAAAGGGAAGGGAAGCCCAGGCTGTAATGGAAGAACCCGCCCCTGTCTTCTCTTGCCTTACATCCCTTTCTCTGCCCAGCCATTTTATTTCCTGGTTCAAACTTCTTCGGGATTAAAGGCATGTGTGTTTCCCAAGTACTGAGAGCAGAGGCATGGGACCCCAAATGCTGGGATTAAAGGTGTGTTAGCCTGGAACTCACAGAGATTCCTGAGTGCTAGGATTGAAGGTGTGTATCACCCACTCCCTGACCTTTATGGCTAACTCTGTGGCTGGCTCTTCCTCTGATCTTCAGGCAGACTTTATTAGATACACAATATAAATATGTCACCACAGGAGGTCACTCCCCAGGACTGTTCCTCCATAGTGCTTGGGTTTTGCCATAACAACCCCCCCCACATACACCTTCTTTTCCCCCTTGTCTAACTCAGGCATCTGAACAGGGGTTTGGGACTTTGACAGAGTCCTGACCTGACCGAGAACAGAGATGCTCGCTGATGCTGAGGTAAGGCTGTCCACTAACAAGGCCCTTGTCCTTATCCTTGGAGTAATTCTCTTCACTGCCTGGCAAGAGAGCATGGGGAAACCACAAGCTAGGATGGACGATTCTCAAATGGGGAGACACCAGAACAGATAGTTGTCTGGGAAGAGATGCCTAAGAGGGGCCTATGGGGCTGGCATGGGGATGAGGAGCCTGGAGGAAGAAGCCAGGACACTGCTGCATGAGTCCAAGGAAAAGAAATGGGGATCTCTCGGGGGCTGACTGAGAGTGTGCCACCGCAGGGAAGATCTGGAGACTTAAAGGGTCCCCCTTTCATCCCTGCTGAGTTATCAGCCACGTTCTCAGCAGATCGGTGTCCTGCAGGTGGAGGAACTCCAGCTCTTGTTTCTGGTAGGACTTGGTTGCAGAACTCAGGGTCAGTGGAGAGACACTTTCCTAGAACAGTTGCCTTGTATGTCTACCTGGAAGTTAGTGGGTGAACAAAGCCAGGCTGAGCCCCTGTCACCCCGGCCTTGTCACCTGCCATTTTGCGACATTGGAGGAGGCTTGGGATGAAGTGTATGACCTAGCATCTGCCTTTAACTGGGCAATGTTTTGGGGTGAGCCAAGCCAATCTCTTTACCCTCTGTCCCATGTCCTGCCAGCCCCCACCCACTGTCAGGCCTCAGACCTGGGAGAGCAGGACTCTGCTCTTACAGAGACACAGACCTGCCTGAACCCAGGCACCTGGTATCTATTTTCCTGGGAAAATCAATAGCTCCAATATGTCAACTCTTAAGTGGAGCTACAATAAATTACCCTGCCATTAAACACAGTGACAGTTACCACCTCTGCCTCCCCATTAGGGAGACATTAGGCTTCCTCTGAAATTTCTCTGTGTGCTTTGCAATACTAAGGGCTGAGGTGCTGGTTTATGTCCCTGAGTGGGGATGCAAAAGCTCACATACAGTATGGTGGCCTATTACATCTTGAAACTTTCCTATAGGGCTGATTCTTCTCCAGTTTCCTGGCCAGGCTCCTGTGGCAGAACCTGCTAGAGAGAGTGGTTCCTTCAGAAAAGTTTCTTGGAGAATGGTTGCTCCAGGAGCAGGTGGTTGAGGAATGGGGTCCAATGAAACAGGGCACTGCCCTGGACCAGATAGATGCCTTTGCTGGGGTCCGGTGACTGAGTGCCATAAACTTGACTTAGAACCACAGACACATGGGGCTGCAGAGATGGCACCTGCTACTCTTACAGAGGACCTGGCTCTGCTCTCAGTGTCCACATGCTGGCTTACATCATCCCTAACTCCAGTTTCAAGAGATCCAGCTCCTTGTGGCATCCATGGGTACCAGGCACACACACACACACACACACACACACACACACACACACACACACACACACACACACACACAGCACATTAATTGCAAAGCATATACACATAAAATAGACACTTTGTTTTGTTTTGTTTAGTTTTGTTTGAGGCAGGGTTCTCTGTGTAGGCATGACTGTCCTGGAACTTGCCTTGTAGACCAGGCTGGCCTCGAACTCAGTGATCTACCTGCATCTGCCTCCAGAGTACTGGGATTAAAGGTATGTGCTACCATATCCTGGCTTAAATTTTTTTCAAATTAAAAAGAGGGTTAGGCTGGGCAGTGGTGGTACATGTCTTTAATCCTAGCATTTGGGAGGCAGAGGCAGGCTGATCACTGAGTTTGAGGCCAGCTTGGTCTCCAGAGCTAGTTCCAGGATAGCTTGGGCTACACAGAAAAATCTTGTCTCAAAAAACCAAAAAGGATGGTTTGAATTAAGGATGTCTACCGCCACCACCAGGCTTACAAAGAACTTTTATGTGGTTAGTAAGGCTCAAACTTTTGCTTGCATGGTGAGCACTTAGATTGAGCTGTCCCCTACCCCAGCCCTAAGGTGTCTATTTCTGTCTCTGATCAGAGACAGTCATTAAGATTGAAATGGGCTCACTGGTCATTGTCAGAGGCTGGCCCACCCCAGAGTGAAACTCTCTTGCTCCACCTCCTCATTTCCTCATTTGCTCAGGTGGACTGTCCTAGGAGCTTGTGTCTGGCATCCTATAGAGTCCTATACAGGAGCATGGCTCCCTTCACACCTTAGGGCTCTAGAGCTCTACCTCCTTCAGGACCGCACCCCCCCTCCCCCCCCCCGCCACATTAGCTATAGTTAAGGCCCTAGGTGCTGCTAGGTCCTTGCCAAGAGAGTGGTGTCGTAGTGTGGGATTCTGTGATGGAAGAGGTGGAGCAGGGTGAAGGGAGGAGGACCTGGGTAGACAGGTGCCTCTGTTGACATAGCTGCTCTTAGCCAGGGTCCTGGGTTGGGCCTCTCAGCATGAGGAAGACTCACAGGTGTTGCTGGGCTCCAACATCTCCAGTATTACTCCTGTTCTAACACAGTGAGAGCTCCTGGGTCAAGAACATGAGTGTGAGGCTTTTCCCACTATTAAGCAGGCATAGGAGAATAGCATACTCCAGGTCACAAGGAGGCTCCTACTTTTGCTCCATCCTGGGGTAGATTACAGTTCCCAGGACCCTCTTTTGCCCACACTACAGAAAGTACCCAAAAGCTAATGTTGCCTTCAGGATGACAGACTGAGTATGCTGTCCTAGGGAGATATGTCCCAGGTGAGCAAAGGGAGGGCAAAAACCAGGTCACAAGGTCCCAGCCTTCTTCACTTGAAGGAATCAAAGCAGGTAAGTTTACAGGCTGCCACCAGTTCCATAATTGGAACAGGTGCAATTTTTCCTCCAAGATTCTGGATATAACAGGTCTCTATTTCCCTGGATGGGAAGGAGTTTATATTCAGCCCTCCAGCAGAGGAGTTTCAAGTGAAGACAGGTTAGTGGGGCTGAGTGTTTGGAGGTGAACTCTGTCTTCAGGAGCCAGGTTGTTGCTCTGTGAGGGATGTGTCTCTCCCTCTCTGCAGCCTAATGGGGGTATTCTTCACCTCTATGGGAGTGCTGTTAAGACCGAGCCTCTGTCCGGCAGGAATGTCTACTTCACTACCAGTCAGGGGCTGAAAGGTCATTTTCTGCCCTAACTTCTCCCTTCCCACATTCTGGTGCCTTCAGACACCATCCCCTGAGCAAAATAAAAGCATGGGGACTCTGCTTGCCCAGAAAGGGTATTAGGTTTCTGGGACTCACAGCAGTCTGATTCATGAGACAGAGGGGGGGGGGTGTGTTTATGGGTTTGTGTGTATGTGTGTGTGACTGTTTCGTAGATCAAGAACAAATCCAGATTGTCATTCGTTGGCCCTGTGGTAAGCCCAGGTGTGATAAAACTCACTGCAGTTTCTATGCAGCATAGGTAATACAGAAGACACGGTTAGGGCTGACCTTGGTGGGGTTTTTGTTTGTTTTTTAAATTGGGCTGGTGATCTAGTTCTGTAGTTTAAGTTGGCCTAGAAAGAGTGATCTTCTTGTCTCTGACTCCAGTGTTGGGATTACAGGCTTGCCTGGCTAGGGTTAAGTCTGAAGATATACTGAGGCTCAATCAGCTCAAAATGCCAGGCACTCACTGGTGAGGTACGGGGTGTGATTCCAGAACTGCCTCCCTGTAGGCTAGTAGGTTATCCAGAGTCTGAACATCCTGTGACCTACACAGAACCATTTCCATTCTCCCTGAGGGCAAATGGATTCTGGCGACTGGGCTAGTCTAGGTAAATGCGATGTCCCTACATGCCTTTTCGAGGGGTCGGCCAGGGCGGGCAGCGTCTACACAGTGCGAAGGCATAACTGTGGTGGATGTAGCTGGCAGCTGAGACACTGGCCAAGCAAGAGGCTGAGCCTGGATGGAGCACTAAGAATGGAAGACGCGCTTCTGGAAGAAAGGGACCAAGTTCCTCTGGGATGATGGTCCCGGAGAGAAGACAGCAGATGCCAAGGGTTCTCAAGTCTGTCGGCATCGCGGGCATCAGACCGAATAGCCCCCGCCGGCTCAAGTCTCTATGGAGAGATTAAGAACCGTGCAAACGCCAAAGCCATCGGGCCACCAGGGCGGGACCCGAGACGGAAGCGCTAGCGGGAGGAAATACGCCATTTCCGTTGCGCAGCTGGACACACGTTCAATAGTCGTGAAAGAAATTTGATGTGAAGCTCGGCTTCCGTTTCTGTGCGCCGGAAGTGACGAAAGCGCAGCGCGCCGCCGAGTGCGAGCCGAGGTCGCTATGAACAGTGTCCTGTGTTCACGGGCTGCGGGGTGAGCGCTGCGCGGTGCAGGTGGGCTAGGGCGGGAGGCGGCCGTGGCGGCGGGACGCTTACTGCTGACTCTCTTCCAGAGCGTTCCGGGCTCTGCGGCTCCTGGGCTGGCCTTCGCGGAGCCTGCATCGGCCGCCCCATGGCCGGTCTCCAGCCCAGCTTACAGACAGGGATGAGGAGAAGGAAGATCTCAACGCCCCCATCCAGTTTTCCTCCAGCAAAGCTTCCCCAGTACGTTGGACGGTGGGTCATTCCCTGGGCAAGCACCATCATCGGCCCTGGTGGAAAGTGCTGCCGGTCTCCGCCACCCTCTCGATTTTGATCATCTGGTGCTATCTGAGGCCGGAGACCAGCGCGGACCAGTGGTTGAGACGGGTATTGGGAGAGGAGGACGAGGAGGACGAAGAGGAACCGGGCGATCGTCTAGAGGAGCCTGAAACTCCGGCCGTTTACGGAGCTAGAATGTAACGGGGTTCCTGCTGAGGAAGGAAACAGGCAGCCGTCCTTGTGTTTCGTTGTCGAGTTTGGCGACCTGGATCTGCAAGTGTCTTCGATGCTTCTAAAGCACTCGGAGTGCGTTCTTGGCTCTGAGACGTGGGAACACAACACGGAATTGGAGCCTCGAAATCTAATCCTTGTCGACACCAATGCCCAGTGATTACGTCCAAAGGACTTTTGAGGTTCATTGAAGGCTTTGGCTACACCTTGTGCTGTTGAATTTGTGATGTGTTTGTACAGCCTAATCATGTTTCCAGAGCAGTTCTGATGGGGTGTTACCTGCAGTTCATTTGCCTTCCGAGACAGAAAACTGCAAAAGTTTTACACTCTGTATTGTGCCATGGTGTGTACAACATCAGTTGAAGCTACTTTAAATACTAATAAGTGGAAAATAATTTGGTAAAGTCAAATGAACACAATTCTCCCCTCCCTTTGCTTCAAGTGTTTTCTGTTGTTGTCTTCGGTTTTTCTTTGTTTGCTTGTTTTTTGAGACAGAGTCTATAGCTCTGACTGGCCTGGAACTGGCTGTGTAGACTAGCCTCACCTCAAAGAGAGATCTACCTGCCTTTGCCAGCTATCTAGTGATGGGATTAAAGATGCGCAACAGAACCAGTAGCATCTTTTTTGCTTGTTTTGTTTTTTTTGAGACAAGAGTTTTATGTAGCTGTGGAGCCTGTCATGGAGCTCTTGAACTCGTGGAGACCCTCCTGGCTCTGCCTCCTGAGTGCTGGTATTTAAGGCAGGCACCACCACTGCCCTACAGCATCTTATTTTTAAAGGAGTAATTTTCTAACCTTTTTTGCTCCTCCCTTCCACTTTAGAACTTAAAACCAAGCAAAACAAAGACCAGGGCCTGCCAGAAGTGTTAGTGAATGCCTGTAATCCCCTCATTTAAAAGACTGAGGCAGGAGGATTCTCAATCTGAGGTTTGGGCTACAATGGGAGATTCTATGAAAATTATTTTTCAGTGACACATGGGGTTTTTGTTTCTATCTTCCTAACAGTGTTGGGAGTTGAGCCCAGAACTCTAGAATGCTAGCCTACCACCAAGCTCTATTCCCAGCTCACATAGGATTGTTTTTTGAAAAAAAAAAAAAAAATATTGGGGGCTGGAGAGATGGCTCAGGGGTTAAGAGTTCTTCCTGAGGTTTTGAGTTCAATACCCAGCACCTACATGGTGACCCACAACCATCTATAGTGGGATCTTATGTAAAGGAGAACGTGCAGATAGAGCACTCATATGCATAATATAAATAAATACTTTTTTAAAAAGTTATATTCCATGCAACAGGTCCACAGTGCTGCCAAGTGATCCCTTCTCTTCAGTGATGTGGGTAGTTGAACTCAGGAGCAAAGGGAAAACTTTGGTTGTTTGGGACATTTACTACACATCTGTTTTGTGTGGTTTTGTTGTTATCATTGTTAATGTATTTGGAGACAGGATTTCTCTGTAACCCTGCCTGTCCGGAAACTCCTTCTGAATACCAGGTTGGCTGTAACTTGTGTTTTCCTTAAGGTGCTCAGCCTGGTGACTTGTGGGTAAGTGCCCAGTAAACATCAGATAGGGAGAGGACCTGCAAATATGTCAGCATGGATGATTACTGCAATGCAAGAGATAGGTAACGGTTGGGCAGAAAGAAATGATTAAATAAAATATGTTCTTTCAAGGGAAAAGGAGTTAACCCAACAGTCACTTAAAAAATTAGGTTTATTTCATGTGTGTGATATATGTATGTATGAGTACCACATGCTCACCTGGTGCTCATGAAGGTCAGAAGAGGGCGTCAGATCTCCTTGAACTGGAATTATAAATGGCTGTGAGTGAACATGGGGGTCCTGGGAACTGACCTTGAGTCCTCTGAAAGAGAAGTCAGTATTCTTAACCACTGAGCCATCCCTCCAGCCTCATTAGCCACTATCTTAAAAATGGAAGGTCAAAGTGTTAGACAGTCTACCAAAAAGCTACACACAAAGAAAAACCCAATTTTTATTTCCAGCCCCTGAATAACAGCTTCAATAAAAAAGAAGTTTCTAGTTTTTCCAAGGGTGCCACAGGTGAGCCAGTTTTCATTTCTCCCTCTTCAGCGATCTTTGAGACGTGTTTATTCCTCTGTAACTTTGCCTGTCTGTCCTCCCGTTTTATCTTCTGTTTGATCTATTTTTGAAATGACTTTTTTTTTTTCTTTTTTTGAGATGGGGTCTTGTAGCACGAATCCTAATTGGTCTTAATAAAAACCTGGAGCCAGATATCTGGGTAAATGCTGAAAGATCCGAGAGATAAAGGAGCCAGCCAGCCACCCACAAGAGACTTCTTAATCTTTACGGAATCCTCAGACTGAATGAGAATATCCAGCCTCATATTCCTTTCTCTGCCCAGACATATCACTTCCTGTCTCAATCTTCTTAGTGCTTGGATCAAAGGCATGAAATCCCAAATGCTGGGATTAAAAGTGTATATCACCACTGCCAGGCCTCTATGGTTAACTCCTGTCTGGCTCTGCCCTCTGATCTTCAGGCAAGCTTAATTGTTAGAGCATATACAAAATATAACCACAGGGTCTCTTATAGCCAAGGCTGGCCTAGAGCTCACCAGCTCCACCTTTTGAGTGTGAGGATTACATCTGTGCATGTTCGACCACATCACGTTTTCTAAAAAGAAAGTTAACTTCAGGGTTGTGGGCTAGGGATAATGTTCAATGATAGAGTGCTTGGTTAGCATTCCCAGGGTTCTTCTGGGTTCTACCAAAACAAACTACCAAAAGTTTCAAATTGTCTACAAAATGTTATATGGAGAAATAAGTCTACCAGCAAGTGATAATTTCATTTCTTCTGTATTTTAAAATGTAGCTTACATACTTGGGCCATATTATCTTTGTTCATATTTCATATTGGTGTTCCTGGAAATGAGACAGATTATTTTCTGTAAGCAGGGGGATTGCTTTCCGGCCTTTCCTTTCAGAGTACCTGTAGCCTTACAGTTTGCTGCTCAAACTTTATCCCAGAGTACCATGCTGTCAGCTAAGGAGATGTCACTTTTTTTTTGCGTTCATGATGTCTCGTGCCACACAGTAGCACAAGTGAATGCTAGTCCTGGGTTCTTTCGAATTCGTCCTAGCACCTGCTGAGCCCCGCCTCCAGCGTGTGTCCAGCACCCTGCACCCTGTGGATCTCCGCTCACTCATTGCTGACCACCCTGTACATCCTATGCACTCATCTGCCAACCTTTTACACAATATTTTTTTAAAAAGCAACTCCACAGAATTCACACTCGGTCCTTCCTTAAGTTCACAATTATTTAATAAAAGGGCGACCATCGCCACAGTCTAATTATAGACCTTTTCTAGCTAAGCTTGTACCCACCAGTAGCCCTCGCGTCCCAACACCGGCCCACGGCCCTGGACCCAGAATCCAGCCCGGGGACTCCACCAACAGGCGTGTCCTGCTTTGCGCCTATAACTTGCTGCCGTACGGGCCCGTGGGTTCTGTGTGTCGCCCCCGCCGCATAGCGCGCGTGGGCGAGGGGTCGGCGGGGGCGTGGCTGGCGCGGCGTGCCCGGGGGTGTGGCCGGCGCGGCGGGGGGCGCAGGGGGCTCGGTGCGGGGGGAGATCCGGGGGCGCCGGCGCGGCGCATGCGCGCTGCATTGTTTTGACTGAAAATGCCGTCGGTTTCGAAAGCGGCGGCGGCGGCGCTGAGCGGGTCCCCCCCGCAGACCGAGAAACCAACCCACTACAGGTCAGTGCCTGGAATGCGGCCTGTGGCCTCCCGGACGCCGCGGCGCAGGGCAGCGGCCCGCGCGCTCCCCGGGCCCGGGTGTCGCCGCTGAGGGTGCGCCCCGCCCGCGCCCCCGCCGCCAGCCCTTGCGGGTCACGCCGTCCGGGCGCGGGCCGCCGCCTATTTGGAGAGGTGGTGTCCAGGGTCCTTGGTGACCCCTGGCCCGAGGGCTGGGCTTGCTTCTGGTCTCCCGCGACCCTGCGCGCCAGGCTGGAGTCTGGGAACAGCGCCTGCGTTTGGGGCTCAGGGCCGCGCCTGGGCTGGAGATGGACCCACGACCATCCGGACCAGGGCAGTCGCCGCCTGAGCTGGAGAGGCGGCGCCCGGGGTCCGGGGTGGCCTCTGGGTTGGAGGCGGACTAGCACCTAGGGTCGGATGGACCCCCGGGCTGTGAGCCTGGGGGTCGTTTCTGCGGCGCTGAAGAGGGGTTGCGCTTGGTGTGGGCGGGTGGAGCTTGCAGTCCATCTGGAACCCGAGAAGGGGAGTTGGTGCGCGGGAGTCGGGATACCGGGTCTGGAGATTGAGAGGTGGCGCCTGGGGTCAGGGACTGTGTTGAAAGGGGCGGAGAATGGAGTCGAGTTGTGTAGAGTTATCTGGGCTCGGACTTGGGGGTGGCACGCTGGGAGGAGGTGTGCGCCTCGAGCTGGGGAACCTTATCTGGGGACCTGGAAGTAGTATTTGGGGTCAGGGGACGGAGGGTCTATTTGGAGTTACTAGTCTCTGAGTTGGGAGTGGCGCCTGGGGTCCAGGAACTGTGCCCGCGGAAAGGGGAGGGTGCCAGGCTGTGGAAGTCAGATGGACCGGGGGTGGGGGTGGGGCTTCAGGTCCGGGACCCTGCCCCGCCGCGTCCTAGGGGCCTCCAGCCGGCGGCGGCTGCGGCCCGCAACGCTGTTTGTCTTTTTAGGTATCTAAAGGAGTTTAGGACAGAGCAGTGCTCCCTGTTTTTGCAGCATAAGTGCAGCCAGCACAGGCCGTTCACCTGTTTCCATTGGCATTTCCTAAATCAGCGTCGGCGCAGACCGCTCCGACGGCGGGATGGCACCTTCAACTACAGCCCGGACGTTTACTGCTCCAAGTACGATGAGGCCACCGGCCTGTGCCCCGACGGTGACGAGTAAGTGGGGCTCTGGTGGGTGGCTGCTGACCTTTCCCCAGGACTGGTTAACAGGTTCTGGACGCTCCTGTTTTTTTCTTTTGAGACAGGATCTCTGTGTAGCCCTGGCTGTCCTGGAACACTCTGCAGACCAAGCTGGCCTCGAACTTGGAGATCCATCTGCCTTGCTCCCCAAGTGCTGGGATTAAAGGTGTACGCCACTACACTGGCTCATTGGTTTTTTTTTTTTTTTTAACATCTACCTGTAGAAGGGAACCTCATTTTTACTTAGGTGTTTGTGTGTGTGTACACCTCTCCCCCCGCCCCCCTGTGTGTGTGTGTCTCTCTCTCTCTGTCTCTACTGCTTGTGCATACCTGTGTGCTCGAGTGCGTGCCTGTATGTGTGGCTAGTTCCCTGAAAGATTATGCGTGTTGTAGGGGGAAATCTTTCAAACTGATTTTGATTGACTCTCCACCCTTATCCCTCCCAGTGCTCTGCTTTACAGTTGGCCACGTTTGGCAGTTACCTGATTTAAAACAGTTTTGTGTGGTCAGTTGCTTGTCAGTCAAGTACTTGCTTACATGTAGACATGGAGTATTTCCTTTGCCGCTTACTGTGTAATTTTTTGTTTTGTTTTGCATCCTGACCGCAAAAACTACAGAATGCTTCATGAATTTGCGTGGTATCTTTGCACAGGGTCCATGCTGCTAATCTTCTCTTAGTTTTTAAATGCATGTGCTGTCGAAGCAAGTGCTTACCTGTATGTTTTAAAGAAGGGGAGCAAAATTGTTCATTTGAGAGGGATTCCTGAGATGATTTTGCTGTTTATTATTATTAATACTGTACTGGATATGAAATCAACCCATGGCCTTGCATATGTTAGGCAAGGACTACCACTGAACTACCCTCCCAGCTCATTCTTGAAAAAAAAAAAAAGGTAGAAAAATGGTTTTAGTTGCACATTGTCATTTATATAACACTTGCAGATTTTAATAACTCAAGGATTTGTTTGGGTTGCTTTAAATTTTACAAGTTTTCTAATGGTATTACGAACAGATGTCTTTGTGTGTCTGTGAGCGTGTGCATGCATGTGTGTGTGCAGGTATAGAGTGTCTATGAGTGTTCATACGCAGATTGGAGTTCACAAGTCAGGTCAGCCTCAGATGTATTTCTTTCCTTGTTTTGAAAAAGAGTCTCTCATTGGCCTGGAGCTGGCCAAGTAGGTTAGGCGCCATAGTCTGCTAGCAAGCACCAGGGACTGCCTGTATCTGCCTCTCTCTCGCAGGGATTATAAGTGTGTGCCGCTGTGCCTTTTTTTAGGGTTCTTGGAATCAAATTCAGTTCTCAGTGGTTGCAAGGCAAGTATTTTACTGACTGAGCCATCTCTTCAGCCCGAAATGTCTTCATTTTGAAATACAAAAATGGAAAAAGTCCTAAGTTAGACTTTGTGTTCAGAGGTGGAACATAGTACTGGGAGGGTGTTACCTTCGTCCTTGGGAGTATTTGGGAGTGTGGGCTGTAGCTGCTTCCTGTCGTGAGGTCAGGCTTTGTCTGGAAGGCATGATCTCTTGACACTTTGGAGGGTCTGGCAGCTGGTGAAGTCATCATAGTCATACAGAATTGTGGTGCTGGAGGTTCTTTTTTGTTTTTTGTTGGATGTGGGGAAGACTGCTGTTTTCATACATATGTTACTAGAGAAAGAACCCTAGGGCCAACCCTCTTCCACTGATCCATGTCTCTAGCTTTCCTCAGAATCTCACTATGTACCCTCAAATGCCCTGAAACTTTAGTAATTACTTGACTCTGCCTACTTAGTGCTGGGATCAAAGACACACACCACCCCCACCATACTAGGCTTTTTTTTAATTATGAATTCTGTAAGTTCAACTTGGCTCCTCTATAAGAGCAGTACATGCTCTTTTTTAAAAAATATATCCTGTCCTGTCCCCTGACATTTGTGAGCAACCATGTAGGCCCTGTGAATTGAACCTAGGTCCTTTGGAAGAACAGTATATACTCTTGATTGCAGAGCCATCTCCCCAGCTTCTCACAGAAAGGTTTTTAGTGGCTATAAGTTGCTGTTAATGTAGCTTGAGGGCCAATCTAGATAAATGGTACAGCCTGCTAAGCTTAGTACAGTACTGTCTAGAGCCAGCAATCTGGTTCACTGGGTAAAGGTACCAGCTGCCAAGCCTGATGAGTTGACATTTCACCCCTAGGACTCAATAATGGAAGAAGAAAACTCATACAAATAATACTTTCCATACCTGTGCTGTTGTATATGTGCATGCTTGCACACACTCTAAATACACATAATTTTTTGTTGTTTTGAGAGAAGGTTTCGCTGTGTAATAGCCCTGTTTCTCCTGGAACTCATTCTGTAGATCGGGCTGGCCTCAGACTCTGAGATCTACCTGTCTCTGTCTCTCAAGTGCTGTGATCAAAGTCATGGGTCGCTGCTGCCACCACCACCCAGTGGTTGTGATGATTTTTTTATTTTCAAAGACATAGTCTGTGTAGCCCTGTTGTCCTGGAACTCACTATGTAGACTGGGCTGGTTTTGAATTCAGAGATCCACCTGCCTCGGTACTAGGATTAAAGACGTGAAACCACTTGCAGTATTTAATTCCTTTTGAACTGGCTTCTTCAAACATGTCCTTAGAAGACAGGTGACCCTCTGGCTGAGACCTGGGCTCACTTTCTAATTTTTCTATGGTCTCTTGGTCACCTGAGTAGGAATACGTGAGACAAATGGTACCTGTTATGTCTGACCTAGTCCTAGAGTAAGGCCTGGGGATATCTTGTAGAATTCACCAGTGATAATTTTAATTTGTAAAAATAATGCATGTCTTGAGCTGGAGGGTTGGCTCAGTGGTTAGGAGCACTTGCTGCTCTTCCAGAGGACCTGGGCTCAGTTCTCAGCAAACACCTGGCAGCCTGCAACCCATTTATGACTCCAGGACCAGGGAATCTGGGAATCTCCTGAAGTCTGCAGGTGCCTGCACAGATAAAAAAAGAAAAGTAAAGCATGTCTTGAGCAGTTTGCAGTGCTGAAGCTTGGTTGTCCTGGTTATTGGAGCATGTCACTGCTGGGCATCCAGGGTGTGTCACTCTGCAGATCCACCTGCCTCAGCCTCCCGAGTGTGTGTGCCGCTGCCACCACCATCTGGCACGTGTGTCTGTCCCTAATAGAATGAAATGTGCTGCAGGGAACATCACCCTACAGGTGATCATCTTTAGCTGCGTACAAATGGTAATTAACCTTATGCTGTTGTTACTGAGGTGTTAACTAACTTGCAGGCTTAGTAGCTTGTAGTTCATTATTAGAGAACCTAAGCGGGACTTGTCCAGATGCTTGCTGTGCAGTTTGGGTTGTGTTCTGTGGGCATGTGTGCTTAAAAGGAGTCAGATAATGTCTTAGGAAAGATTTTTGTTTGGTAATCTAGAGCACATGGGATGAGTTGCCCTTCAGGAAGCATTTGACAGACTGCCTCCACTGGGAGTTTCTGCTTAGTAATTACTGAGAAAGACTTCCCATCATTGCACATGTGGAATGGCTGGAGTTTATCTTATTAATAACTGCATATTCTGGTTCATGAAGGGTTGCCATAGAAATTGTAAATTAGATATTAACTTCCAGAGCATTGACGGTAGAGCTCCCCCCCCCCCTTTTTTTTCAGGTTCTTTAAATTTTATTTTTGGTATAGTACTATCAAATAATCAATAAGCATTTATTACAGTACTGGAAATAGGTCCTCAAGAAAGCTAGGCTTTACCTCTGAGCCTCATGCCTAGACTCATAAATTGAAAACATCACCATTTCTCAGTGCAAAGCTCCGTTAGCCAGTGTGTGGTGAAGTGAGCATCCAGTTAGTCTTGGTGCTGGCTGGGCCATCCAGCCTATAGGTCTGCCCTAGGTGGGCATCTTGTGATGGGCAGCATTGCTAACTCTTCTCGGTAACCCTCCTCTGTCATCACTAACCTCGATGAGCACCCTTTTTCCCTAGTGTCACTTCTCCCTTTAGAGTCCTTTGCCACACACACTCTCTGGGAAAACTTGCTGTCTAACAGTCTTAAGATTCGTGCTGCACTCTTCCGGCTGGTGCTGACTTTGCTGCCTCCTACTTCATTTGAGGGTTTGGCCCCAAAGGGTACTGCCTGCTTCATCTCATCCTGGCTAACAGTTTGCCCTTCCTTCTGGGTGGGCATGACTTTTCTAGCATTGGCGTTGATTGGTTGCTCTGGGTCATGTGTGGTAGGCCTTGGCCATCAGGCTTCACTTGGCCAGCTTAGGTTGGCTAGCTGATTAGCTACTGGTGAGTCCATCTCCCACGCCCATTAAGCAGTATCTAGGCAGGTAGTGGGGTTGCATTCATGTCTGTGCACATCCAGCGCAGGTGCTACTGGGGCTGCCAGCAAAGTAAGTCTGTTAGTCTGTCTCTCTGTCATCCATCCATCCATCCATCCATCCATCCATCCATCCATCTTATCTTCTTATGTGGCTTTGGCTAACTTAAAACTCACAGGGATCTTCCTCCCAAGTGCTTGGATTGAAGTCTTGTACCACCACACCTAGTATGTTTCTTTTGAGGTAGTTTCTGGGGGAGAAGAATGTGACTAGCAGAACGGGATAAAAGCCCCCAATCTTTCCCAGACCAGGTGTGGTATGTCTTTTACTTAAGCTCTGTGCCCTACAAGTTTTTATCTTTATTTATTTTTTGAGATAGGGTCTCACTCTGTAGCCCTAGCTGTCCTGGATTTTGCTTTGTAGACTAGACTGGCCTTGAACTCACAAAGATGCCTCCAGCTCCTTAGCACTATCATGACTTATTCCCCGCAAGTATTTATATGAAACATTGTGTAAATGTATTTCCATGGAGACATCACAGGTAAGAACTATGTGACACATGTCACAGCCACTGAGACATTAGGTAAGTTGCTATAAGTCATAGAAATGGATACTCATGCTGGGCAATGGTGGTTCACACCTTTAATCTCAGCATTCAAGAGACAGAGGCAAGCAGATCTCAGTGAGTCTCTGACTTTGAGGCCAGCCTGAGTTCTCTGAGTCTCTGAGTCCCAGGAGGGCTGTTACACAGAGAAACCCTGTCTCACAGAGACAGAGACAGACAGATGTGCTCATCACCAAGGCATTTTATTTATATCTGATCTAAGCTCAAGCTTTGGGGTCATGGTGTAGTGGGCAGGGACTGCCTGGCCCAGCAGAAGAGTGCTAGGCAGTTGGAGTACAATTGCTCTGTGGGGAAATCTCAGACTGGGCTTTGGTTGCCATGGCAATGATCCTGGAGCAGGGAAGCAAGGTGCCCCTCAGCACAAGTCAGAGCAAAACCCTTGGGAGTGGGCATAAACTTCAGTGTAAAATTATGAGGGTGGATAAAGGAGTGAGTTGCCTCTGCAGTGTGGGGACCTATCTCCTCACCCTTCGGAGTGATGTTTTTTTGTGTCCCACATTTTTACTCTGATGAGATGGCAGTTAGAACGAATGACCACTGAAATGGGCACATCCCTGGTCACTGCAAGGTAGATGTAAATGGAGGTGAGGTCTATTTCATTATATTTTTGGACTTGTTTGTAGGGTCATCTTCATCATCATTGGCCCCCACATACACACAACACACCCTACAGTATGAGGCCTCTTTACTCTGTTTCCCTATATTTCTCTGGTTGTTTATGACTCTTGGGAGTATATAGCTATGTGCTCTTGTATGACTGTGATGTGACACTGCCCTGTCTCTTGCCCCAGGTCCTGCCTTGGCTCTTCCTGACCCCTCTCCCTCCTTAGGGTCCTTGAAAGCACCAGGATGTGGACTCAGGTTACCCTTACCTTCTCTGATAATAGCTTGTCATAAAGATGACATTACCTTTGTATATGACAAGAATGAATAAAATAAGAATTTTATTCGTGGTTGAGAGTGGTGGTGCACACTTTTAATCCCAGAACTTGGGATGCAGAGGCAGGCAGATTTCGTGAGTTCAAGGCCAGCCTGGTCTACATATGGGTTCAGAACCCAGTGAGATCATGTCTGTGTCTCTCTCCCCCTCCCTCCCCCCCTCCCTCCCTCCTTCCCCCCCTTGGTGTGTGTGAATGTGTAACTTCAGAACTGATTAAATGACTTAGATCAGGTACCTGCCACCTAACATCATGAATTAAATCCTGGAAAGAACAGACTCCTGGGGTTGTTGGACAGTAGACAAAAGAAACAATGTAATAAAACCTTTCTTAGAAAAAACCCAGTAAAAGCTTGTATGGCATCCATTTACAATTCTGGCACTTGGGAAGTAGAGATCAGAGAATTGGGAGTTCAAGGGCACCCTGGGGTACATAGCAAGTTTGAGGCCAGAATGGTATACATACATAAGATCGGTCTTGTAATACAAACTCGGCAGAGAGTTTACCACCCCATTTGAGAGAAGCGATGGGCACAGCTTTGGCACTTGCTTGCTTCCTGTGTAATGACTTCAGAGAGAGCAAGATCATTATCATTCCAGACTTCGTATGGTAACCTGTGCTGCAACTTGCTTACTTGTAATAAAATTGATTTTTTTTATTGGGGTGATATTTTTGTTTTAAGCTTTGAAAATCAGTAAAGGAGGGCGGGCGCTGCCGTTCAGTGATTGAGCACTTGCGGAGCATGCAAGTATCTTAGGTTCAATTCCCAGTACTTCTGGGGGGCGGGGTTAAACTGTTGACTTAAAGTTATCTGAACAATAACAATAACAATAATAAGTAAATAAAATAAAATCAGTAAAGGGCTGGGGTTGTGTTGTTTGCCTTGTGAGCACAAAGCCCTGGGTTCAGCTCTTAACACCACGTAAAGTGGGTGTGGTGGCAAGAGGAAGGAAGGTCATTGGTTATGTAGGTTTGGGTTACATAACCTGAGACCTTGTCAAATTAAAAAAAAAAAAAGGCCTGTAAATTTTGTGAATTTGAGTATAGTAATTAATGATAATAAAGATAATGTCTTAGGTAAACATTCTGTCTCAAAGCTCACACTTGACATCACAGTTCATCACTGAGGGAAGTTGAGGCAGAAACTGAAGCAGACACCTTGGAAGATCTCTACTTACAGTCTTACTCTCTGGCTTTCTCACTTCGCTTTCTTCTTTTCTGTTTTGTTTTATTGAGACAGGGCTTCTCTGTGTAGCCCTGGCTGTCCTGAAACTCTCTCTGTAGACCAGGCTGGCCTTGAATTCAGAGCTTGCTACCTCTGCCTCCCCAGTGCTGGGATTAAAGTTTGCTTTCGTATATAACCTGGATCACCTACCTAGGGTTGGACCTTCCCACAGTGGGCTGAAGCCTCCCTTGCCAGTTTTCAATCAAGAAAATGCCTCACAGGTTTGCCTACAGGTCAGTCTGATGGAGGCATTTTCTCAGTTGATGTTCCCTGGTCCCAGATGACCCTGGCTTGTGTCAAATTGGCAAAAACAAAAAAAGGCACCAAACTGACCAGTGCCAGTGTATGGTGTAAGCTCTGGAAAGAGTAAGGACAGGTACTCAGTAATGTCATCCTCTGGTCAGAGCGGGTCTTGGTGTGCAGAAACGTAGAAGCAGTTCCTCAGTGCCAACGGGAGGCAAATGGAGCTCAGGGTCAGCTTTAAGTCTACAAGAACTAGTCAGTGTGTTCACCCCTCTGCTTCCCAGATGCCCTTACCTGCATCGAACAACTGGGGACACTGAGCGCAAGTACCATCTGCGCTACTACAAGACAGGCACATGTATCCATGAAACAGATGCACGGGGCCACTGTGTGAAGAATGGCCTGCACTGTGCCTTTGCACATGGGCCCCTGGACCTTCGGCCACCTGTGTGTGACATCAGGTGAGTAGGGTGCTTTTCTAAGAACCAGCTTCTTCCCTTGCTACTTCTGGCGTCTTTGTTTCAAAGCACCTCTTTCTGGGCCCCAGTTTTATTTAGTTCCTGTTTGGGGACAGGATCTGTCTATTCCACACTGGCCTCAAACTATCTTGTTGCTCTTTGAGTCCTAAGATTATGGTGGCTCAGGATCAAACCCAGGGTTTTATGCATGCTACGCATGCACTCTACAACTAAGGCCCATTCCTGGCCACCCCTCATCTGTTCTCAGTGTTCCTTGTGTATAGTGAGCCACAAATAGGGATAAAGGTGAAATGCTTTCCCTCTAGACAGATGAACATGTGTGCCCAGCCGCTGTGGAAAGTAAATTCTTTCTGAGCTCACACCTGTAATACCCTAACCCTTTTGAGGCTGATTCAGGCTCAGACTGCCATGAGTTCAAGCCCTGTCTGCACTATCAAGTGGCTTAGTAAATACCAGGACATAGGTTACAGCAGAGTGAGCCCCTGTCATCCCCTCCTCAAAAAAAAAAAAAAAAAAAAAAAAAAAAAAGTAAGGTTGTGCATGCATTTAATCCCAGCACTCAGAAGGCAGAGCAGGTGAATCTTTTAAGTTTCAGGACAGCCTGGTCTACATAGCAGGTTCCAGGAGAGCCAGGATTACATAGACCCAATCTAAATAAAATAGAAGGGGTGGGGAGTGGCAGCAGATCCTTTGTAAATAAACCAGCTCTAAAATTGCAATTTGAAATAGAACTTGTGTCCTAAGACAAGGCTGCTGTGGTTGATGTCACTGTAGTCTGGCTCCAAACCTCCAGGTAGGGCCTGCTCATGAAGTGACAGACAAGTGCTTCTGGAGCCATGGATTCTCCTGGCTCTCCCCACTTTCAGGGACCCTCAGGCTGTAACTGCTGTGCTGTGCTATTGGTTACAGGGAGCTTCAGGCTCAGGAAGCTCTGCAGAATGGCCAGCTCAGTGGTGGGGATGGTGTGCCTGATCTGCAGCCTGGAGTCTTGGCCAGCCAGGCCATGATCGAGAAAATCCTGGGTGAGGATCCTCGGTGGCAAGGTAAGCCCAGGCTTCCTGCAATATCTTCAGGGCAGACATGACCTTTCTCTTGGTACCTGTTCCATTCATGAGTCCTTAACATAACCTGCAGGAAGATCCCATGGAAAAATCAAGGTTCCTTAGTCTACTGCTGTCAGTAGTTGAGGAAACAGATGGCCAATGGGATTTGAACCTAGCCATCTGGTCCCAGACTGTGCTGACCCGTTATACCACCTGGCATCTTTGTGGGTGGTGTTGGTTGGCTGTGGGGCTAAGGGAAGTGTTCAGATCTCACAGGAACTTCCAGGCAGCCTATTCCAGCACATTGCTAGCTGGTGTCTGCTGCTACTTACCCCATTAAAGTCAGATCTACCTGCCTAAACCTGGGTTTCTGCATGTCTGGAGTTTAAGTCAGATGTTTGTTCTTAGACATGTTCCTTAGAGCTGTGAAACCCATATTCCCTGCAAGTTCCATGAATGATAGTTGTGAAGAGTAAAAGTCTTGTTTTGTGGCAAAATATGCATAAAAATCACCATCTTAGGGGCTTGGGAGATGGCTCAGTCAATAAAATACTTGCTTTATAAGCATTGGGATCTGGGTTTGGCTGCCCAGTATTCCTGAGAAAACCTAAGTTTTACAGTGCAGGCCTGTAGTTCAAGAACTAGTGTAATGGAGACAGGATAATCCTTAAGGCCTGTTATTCAGCCAGTTCAGTCAGTTGGTAAGCTCTGGGTTCCAAAGAATAAGGAAAGGGGCTGGGGAGATGACTCAATGGTTGAGACCACTGACTGCTTTTCTAGAGGACCAGAATGTTTCTCTGCACCGATATGGTGAAATTACAACAGTCTGTAATTCCAGTGCCAGGGAATCTGATTCTCTCTTCTGGCCTTCATGGGCACTAAGCACCTCCATAGTGTACAGATATACATGCAGGCAAACTCCTACATATAAAATAATAAATGTGAAAATATTAAGAGAGAGGTGCAACTTCTAGCCCCCACATGTGCCCCTAAGGACATGTGTACCCACACATGCAAAGGAAGTAACACGTTCAAGGGTAGCCATGTCTGCTACCCATGGTGTTTGAAGGTTTTTCTGTTTATTTTTTGAGGTTGGTTTTGTAGTAAAAAGTTTCTGACCTGTCAGTTCTGGCTTAGCCTCGAGGTTTGAATCCAAAGCTCTGCTGCCACTTAGCTCCAAATAATCACACAAGGCTTATATTAACTACAAACTGTTTGGCTTATGACTTAGACTCATTATCAGGTAGCCCTTACAACTTAGCTCGTTTCTATTAGTCTATGCCTAGCCCTTACCTGTGTTCTATTACATCGTGCTCTCTTGGGCAGCAGCTTGCAGAGTCTCCATTTTACTCCTTCTTCCCCTTTATCTGTGCTTGGATTTCCTGCCTGTCTATAAGCTGGCTTGCCAAAGGCCAAAACAGTTCTTCTATTATCCACTGGTAATTCACAGTGTACAGAAAGACATCCCACATTATGGTTTTGTTTTGTTTGGTTTGAATTTGGCTTTTTGAGACAAGATTTCTCTGTGTAGCCTTGGCTATCCTGGAGCTCACTCTGTAGACCAGGCTGGCCTCGAACTCACAATGACCCTCCTGCTTCAGCCTCCAGAGTGTCGGGATCAAAGACCTCCATTACTATACCTGGCTATTTTTTTTTAAAGACTTGTTTTTTATTATTTTCTTAATTATATGTATGAAATTATATAATATATAAATATTATAAATACATAAAAATAAAAATTATATATATATAAATCTGTGGGGATATGTCCAGTATGTGGAGTTTAAAGAAATACAGTAATTCTTGAAGCACATCCTCTAACTTGCTCTGTTCAGGGCTTTCTAGTTTGTAAGTGGAGCATTCAAATTGTAGACAGTCCAGCTGTGGACTGTTTTCCTACATCTTCTTTCCTCGGTGGATAAGATGAGTTGAGCTAGGGGCCAGAGGCTGGGATAAATTAACAGCCGACTCCATGTCCACCTCTTACCGTGGTTCCCCACTGTGCTGGCTGGCACCCCTGAGACCTACCCTGTCCTTTCTTCAGTGGCCCACCTGGCTCAGTGCTGTCACACTGCAGGTTTTGGAGAGGAGGGGGCCATTGACTGCCCAGTCTCCATTGCAGAGGGAGGCTTGCAGTGGCCTGTCCCAAAGTCCAGCAGGACGGGGTGTAATCTTTAGCTGGAGGATGGTGTGGCTTTGTGTGTTTATTGCCCTTCTGCTCTAGCCAGCAGCCTCCCTCCCTATTGGCCAGATTTGTTCTCTTCCTCCAGGTGGGCAGTGCCACAGGAGGGAGGTGGGGACCCCATGTTGGGTAGATTTGGCTCATCAGGATTTAGCTGAGCATGAAGAAAGGAGGTGATTTTTAGGGATCTGCACTCATGTTTTTGTTTGCATGAGATTTTGTTTCGTTTTGTTTTTCTGAGGTGGGATCTCACTAACGCAGCTCAGGCTGATCTGGAGCTCACTTAGTAAACTAGGCTGACCTCAAACTCTAAAGATCCAACTTCCTCTGCCTCCTGAATGCTGGGATTAAAGGCATGCACCACCACTCAGCAGCATAAAGTTAGTTATTTTTAAGCTGAATGTTGATGATGTGCGCTTTGTGGTTCCAGCACTCAGGAGACTGATGAAGGATGATCTTGAACTCAAGCCCCATCTAGGCTACAGAGCAAGAGTATTTTACAGAGTTAACAGATACTGAACTGTGCGTGGTTGATAAATACTGCCATCTTACCACTTAGGCGTCTGGGCCTGAGCGAGATTGTAAAACGTAGCCAGTTCGAGCTACAGAGCTAGCTTGGGCAATTAATGGTCTCAAAGTAAAGGTAAAAAGAGAATTAAGTTTGTGTAACTCAGTATTATTAGATCACTTACCTAGACTCTAGGTCCTAGTTCAACCTCCTAGTACCTCCCTATCAAAAGGTCCAAGGTTCAGTCTCCAGCACAGTCCTAGCAGAGCTGGTGGCCAACCCCTCTGATCCCAGCACTGAGGGAGGCAGACACGGGGTGGGCTTTGAGGTCAGCCTGGATTATGGGTACCTGCTTGTTTGTTTATTTTGTTTGCTTTTGATGTTAAGCAGTTTGCCCCTCCCCATCATCATCAGAGGTGGGAATGGGCAGTTAAATGCTGTAGTGCTTAGGTAGAGGCCAGAGGACAGTTTTTGGGGATTAGCTCTCGGTTGTGCAGCAAGTATTTTTAGGCACAGCAAACTGAGGAGAAAATCTAGACCTCTGACAGCATCCGGTCCATTGGGTAGACCCACACTGGCCTGGCATCACCTCAGCAGTGGAGATTAGGGTTACAACTCAGTAAGTACTTTTTTTTTTTTTTTTTTAAGGTAATAGAAATAGTTCAAGAAAGAAAAGACATTCCTGAGAATGGGAGAGGGTAGTGAGCTGGGAACAAGCCAAACAAAACAACAAAAACAACCAAAACCAAAAACCTTGTTTCTGTTGAGTGTGATGGGTCTGTGCATGCCTGTGAATATGTGTGTTGTGGGCAAGTGATGTGATATCATCCTCCGTCACTCTCTCCTCTCGCTCTTTGATACAAGGCCTTTGACTTGTACCCCAGCTAGTTAAGGACGACTAAGCCTGTCAGTGATGTTTAATGTGATCACCATCACTTCACTGCCGTTTGTATTTTCCCTTTTGAGATAGGGCTTCAGTTCACTCAGGCTGGCCTTGAACTTGCTATATAACCAAGAATAACCTTATGTTTCTGATGCTCCTGTCTACACCTTTCAAGTGCTGGGACTACCAGTATGTATCACCATGCCTGTATCATTCTGGGAACTACAGCTAAGCTTTGTACATACTAGAGGAGCCTTCTACCAACTGAGCTATATTCCCAGCCAGTTTCCAAAGGAATCCTATACCAGTTAACAGGGCTTCCCTGTTGCCAGTACCTAGATACTTAATGATGATGGTTGTCTGCTATGCCTGATGTTAATGTGAGCACTCAAGGCCAGGTTTTCTTGCATCTGTTTTATAGACAGTAACTTCGTATTGGGCAGCTATAAGACAGAGCAGTGCCCAAAGCCACCACGCCTATGTCGCCAGGGCTACGCCTGTCCACACTACCACAACAGCAGAGACCGCCGTCGGAATCCCAGGAGGTTTCAGTACAGGTGGGTTCAGGGACCACAGGCAGGAGGACCCTGAGCCATCTCCCAAGTGTTTCCCATCAGGGATCTGCTCGGGCTCTAGAATATCGTATTTACTGCGGCCACTGGTCTGACTGCCCTGCATCCCCTACTGCCTCCAGGCACCTGATAGACGCGGGGTTATGAGACTTCTTACATTTTTTCCTGTGACCCTTACACCCCACACTTGGGAGGGGGAGCATTTTCCATGTTGTCATAGAGATGCTTACTTTTAGAATTCTCCCATTCAGGAGCCCCTGCTCAGCAATGCTGTCCCCCCATAGGCAAGGAAGCTGTCTTAAAGTAAAGGCTTGAACATCTGTTGTAGGGACAAGTGGTTCTCACTGTTCAGCCCCATCAGGCAGTGGGGACCACAGCTGGGGATAACCCCCTGCAGTCTGTCCAGTATCCTTGTGTGCTTCTACTGGCACTTCTGATAATAATGTACCACCTCTATACAGAGAACCACCCCTTAATGTAAGGGCTGTGCCCCACCCAACAGTCATTGCATTTTGGCTTTCCTGGAATGTAAGGTAGAGTTTACTTTCCAGACTGGTAACAGCACTGAGTGTGGAGACTGAGCGTTGTAGGGAAACTGGCCGTCCTGATTCTCATCTGCATCTGGGTTGAGGTTCCATTAGGCAGGTCCCCCCTCCCCCCATACTCCAGAGCATAATCCACTCTGCTTTCAGTTGGCCCTCTCTGTAATGGTGGTCTCTCCTTTAGGCTTACAGTCTGCACTCAGATGGCTCAGTCCTCACCTGCACAGGTTCTTACTTCAGTCTGTGCCTTTTCTTTGCAAGCGGCTATCCTCTCCTCTTTGAAATAGTCTCATGTCCCCTTGAGCACCCAGAGACACCTGTTCTGATAGATGACAGTGATGGATTGACTGCTTTCTGTATAGGTCAGGGTCAAGAGGCCTTAGTAGAGCACCAGGAATAATATAAGTCAGTGGTGTTGTCCGACACCACTGCAGGCCTCAAGAGGACCAATGGATGTCCTTGTCAAAAGGATGGAAATTGGATGAAGGGAACAAAAGAGACCCAGAGGTGGAATTCTGAGTATAAACTCCAAACGAATGACCGAGAAGCGGCCAGAAAGTATGTGAAGAGGGGGGTGTGGGTTACTTAAGCTGATGAAGGGTCTTGAAAACAGCATTAAGTCTTGGATTCTGCTTGGCAGCAGAAGGCAGAACCCGGGGCCACTCCCCACCCGCACCCTGTTAAAGGTTCCTGAACCTGCTGTTCCTCACCCCTGCACACAGGCAGCCTGGCTCAGATGGCAGGGTCTTTAGGGGTAGACGGGCAAGTTCACCCTGTTCTTTGCACGCCTGAGGGGGACATAGTCACTGTAGGTTTGCTTTGTCCTCCATGTCAGGAGCCGGATTCTGAGCACACTGGATACACTTTTCCCACTCTAGGTCTACGCCCTGCCCTAGTGTGAAGCATGGTGATGAGTGGGGCGAGCCCTCACGGTGTGACGGTGGGGACAGTTGTCAGTACTGCCATTCCCGCACGGAGCAGCAGTTTCACCCTGAGGTAGGCATCGACATCGGGCAGGGCCTGGATACGATGATTCGAAGCTCAGCAGGGGCTTGCCATGATCCTAGGGCTCATAGGACTCAGAAATGCCACTCGGTGCACACTGGTGCGTTACCCTGTGAGATGTATTAAATAAGCCAGGAAAGTTGAAGGGGGGGATGAGCGGGGAGTTGGGAAAGACCCCATGGAGTAAGGACACTTCCCTCTCCCAGAACATGGAGTCTGACCAGGGAGAGACAGTTTTTACTAGAAGGTTCCATTTACCTCCTGGTACTGGCTTCCCTGTTGCCAGTACCTGTTGAGGTCCAGCTGATCCATGTGGCCCACAGCTCTACCCTGAGTGCCTGAGATTCTCACTAGTGAGGATGGTCCATGGGTTCAAAGGTCACCACCAGGATGGTCAGGGCTCTCTGTCTTGTGGAATGTTCTGGGTAGGTGTTTGGCCCTGTCCTTATGAGTTTATGTAGACAACTCAGTCATCAAGCAGAACATGCTTGGATTTGAATTAAAATGAAGAAGCAAAAGGGCTGTCCTTGAGTGCTAAGTGTGCAGGGAACTGGGGCTAGGCTGCAGGACCTGAAGGGAATGGGGCTATATGCAAGCGCATGTGCAGGGTATGTTCAGGCACACGTGCAGGGTATGTGCAGGCTCATGTGCAGGGTATGTGCAGTGCATATGCGGGCTATGTGCAGGCTATATGTAGGCGTATGTGCGGATTATATGCAGGAATGCTGTTGTCATGCCCCCCTCTGAGCCTCTTTAGTGGGTGGTATGGTTTTGGTATCTGGGTAAATGTTGGTCCTTGGGGTAGATTTCCTGGTGGCAAGGCTTGTCTGTCCTTTCCAGATCCCTATGGTGAAGTGGTGAACAGTCTAGTCACAAGGTAGATGCTCATGTTCATTGATCAGCATTTCTTGGAACTTGTGTGGTGTACCAGAGAGTTACACTTCCTCCACAGATGCCAAGTAGAAGAGTGGCTTTACCTGGAGAGCTCATAGACAGGTTTAGCCCTGGTCAGTGTGTTCTTCAGCAGGTTTTCAGGACCAAGGGCATCTAGGGGTAAATTGTGGTGGCCACCTTTCCATCTCTAGAAACAAAAGGTTTGTGTAGCTGAGAGTTTTGGAGTTTCCCATCCACGATCCTGCCCTGTCCCCATAAGAGCTGCTCCGTTATTCTAGGAGCCTCCTCCAGGCCCTACTTGTCAAGGTTTCACCATTTTCCAGTGCTGAGGGCCAGGCCTTCCAAGAACTTTTGGAGACACTGCAGCTGTCTGCAGCTGGAGGTGCCATGCAGTCTGTGGTTGCTGGTGTGTTCTCAGCAGCCAGCTGGTGCTCCTCTCACAGAAACCCACGTCAATAAACTTTTATATCTTTGTCTTATTTCCTAGATCTACAAATCTACAAAATGCAACGATATGCGCCAAACTGGCTACTGCCCTCGGGGCCCTTTCTGTGCCTTTGCACATGTTGAGAGTAAGTAGATAAGCTTCAGGCTCCCAGGGCCACCTCAGCCGCCATGTGACCACATATCTCTTCAGCAGCTCCACAGATTCTCAAGTTTTGCCTCATCCAAAGCCAGCTTTGAGGACCAGGAAAGGGTGGTGGCTCAGCACTGTGACCTGGGGTCTGGCCACTCTGTACATAATGTCATGCCCATTTAGATGCTGGGGTGGAGATTAATGCCACATGGTTGAACCTGCCTTGCCCTTTGCACCTGGGACAAGGGAGACCTGTAAAACTTAGGGGGCCTCCTGGGTCCCACCTACCTCAGACAGATCCAGATCTTCTGTCATTCACCTGCTTACCTACACCTTGCCCTGAGCTACTGTTCTAGTGGGAATGAATGGTAATGGCCTTGTGAAGTCAGTGTCTGTTCATGTAACTAGAGGAGACATCAAGTTCTCTTTATAGGCTTGGCCAGCTGCCCCAGAGCCTAGTAGTCAGTAATTGTCACAAAGGCTCATAATAGATTCTCTAAAACTGTCCCCTAGCTCTGGAGTTCGGGTTCTGGTGGTTATAAAACAGTTACAAACTTCGTTTTCTGTCTCGTTTGGGATGGTAACTGTTTTGTTCACACTTGGTACGTTGATTTTTATATTAAAATTACTGAATCCAAGTGGCACAATTTGGGGGCTAGAGAGATGGATCAGTGGTTAAGAGGATGTACTGCTCTTGCAGGGGACAAGAGTTGAGTTCCCAGCACCCACATCAGGAGGCCCACAACCAATAGGGAATCTAATGCACTCTTAAGGTCTCCTGGGGTACCTACACTCATGTACATACTCACAGTATCTTACACATACTTAAAAATAGGTTTATTTGTTTTTATGTATGTGAGTGTTTATGTATGTTTATATACATCACATGCATGCCTGTTGCCTACAAATGGCAAAAGGTGTCTCATTCCTTGGAATTATATTTACAGACAGTTGTGAGCTGCCATGTTAGTGCAGGGAACTGAACCCAAGTCCTCTGCAAGAGCAGCACATGCTTCTAACCATTGAGCCCCTCTACAGCCTTAAAAAGAAATGTTAAATGGCTTTATGTGGGCTGACCTGCCACCAGAAGAGGGGGGAAGTGGTTATAACACCAGCCTGTGCTTTCCACCTATCCTGTTGGCCCCTGGCAACCCCTCAATGCCAGCTGCTCTTTGTTCTTGATAGAGAGCCTGGGAATGGTGAATGACTGGAGCTGCCGTGATCTCAATTCCAACAGCACCTCGGCTTACAGCAGCCAGCCTGGAAGTGTAAGTGGACATTGCTTGGCTTAATTACACTGTTGGGGACAGAGATGAGATGACATTTGGGTTGTGTGGTTAGAAGCAGTTTACATGTGAAGTTGTCATTCCTTCTAGAAGAGTCTTTTAAAAATCCTGGCTATATTCTTGCCCGGGCCGGAGCAGTGTGCTGACTGGTGGGAATCTTGCGTTAGCAGGTGCCCAGTGCCTTGCCTTCCTCTTCTTTGCAGATAGATCTCTGGCTGTCAGGTTCCTTGGCAGCTGGAGGTAATCAGCAAATGGTATCTGATGTGGCATGCCCAGTCTGTTTGTTACTCAGTACTCTCAAGTGTTGGATGAGGGAGGGAATCATCATACTTAGAAATCCTTCCTATCTGTACCAGAGCCAGCTACTAGAATAAATCCTGAGAGGGCTCCCAACATAGGGACAGGTTTTTCAAAAATGGACTAAAACTAGCATTTGGTTCTAAAACTGAGTAATATTGAAATATTCCTGAATTTTCTGGCCAGTGGTGACACAGGCCTTTAATCCCAGCACTCAGGAGGCAGAGGCAGGCAGATCTCCATAAGTTTGAAGCCAGCCTAATCTATAGAGCAAGTTCCAGAATAGCCAGGGCAATACTGATAAACTCTGTCTCAAAAGAATAAATTTTAAAAAAAGGGGGGGGGGGCGGGAGAGATGGCTCAGAGGGTTAGGAGCACTGGGTGTTCTTCCAGAGGTCCTGAGTTCAATTCCTAGCAAACACATGGTGGCTCACAGCCATGTATAATGAAACAAACCTGCTGTCCACTTCTGGTGGGCAGGCATATAGAACACCGCATACATAATAAGCAAATAAATCTTTTAAAAAACGAAACAGAAATTCCTGAGTTTGTTGAATGGAGCCCATTGCTTGTGCACTTGTGGGTGTCCCTGCGCTCTCTTGCTGAGGCCACTTGTGTTGGGTGGACCCTGGGTCTATGGAAGTGTCTGTCCATGCTCTGGGGTGTAGCCACTGTTGTTGTCTCACACCTTTGGCCTGAGGATGGTCCTTTGTGGCTGACAGGGCAGCACCTAAAATCTGTCCTGGGTGCAGCAGGTGTCCTCTGCCAGTGCAGCTCCGTAAGACTTGATCATGCATTTCCAGTGCCTTCCATGGTGCTTCTGCCACTCGGTTGTCAGTGAGATGTCCTGGGTCCCTTTCCCAGAATCTGTGGTGGTGGATCACCTGGGCTGAGATGCCTGTGGAGGCCGCATCTCTACATTCACTCCTCCTTTGGTGCCTGGAACTCTGTTGGCACTCTGTGGATCCAGAATGTGCCACTTTTTCTCTTGGGATTGTCACATAACCCTCATAGAGCCACCTTGAATCCCTGGAGCTATCTTCCTTCATGAAGGTGCAGCTGGGTCTCTTTGGGGCAATACCTTTGCAGTCAGTCTCGATGCTATTCGGGTCAAAGAGGAGACCAGGACCCGGGTTCTTAGTTCTAGTCCCCAGCACGATGCCCTTGAATTTTACCTGTTTAATGTGGTGAGTTCATGAGAGCCCATAACCAGGCTTTTTTATTGAACAACTTTTTAGCTGTTGGTGCATGTGCAATGCCCCACAGACTGTTAGTCCCAAGTGACCCCACCTTGGGGGGGGGGGGTCAGGGGACAACAGACTTTGGTACCAGTGGACAGGAGCCATGAAAACACATTCTCTGTTTCACAAGTCTTTGAGGACTTGTGCTTTCCTGGTGTTTTGTTTTTGGAGTTACTAGTTTTTGGTTTGAGCAAGGTCTTATACAGACTAGGTTGGTCTCAATCCTACAATCTTGCTGCTACAGCCCTTCTTGTGCTAGAATTACAAGTCTGGGCCAGCACACAAGCTCCAGCATTTTCAAAATTCTAAGCAAAGTGTAGGTCTGTGTTTTCAGATGTCTCATTCATTCTTGCCTTTCCAACGGAATGGTCCTTCTTTTGCAGGCCAAACGGAGAGACTCCCCCTCTGAAGGGAGCCAGAGACCTAGTGAGGACAGCAAGCAGGTACGGTTTTGGGGCCACATGGGTGTCTGGCTGCAGAGCATGGCTTTGTTAGGCTTTTTGTTCAGTGTGGTCTTACTCTGTCTACCACTGAGCTAAGTCCCCAGTCCTGGTGCCTGTTTGTTCTCTAGTTATGTGTTTCTTTTGCTTGTATTTCTGTGTCCTTTGTTTTGTTATTAAAAATATTTTAGCTTGGTGGTGGTAGCATCACATGCCAGAGGCAAAAGCCGATGGATCTCTCTCTGTTGGGTTCAAGGCCAGCCAGGGCCACACAGAGAAACCCCATCTCAAACCTCTCCCTTCCCCCCCAAAAATTGTGTCCTTGAAAATAACAAAACTAATGCCTGTGTATCAGTCAGCTACAGCCACTGTAGCAGTGTCTCAGGCAGAGGCTCATGCCACAGAACTCTGTTTCCAAGCCCTGAGATCAGAGAATGAGGTCAAGGCAGGGTCAGGCCCACAGACTCACAGACTCACAGACTCACAGACTCACAGACCCACAGACCCACAGACCCACAGACCCACAGACCCACAGACCCACAGACCCACAGACTCACAGACCCACAGACCCACAGACCCACAGACCCACAGACCCACAGACTCACAGACTCACAGACTTGTCTGCTCTCTGGGGCCTCAGGGTTGTCCCTTGGTGCTTGTCTTTGTCCTTGAGTCTTATAAGGACACCAGTCAGTAGCTTCATCTTAACCTACCTTGTCTATAAAGACTCTTGTGTCACCAGGAGGAGATGCTGCTGGTGGTGACCCACACCTTTAATTCCAGCATTTGGGAGGCAGAGGCAGAGGAATCTCTGAGTTTAAGGCCAACCTGATCTACAGAATGAGTTCCAGGACAGTTAGGGCTACACAGAGACACCCACAAAAAAAAAAAAAAAAAAAAAAAAAGCCTGTGTCTGTGTCCAGATCAGGTCACAGCAGTTGTCATAGTAATAGAGTTCCCACATAAAAATTTGGAGACACTGTTTAACCCACACCTCCATGCTCACAGTCTGGCTTGTTTCTGGGAGTGGACATGAGTGCCTCTGGAGCCTTCATCTGAGTGAATATAGCCTGTCTGTTCATTAAAGCTCCTTCCCAATGCCCCGGTCCTGTGGTGGGGGCTTCATGTGTCCCCACCCTAAGGCCGCTCCCAAACCAGTTTGGCTTCCATATGTTGGTTCAAACTAAGTTGCCTGTTTTAGGGAACAGGAATTTTTATCTTCACTGTCTTCACAGTGCTGCCCAAAAGATTCAAGGTCAGTTTGCTCTTCACTGTAAAAGAACAGTGAGTGTTAACAAGACTCAGTGATCACACCTGTAACCTCAAATTCCAGTACTTGCTTAGGCCAAGCCAGGGAGATCATGAGTTCAAGGCCAGCCAAACCACACAGTCCCTACCTCAAAAATAAATAAATAAAAATTAGCATTGACTAAAAGATTGCTCTGAGTGAATTGTCCCTTCCTGTCCTTCCTGTGGGAAGGTTTTATCCTTCTTTGTTGAGCCTTGGTAGGAAGGAGGGTAAAGTATTCGTGGGTCACAGGAGAGTGTATCAGCTGGGAAAAGTGAAGGGTTTGGAAGCTGATGGTGATAGTGTTTGCATAAGGATGAATATAATTAATGCCACAGACGTATACACTGGGAGCCAGGTCTTGTTGTGCAGGCACATAAAATCCCAGCTCCTGGAGAGGCTTGAGGCAAGAATATCACTGTGAGTTTAAGGCCAGCCTGGGCGTGGTAGTAAGGGATTGTCTTCAGGGTTAAAAATAAAGGACTGGGGATGTAGCTGTGATAGAGTGCTTACCTAGTGTCTCAGTAAGGGCTACTACTGTGTGATGAAACACCAAAAGCAAGTTGAGGAGGAAAGTGTCTATTGGCTTACACTGAAATATCATTATTCACATTTGAAGGTCAGGACAGGTACTCAAACAGGGGAGAAACCTAAAGGCAGAATCCATAGACCAGTGCTGCTTATTAGCGTGCTCTTCATGGCTTGCTTAGCTTGCTCTCTTATAGAACCCAGGACCACCATCCTGCAGATGGCCCCACCCACAGTGGTCTGGGCCCTCCCTCATCAATCACTAATTAAGAAAATGCCTAGGGCTGGAGAGATGGCTCAGTGATTAAGAGCACCAGCTACTCTTCAAAGGACCCAGGTTCAATTCCCAGCACCCAAAAGACAGCTCATACTATCTGTAATTGCTGTTCCAGGGAATCTGTCAGAAAAGACCAATGCACATAAAATAAAAGTAAATAATTTAATAAATAATAATAAAAGAAAAAATGTCCTGTACCCAGATCTTATGTAGGCATTTTTTCCAGTTGAGATTCCTTCCTTTCAGATAACTCTAGCTTGAGTCAAGTTGACATGAAGCCAGTCAGCACACCTAGCATGTGAGACCCTAAATTTAGCCCTTAGTACTCAAAGAAGTGTATGCTTAAGAAGATTAGAGGACAACCAGATGGCTCATCAGGTAAAAAAGCTTGTCACCATAAATGTTGACCTGACTTTCACCCCTGAGACCCACAAGTAGAAGGAGAAAACTCTCCAATCTCTATGGCTTTTTTTTTTTGGAGACAGCTCTGGCTGTTTTGGAACTAGATATGTAGACCAAGCTGGCTTGAACTCACAGAGATCATCCTGCCTCTGCTTCTTGAGTGCTGGGATCAAAGGCATGTGCCACCACTGTAGGCATCTTGCATATATTATAACAACAAGGGATGGAAGGAGAAAGAAAAACCAGGCAGACAAAGCTGGCATTAGAGGAAGAATAATCTCCTTTGGTGGTGTCTCTCTGGCCCTAGCCAGCGATGTCTAATTTTCTCATGTAGACTCTTGGGTTGGCCCATTATGGTTGTACATTGTGACCATTTTGACCTTGAATGGAAAGGACATGGATGATGTTACTGATTTTCAGAGTCAAGCAGTCTCCTAGCATCCTTTCATAGGGAAGATGGGAGCATCCTCTACTGATGTGATTGGAGAGGTGTTGTCATAGTGTGTACCACTCTGAGGCAGGAGGTTTTTGGTTTCTTAAAGACCATGGTACTACATACACTAATGAGAAGCCCAGGTATGGTTGTTCCCCTCAAACACATCTGGAAAGGAAGAGAATAGTGTCTCGGTGCCCTAGGCAGGTCCCAATGCTTCAGGCTGTCTTGTCAGTTCCCAGATGAGGCCCTAGTGTCCTACAGTCCAGTTAATATTGCTGCTATATTCACAGTGTAAGGCATGAGATTACCTGCTTGAGCCACCATCTCTGCCAATCCACTGCTCTCAGACTAACTGTGTTAATGGCTTGGTAGAACATCATGCCTACTTACAAGTTCTCTGCATTCCTGGTCTCTGGTTTAAAGTCTAGGAAGGTTTGGGATTTTATTATTTTATTGTATGTCTATGGATGTTTTTCACCTGCTTATATGTCTGTACCATGTCCAGTGCTCACGGAGGCCACAAGAGGCCATTGGATTTTGATTACAGATGGTTGTGAGCTGCTTGCTATGTGCATGCTGGAAATCAAACCTGCATCCTTTGGGAGAGCAGTTTAACTGCTTAGGTATTAAAGGCCCAGAAGTGACAGAGCACAGATTTTTTTCTTGGGATTTCAGGCAACAGACCTTGAAGTCTTTTCTCTGCTAATCCAGGACCCTATGGGGTTATTTGAAAAGAAGTACATGTGTTTTTAGTGGTATTGGTGAAGTCTAAAGTTTAAGGTACAGAAGTGGAAGGGGCAGTAGGAATTATGGTCCAGGATGCTGGCCTCTCAGTTGTCCTGGGATGGACTTAGTCTGACTGATTGGGACCAGCTCATCTCTGAACTGAGCCCCCTGGTGAAGGAGGTAGCTGAAATGCAGCAAATGTGCCTACACCTTTTTACCTGGTACCTGCATAATGGGATCACCACTAAGCTGTTGATTTCCAGCTTGATGTGGGATCTTTATAGTGAGCTGGTTTACTTTATGCTGGTAACAGTTTCTTTCAGCCCATAGCCAGTGGCTGTGACATGATGATAGAGAACATCTGTCCTCTCTTTGGCCCAGGCACCTCTGTCACTCCTGAGTGTGGGGTCATTGGGTACCGTGTGAGATTCATGGGGGATGTGAGTGCCCTGGTGATGACTCAGGGAGGTATATAGGGGAGGCCCAGGGTGCATGGGCTTCTTTTTCTTGATGTGAAGATCCTAGGTTCAGCACATAGGTTTGCTTTTGATGTAAGTGTCCATTGTACTGAGACATGCTGAGGGCCAGCTCTGCTGCTTTGTTCCCTGAACCTAGACTGGTGCACCTGTTTGGTATCATATGACTTATTTTTATCTACTGTCTGTGAGATGGAGACGGTGCCAGTTTTTCCCATTTTTCACTTTTCTGATCACTGGGTGGGTAGGAACTGGGGAGGGGTGCATAGGCTCCTGGATTGGCAGTCCCAGCCCCTGGCCTGTCATAGGTGTTTGTGTCTGCCGAGTAGGTTTTGTCAACAGACAGACAGTTTGCAGATCTCTTTGCCTGAATGACAACAAGGTAGCCTGTCATGATCAGTGTATGTTTGCTTGGGGGTTTTTTGTTGTTATTATTTTGTTTTGAGATTGTTAATGCATTGTAGCAGACAGTTCCCATCCCTTTACAACACCCTGAGATGTTGGGTGTCCTTGAGTGCTGCTCTGCGGAGATCGGCAGCCCATCCATCATCTGCAGTGTCTGCTGCTCTTATGCCCCCAACAGCACCTGCTCATGTTGTTTGTGTTTTTGAACAGAACCACCTTGCTGTGTTGTCAGTGGTTCACCCACTGGCCCCAAGCATAAGCTCCAGTGTGGCATCTAGCCTGGCATCCAGCACTGGCTCAGGTAGCTCCTCCCCCACCGCTCTGCCTCCCCTCCCTGCCCGTGCCCTCCCACTGGATCCAGCTGGCAACACTGTGGAGGCAGTCCTAGGTAAGTCCACACTTCTTTTCCTCTCACAGATCTTCACACTGGGCTATAGATAGTCAGGATGCACTGCTCTATAGAAAAGCCAAAGGCACGCACGGTTTTGTTGTTTCTCAGTTTGAATCACTCGATGCTCTGCAGTGCTTGTGACTGTGGGACATGTGGAACCCACATCACATATTGCACAGACACCAAGAACAATGGCAAGTGGACCTTCTGTCCCAGAGGCTACAGAAAAATGAGGAGTCTAGTGAGAACTGGAAATCAGAATCGTGATGAATTAAAGGTGGGGGTGATGGTAAGGTCAAGAGGAGAGGTAAACACAGCTAGCTGTCAGCCTGTAGTCGCCTTCATGGAATTTTAGTGCCCAGGAGTCATTCAGTGAGAGCAGACCAGTGTTGTGGTAGCTAGGTTAGGATGATGTATCAGGTCCTGAACAGGAGCCAAAAGCCTGGGCACAAAGGTCAGGATGAGTTAAGCAGATGGGGTGAGGCTAAGAGGGGTGAGGGACCCCTGCATTGCTGTGTATACAGGTGCTTGTGAGTCACATAACATTCTGCTGCATTCTGTGGTCACCGGGGCCTAGCTGACCCAAACCTGAGTTGGTTTTGTTTTGGTTTTTTTTTTGTGGTAGGGTTTCTCTGTGTAGTCCTGGCTGGTCTGAAATTCTCTTTGCAGACCAGACTGGCCTCAAACTCATAGATATCTGCCTGCTTCTGCCTCCTGAGTTCTGGGATTACAGGCCTGCACCAATACCAACCAGCTTTTATTTTAAAGATGTTGCTTGTTTTTATTTTTCTATATATGAGAGTTTGCCTAGATGTATGTCTGTACTGCGTGCACGCACTGCCTGTGGGTGCCAGAGGAGGGAATTGGTCTCTTTGGAAATGGAGTTAGAGATAGTTGTGAGCTGCCTCGTGGGTGCTGGAAATTGAATATGAGTCCTCTGGGCGAGTAGCTGGTGTGCCCTAAACCACTGAGGTATCCTTCTAGCCCCCAAAGTCTGTATCTTGCCCTGGCTGTGGCAGATGCAAAGAATTGGCCTTTGCGGTGATTTCTGAGCTGTGGAACTGGAAAGCTAAGCCCTCTAGCTTGGAACAAGTCATGCTGCCTAGGGACCCAGAGGAAAGATGTCCATGTTGATGTACAAGTAGCAAAGTAGCAAGCCTTTCCTAGAGGACAGAGGTTTGCACTAAACATCCCACAAAACAGCACAAGCTCCATCTCTAGGCCTGTTAGAGCCCCGCACTGGATGCAGGCTGGGAATGATGCTGCAGAGGACAGTTTCCTCCGCCTTCCTCAAGGGACAGTAAGGACAGTCTTGTATTACATGGGCACTCGTAGGGGCCCTGGAGGGGTGAACGTGCTGCTGAGGTTCTTCCACCCCTCTGGCTTTCTAGTAAAGAGGACATAACAGAAGAGTGTTGAGGGAGGTTAGACGCCCATCTCTAAGCAAGCAGACTGCGTGGGCTCACCAAGGTGAAAGGTTGGACCAGGTGCTTACAAATTACAAACACTGAAAGTATCTCAGAAAGACCTGAATTGTTTCAGACTGACAGATGTTAACGTATTTGCAATAGTTCTTATAACTGCCATTTAGTGTATTCACTATGCAATGCATGGCCTCAGCCGCGGAGACAGAAAGTTGGAAAATGCATTTTTAAAGTTTGTTTCACAATGCTGGGAATGAAACCCAGGGCCTCAAGTGTACTAGGTGGCCTGTCTGCATTTACAGATAGTGTGTTGTGGTTGCTGCCTTCTAGTTAATAGTGAACATTGGCTCTTCTGTGAATCCCCTCAACTGCGCTAGCTGAGGTCATATGTAAAGTCATCTACTTAGGTACTGTAATCTCAGTGCTTGGGAGGCTGAGGCAGGAGAATCACTTTGAGGCCTCCTAGGTTATGTATCAATACCCTCCCTGTCTCAAAACAAAATAAAGTCTTATCTGTAAGGGTCCCATTTTCATCACCTGACACAAGAAGTCAGTGGCCTATCTTCCCAGTGATGAGTATCCTTGGTTCCTAAGCACAAGGGCGAATTCTGCCTCTACCCAATAGCTAGCTAGCCCGACCCACGTGCCTGCCTCTTCCCCATGGGGTTGGCCCTCGCTCTGGTTTCTTTTCAGTTTTAAAGGACTGGCAATGAGGAGCGAATAAACTAGAGGGCAGTGTCTCTTTTGGGTTTCTATTAAATGAAGCCAAGTGCAGAGCCTGTACATTTAAGAGGTGCGGGAGAAGCCAACTGGTTCTGATAGTCCGTGTGAAGACGCCTCCGGTTCTTGGCCACGGCGGACTGAGTCCAGGAGCTCTCCCTATGCTCGGCTCGCCTCCCCCCCCACCCCCCCCCCACCCCCCGCCCTCCGCTTTTACCCCCATCCCCCATCCTGGCTAGTCAGGCTTTCAACCGAAATTTTGCCTTCTCTAGCACACCTAGTGATCAGGTGCTTGGGGGCGTGGCCTGGTGCTCTGGAGACCCGGTACACCGCGTGAGTGGGCGGGGCCTGCACGCAAGCGGTGCCTGCAGCTGTCGAGGGCGGAGCTCGAACCAGGCAGGTTTGTATCCTCAGTAACAGCCGGGGCTATGAGGCTATGAGTCAGCATTGACAGTGGCTGCGGCAGATCCCGGTCTCGCGTCAGCCCGGCACTAAGTTGTGGGTCGTCATTTCTCAGCGCTTTGGAGCAGGCATGCATCCTCCCTCTTCCCAAGGTGTGCATCCCCTCTTTCCGGTGCGTGTCCTCCAGGGGTCTTCTGTCCTACACTCACACCCTCCCTGGCGGTGTCCCCCTTTGACTGGCATCTCCCCTCGAAATCGTCCTGGTCGGCCCGGGTGAAGTAAGCCTGGTAGATTCCTTCTAAGCGCACTCCTCCGTCTTGGCGCGCATCCCTTCAGGTCGCTTCCTTTCAAAATGCATGTCCCTCCAGGTGCATGTACCTCTGTGGCTCTTCACTGTTAGATGACGAGATTGATACTAGGTTTTTCAGACCGCAGGAGGTTAACTTACATGCCCACTCCTGCTTTTGTTGGTGATGCTTACCCAGGGCCCCGTTGCCCCTAGGATGGCCCTCCTGCAGGCTGTCCCTGGAGTACTGGTCCCCCAATTCCTCCTGACTATCCCGGTTCAGAGTGCAGGTATGCTGGTTGCTTGGTGCTCCTCTGTTGTGTAGCTGCAGAGGGAAGGCACCTGTCCTGTCTTTATCTCTTCCCTGCAGTCATGTATTCCTGACCCTAGAGCTCTGCAGCACCCATGATTGTGCTCTGTCATATTGGAAGTGGTGATGCCTGAGACAGTACTCAGCAGCTCCCTGCTTGTTGCTGTTGAGATCCAGGTGGCTTCAGGTCATTTGGTGGATCCGCTTCTGAGTCAGGTGGCACAGCCGGGGCCTCAGACATACATAGTTTCTGAAAGGAGGCTCACCTGGATTTCCTTTTTCTAAGTTGTCTCTTTCTTTGAGAATGATTTAGAAGTACTGGGACTGATCATTGGGAACATTAGGGTTAGTGAGGTTGGAGAAAAGAGCCTGCTGGACTGGGGTGTAGGATGGGTTTCTGAACAGCACTCAAGAGAGTTGGGGAGCCCCTGGCTTTGAAATAGAGATGACACGGCCCAGAGGCTCTCCAGATATACCCCTTTAGATGGCACCTTGCTGTGCTCCGTGGCAGTTGGCTCACATCCTGTGCTAGGCTTCCGTTTGGGACTCATTGCAATATGGTTCTGTTCCAATTTGGCCCCTCTGCACCTAGGACTCTGCTGAGCCACAGATCATGACCAGATTGAATCCTCAGAGAAGACAGGTTCCCACTTCCATGCCTTCCTTTGTCCCTTAGTTCTTCAGAAATGAGTGTTTCAGCTTCCCAGGGGCTCAAGAGTAGTGGAACTGTCTCTCATTTATTTCTCCAGGCTTTAGATGCAGAGGTTGTCGGTCCAGGCTGTCACCTCCCTGCTCCAGATCAGGTGTAAAGGATGGGTAGGGACCTCTGCACTGGGAGCAGCAGAGGAAGGATAGGGCAGGTTGCTGGGGGGTGGGGTGAGGCATATCCTCTGGCTGCCTACTTTGACCAGCTGTGTCCAGATGTACTAGTTTGACACACTGGGTTTGGAGGCTGATGAGATTGGGGCTAGTGGCATGTGCTCAGCAGTGGATTATGGAGGAGGGCTGTGGCCAGAGAGGGCTCACCAAGAAGCTTTGACCAGCTTACTCAGGGCCTCAAGCTTGAGAAGTTAGAATTCCATACAAGACAGGATTGTTCCTGCAAGCTGTAGGCAGCTACAGGAATGGCGTGGAGGTGGATGATGGGAGCCAGGGGTCTTAGTTGGCATGGGGTAGAGAGAGAGAGAGAGAGCTGTGCTTAGCTTTTTGTCATTGAAGAAGGAACCCTGGAACATGCCAACTTTTGGGAGACACCTGCTCTCCCCAGAAGACAGAGAAATGAAATCCTGGGGGGTGGGATGTGGTGCTGGGAGATAGCCATGTAGGACGTGGAGAAAGGGAGTAGGTAGTGTTGTGAGGTATCCACCAGAGACGACTATTCTGTGGGTTTAAATCAATAGAAAGTCTTTATTGGCCAGCTGGAGACTGACTACACTGGGTGTTCAAGACCAAGTGCATGCAGTCCTGAGCCTTTCTCAGGGTGAGCTTTTGAAGACAAAAACACGTTCTGGGGTGACACACCTCAGTTAGCCAGAAGCCAAAACTGTAAAAACCAGAAAGCAAGGTGAGCACATTTAGGGAGTTTGTAAGCTATGAACTTCTCATTTTGCTAAGTTCTGGGTTTTAATCCTGAATGGTACTGTCATGGCATCAGTTATGCCAAGAACTTGGGGCCTACTAAGGTCCTGTTCACTGTTTCAGAGGCCCTGCCTAGACTGTGAACCAGACTGTGGCAAAGGCTGCAAAGGCTCCTAGAGGGGGGCTCTGTGAGCAGGGGTACTGGGGATGCAGACTCAGTAGGAAAGAGACAGCTTTGTGGAAACAAATGCCTTGCAAGAAGCAGATCCACACAAAAGTGTCTAGAAGGCAGAGGGAAGAGTGAGACTTGAGGTATGAGAATGAGAGGGAAACTGAGCAGAGATGGCAGAGGGGAGCAGAAGCTGGGGACCGATGCCCTGCCTTAATTTAACTCAGGTTGGCATGTCTTCACAGCAAGGGATAGGCAGTTCTGTGAATAGAGAGCAGGGTCTGGAGTCCATGGGGCAGACATGGTAAGGGAGTGTCTCCAGGTGGAGTTTCTCTGTTGTAGGTTGAATTGTATCCCCTAATAAGAATGAATCTAGAGCTGGGAATATAGTTCAGATGTAGAGTATTTGCCTAGACTGTGTGAGGCTCAGGATCAGTTACCAGCATTGGAGGATATATCTGTGAATGTGTCCTCATTTGGAAACGGGATCGTTGTCACCAAGTTAAGATGTCATTACAGTAGGCCCTGATGCAGTGGTGGTGTTCTAAAAATATGGACATACAGGTAGAGAATAGGATTGTGACCGTGCAGCAGAATCAGAATCCATGTCACCACACACCCAGAAAGATCTGACACCCCAGGAACTAGAGAAGTATTCCCTGAGCCAATAGAAAGGCAGGTCTGCACACCTTGATTTTGAACTTTGTGCCTGTAAGATGATAAACTCCTGACTGAAGCTACTTATTAGGGGTCCTCAGTCGCTACAAACCCAGGATATCCATAGTCCTTGGCCAGCTGAAAGCCCAGAACACACACATCTCTCTGTCCCAGGCTGTTTGAAAGAGGTTGCTCAGGTAGCTGGGGGTACTTCCTGAAAGGATCTCAGAAGCTCAGTGAGGGACAGGTGTCCAACATGGGGGGAGACACAGGAATCAGGAAACCTGTGTGGCAAGAGGCCTGTGCCATTAATCATCACTGGGACAGTGGCCTGCTTTGCCCTGATTGGCTTTTGTATTTGGACTCTGATGACAATTTCCCCGGCAACGTGGCTTTTCTTTTTTCCTCATGATTCTCTTTAGTCAGTCATCACATCAGTGCCTGGTTCCCATGGCCTGGAGACATCAGGGGTTACAGAAGTAGGTGCTGGGCCAGCCCCATCTTGTCTATACTTTATCTTGTTGCTTTCCTGAGCCTACACCGGATGGGGTAAAAAGGCCTGAATGAGCGAAAGCAGTTCATATTAATTCTGTTATTGAGTGGGTCGGGTCCGTGGGTCAAGCGTGTAGGCCGGGAACCCTAGGTTCCAGGTCTCAGGCCTTGCCATCGTGCCCACTCAGCTCTTCTGAATAAGACTCAGAAGCCTCATTGGAATGGCTTGTGTTTGACAGTGGTTGCCTATATATTTCTCTCACCTGGGGCCTCCTGAGGAGTGAGATCTCTGCTCTGGGTGCAGCTCTGGTTCATTGACCGTATGGTACAAGGGGATGTTTTCTACCGAGGGCTTTAGCAGCCTGGCCTCAGTTGCCCAAATACTCCTCTTGAGAGACCCTTATGTGAGTGAGTAGTTCCTTTCACAGCTCTGGTAGCAAGGGGATTATTAGTAGGTCTGAGGGAGCTGGATCCAGTTGTACTAGCTCTAGGAATGCGTTTAGGAACAACAGAAGTAAGCCAAAGGCTGACCTACTCCATTGTGAGCCAGTGTAAGGGGTGCCACACCGCCACACAGCCATGAGGCTCTTCTCAGATCAGGAGCATCCAACTTAACTTTTCGTGGAGCCGCTGAGAACCAGTCACCGGGAGAAGTGTGTTCTGTCTTTGCTCAGGTGGTCACCATGAGGCTGTGCAATGCTTACTGGTCCTAAGAATGAGAATCAGAGACCAGGAAAGGACAGTATGACTGGGGTTGGGCTCTAGTATCGCCCATGCAGGTCCCCACAACCCTGAAGTGCAGCTGGGACTATAGCAGTGTCACCCTGTGTTTCTCACTGAGTAGGGAGTCATTTGCATTCCAGGCCACTCCTTGGTTGCAGCTGTACTGTAAATTGATGTAGTGCACTGGCCTCTGCCACTCAGTGCCTCATTCACTTCACGGTAGACATGTTTCCCTGCATTCTCTCCTGGCTGAGACATGTCTCGCTCTTGGGCAGTAGCGGTATGCTGGCCATCTGTATGACACTGAGCAGTGACAGCTTTGCCTGAGCAGTTTCACATGAAGTCCCTAATGGCCATGACCCAGAGGACATGGTAACATGCTAGACAGCTAGAGGCAAACTGACGTCTAGAGTTTTATGCTGGTTTTAAGTTTTAAGAAAAGTTTTCTTACAGTCTATGTACTGTTGTCACCCTGTTGTAGAGAGGCCCTTTGTGTCCAGCAAGGGGAGGCCAGGTCCTTTAGGGAAGTTTATGGTGACCTGTAGCATCTTTTTTATTTGTTTTTTTGAGATGGGCTAGCTTTCACCATGGTCCAGGCTTGTGTGGACCTCCCAGTCCTCCTGCCTTTGCCTCCTGGGTGCTGCTACCATCACACCCAGCATATATGTTACCTTGAAGTTTTGAGTTCAGAGTTCTTAGGAACTGGGGGGCCTTAGCCAGCAGTGGGATAGGACTGAGCCGCATAGCATAGGCTGCACCAGTGCACTGTGAGGAGTTAGAATGAAGGGGGAGACAGTAGTCACCATGGCAGAGCCACAGTCTCATTGCTTCTCAGTGCAGGGTTCCTGTATGTTACTGTTTGACTGTGACTATACTGAGAATGTGATACAACTCACAGGCATACGCCCACAGCCAGTTTCTGTCTCTCATCCCCTCTGATGGCTGTGCAGGCCACCCACAGAGTGTAACTTCCTGTTCGGCATGTCCTGGTCTCATCCACCTGAAATTCACTATGCAGACCAAACTGGCCTCAAACTGTGATTCTCTTGCCTTAGCTTCTGTAGTACTGGGATTATAGGTGTGTGTTCTGCCTTATCCAGCAACCTCTGTCCTTGATAAGGGAAACCCTCTGGGCTGAGTGTGGATGCCTTGATCTCGCTAGTCCTCAAGGTGTCGGAGTTCATTATGTAGTGTTCGCAGAAAACAGCCTCAAAACCATTTGCCTGTTGGAATTGACCTGTAAAACTTTTAATATATTTTCTTGTCAAATTTTAACAAATGGTTAGAAGTTAAAGGAGACACAGCTGGGCATCTGGTACATTCCTGCATAACCTCAGCACTTGGGAGGTGGAGGGCAGGAGGCTCCGAGAGGTCCAAGTTGCCCTTGACCACTTAGTGAGTTGAGGCCAGTCATGAGCTACATGAGATCCTGTCTCAAAGAAACAGAAAGCAAGCAAACAAAATGGAACAAAACAAAACTTAGGAAACAGAGGGCCTGTGGGCCAGAGCTGTGCCTCTGACTCCAGCAAGGGTTGTTCAGATGAAATACTTCTGGCTGTGGAAGAAAAAGCAGCTTTGTGGTCTGCAGAGGCAAGTGTTCCAGCAGGGTGGCAGGGGCCTGTTTTGCTCTAGCTGGTTCGGTGTTGGTGGGTTTGGGGCCAGGGATTCCTTCTGAGAGGTTTTGTGTTCATGCTGGGTGAGAGGTGAGTGGGTAACGCTGGATTTATCTCACAGGTTCTGCCTTAGATCTTCATCTTAGTGACATAAATATCGCATCTTTAGATAAAGACTTGGAAGAGCAGGAGCTGGGATTGACAGGTGAGAGTCTTGCCAGTGGCTCCTTTAACTCCATGCATGATGCTTGGCTTAATGTCGGGGCTGTGGGGAGGCATCTGCTGGGATCCTCTTCTTGGTGGCTCCTTCTATGGCTCAGTTTCCCTCTCGTGTGACAGATCAGCCCTTTAGACTTGGCTGGGGCCTCTAATGAGGAAACAAGCAATTACTTTTACAACTGTATGAGGTTCCTGTTACTACATCATTTTCTTCATCCTGAAAATTATTTTCTCTGTTTCAAAAGAAATCTCCCTATCCTTGAGCCCTGGTGACACTGAGTACCATGCTAGTGGTGGATTTCTGGCTCTTCCAGGGCCATGACCAGGGTTCTCCTGAGTTGGGGGTTCCTGACAGCTGCACCCCTCTGGGCGGTACATGCTTGCTGGCCTGGTTCCACTGGTGTCTTCTGAGGTGGCCCCGCCCCTAGGCTTCCCTGGTGTCTAGCTGTCTAGTCACTGACCTACAGACTTACTGGCAAGTGGCTTTGTGGCAGAAACCCTGCCTGCCCTTGTTCACTCAGCCTCCCTCCTCCCACCAGGTCCCAGGTCGCTGGCAGGCTCAGCGCCCGTCACCATTCCGGGCTCCCTGCCCCGCTCGCCATCCCTGCTCTCGTCCTCATCCCTGTCCACCTCCCCACTCAGCTCGCTCTCTCAGTCCCTGTCGGGGCCACTCGTCTCCTCGGCAATGACGCCCCCCCAGCAGCCACCGCCCCTCCGGTCGGAGCCGGCTACGCTGGGCTCTGCAGCCTCATCTTACAGCTCTTTAGGTGCGTGCCTGGGCGTGGGTCCCTCCCCGCCGGCTCTGGGTCCTGAAACAAGTCCTGTACAATCTAGTCTTTGGTGTCCCTGAGTGCAAGGCTTCTCTCCTCCATAGTTCATCTGGAGAGGCACCACCCCCTCCTGCCTGTGTGGTATAGACAAGTAGACAGAGATGGCAGACATATCTACCACAGCTGGGCATTCCCAAAGCACTCCAGACCACGACCTCTTGCTTGGAAGCTCACTCAGGGCTCTAGGTGGAGCATACATGGAGCTACCTTAGGGTCCTCACAGGTACAGTGACTAGGATTCATTGACGATGCAGGCTGAGAGGGAGCTGGTATGACAGGCCAGCAGGACTCTGTCTTCTGCTTTCATATTTCCACTAAGAGGCTGTTCACATCTTCCATAATCTGTGGCATTTAGATATGTGCCCATCTCCAGATGTGTGTCTTAACTGGTAGTTAACATACCTAGGTAACCACAGAGCTCTTCTGAACCTCCAGGGTCTGCTATGTAATGGAAACTGCTTCTGTTCACACTCTGATCTTCCTGAGCCAGCTGGTCCTCATTGGGGGGGGGGGGGCAGTCTTGGAGCTGAGTCTTCAACAGTCATGAACAAGTGACTTACAAGGGACCAAGGTGGGTGGCCAGGTGAGGGGCAGAAACACCTACAGACAAGACACCGCAGGCCTTAAATTCAGCATAGGCTGTATCATCCCTCTCTGTTTCCCAAACTCAGGTTTGAACGGCGTCCCTGGGAACATCTGGGACTTTGTTTCTGGCAGCTTCTCTCCTAGCCCATCCCCCATTCTGAACTCTGGCCCTTCAGCTTCCTCAAGTGCAAGTCCAAACAGTGCTGAGCTGGCCCGGGTCAGGCGGCAGCTAGATGAAGCCAAAAGAAAGATCAGGCAGTGGGAGGAGTCTTGGCAGCAAGTGAAGCAGGTAAGCATGAGGGAAGGGAGGGCCTGCACATGTAGGTGAGGGAAGAAAAGGGTTTGCACACAGGTGAGGCAGCTCAGCATGTGGAAGGCCAGATTTGGCTGCCTCCTGCATGATATCTTGGGTTTTAGGCCTGTGATGCCTGGCAGAGAGAGGCCCAGGAGGCCAAGGAGAGAGCCCGTGTAGCAGACAGTGATCGTCAGCTAGCCCTACAAAGGAAGGAGGAGGTGGAGGCCCAGGTGAAGCAGCTGCAAGAAGAGCTAGAGGGCCTGGGTTTGTCCTCACTGCCAGGACTGAGACGCTTGGGTGACATCAAGGACATTCCTCTCCCCAAACTGCATTCCCTGCAAAGCCAGCTGCGTCTGGACCTGGAGGCTGTGGATGGGGTGAGTCCTGCTGGGTTGCTGTCACTTCAGGGGAGGCCAAAGGGGACCGACTAGCGAGGAGCCTGAGACCTGGCCACACACTGCTTCTCCTTCCTTTTTCTGGCTCCTTGCATGGACTCCGGTTGGTGCCTTTTGTGCCTATCCCATTGACCACAGCCAAGGTCCAACCATCACATGTACTTTGTCTCCAGGATGCAGTCTCCTGGGTTCTGGCCACTCTCAGCGATGGGATCTCACTTAGCATCCATTGTGGTTGCCCAGCTGCCAGCCTTGCCTGTGGCTAGAGTGGCTTTGCTTCAGGAACTGCTCTCTCTCTCTGACGGGGATGGGGATGTCTCAAAGGAAAGTGTCTTCTACTGACTGCTCTCCCTTGTGGGTCTCTGGCCAATTGTCCACCCCAGACCCAACCCTTTTCATTGCTGGTGGCCCATTGTCCTGGCCTTACTTGGTGCTTTGACCTGACTAGGGGGCGGTAAGGGAATGAAGAAAAGACACCCTGAAGAAACAACCTATGCACACAGAGCTGAGCAGGTGGACTGTGCGTGCTTTGATGGAGCTGCACCTACAAAGCAACCTGGGAACTTAGCGTGTCTATACCTACTGCATGGAGGAGGCAGCAGGGAGTCAGTTTGTCTCAGAGGAACAAACACCTGAGGGGAGGAAGCTGCATGCAACTGCTCTTTTTTGCACATACTAGTCAAATGTTTTTAAACACTTGTACTTGGACCAGAGGAAGTTTTGCCAATTTCAAGCCTGACTTCTTTGGAAGGCTTTACCAGTTTCCCATGGGTCTGAGACATTATCCTTCCTTGATATATGGTCCTGTCTGTGGCAGTTATACACATTTACTCAGATGTCGACGTCATTTGCTCTTTACACATTCACTCAGAACCTTCTTTGCTCCCCACACTCACCAACCACCTCTTCCCTACAGGTGATCTTCCAACTTCGTGCCAAACAGTGTGTGGCCTGCCAGGAGAGGGCCCATGGCACTGTCCTCCAGCCCTGCCAGCACCGTGTTTTGTGTGAGTTGTGTGCAGCCAGTACCCCTGAGTGCCCCTACTGCAAGGGCCAGCCCCTCCCATGGTGACCAGAGCCAGACCTGTTCCTTCCCTGGTGAGCTGTGCAAAGGCCTCAGCATGCCATGTGCCACTACAGTGTCGAAACTTGCCTCCAGTACCACCCACACCAGGGTGTGAGTTCATGCCCACTATCCAACAGGCTTTCATACTACTTTTTATTGGTATCAAGGCATTCTCAGAAAACCTCTGAAGCACCACCAAACACACTGCCTGTCCCCTGGCAGGTGGCATGTTTTTGCTGTCCCCAGTCCTGACACTGCTGTGGCCAGGCCAATGGGAGGTCAGGCCTTGTCAAAGCACTTTGTAAACCGAGGAATTTAATTAGACATTATAAATTGTATAAGCTGCTTTCTAGGTCCATGTTTTTTAATATGCGATAACATGAAGCTTTATAAGTGTACTGTGAACTTGAAGTTTCCTATCAGTTTGTTGTTAACTCATAGTAATGGTAACTACATTAGATTTCATATTCTGAAACTATTTAGGAAATGAACATTTATCTAGTAGTGAAGACCTAGGATTTTTACATTTTAAAATTAAGTGCAAACAAATAGTATTTATAAGCAGAGAGTGGTTATTGAGAGACACATATACATTTAGATGTTCTTAGTTTTATGAAAGGAACTAATTTTCCTAAACATGTGCAGGTGCACATGTAGATGGAGTTTTATATTCCAGTATCACAGAGTGATATCCAGAGCTCTGTCATGCACTTATGTGATCCGTGGCCACTTCCAAGTGCCTGTGCCTTGCAAAAGAAGTGAAGGAATTGGTTCATTTGGTTTTTTTCTTCCCCCTTGAAAGACAATTTCATGCTAATGAAAAATGCAGCAAAAGAATCAGGCATTCAGAGGAGACAAGATCTACTCGGGAAGGAGCTGTGTCTCACCTGTAATGGCAACGGTGCTTTGTACCCTGAGTCACCCAGGGCACCCTAGCTTGTGCTGAACAGAGGGGCTGTGAACATGAGACTGCTGCTCCTGTGACCACCCTCACTCATCTCTAGCTGACCCAGAGATTCCATGACAGTTTTAGCAGACATCTGGTACCTGAGCTGTGCATCTAGTTATTATCGGAATCCATCCCATGACCAGCATCCCCAGTTCTGCTGCAGCTCACCCACCAGCTTCCAAGGCAAAGACAGTGCCCCTCACAGCTTGGCCTCAGGCCCATGGCTAAAATTCATCTTCTGAGAATGAGTCTAGGGTGATGGCTTCAGCCTTCTACAGTAAAGACTGGGACTGTTCCTGAAAATCCAGGGAGGAGACATCTGTTCAGACAACCGCTGCCCTTGGTGGCAGACCTAGGCAGGGCAGGTATCCTACCTACAGGTTCTGCTCAGGCCTAGAAGTGGTTCTCCTCTCCCGTGGCTTTGCCAAAGACTTTTAATAGCATTTTTTAAGTGCAAAGTGACTAGGTAAAACATTTTTATCAGTGACCAAATTAGAATGTATTTGATATAGTAGATTTAAATGCATTTTTTAATAGAAGACAAACTGGTAGAAAAGCTATATCATTTTAAAGAAGTGGATCCTCAACATTCCGCAGCTAGCCCACTACTTAATGAGGTAACTATTGATCTGGTTTTAGTGACTTTCGTTTTTAATTATAGTGATAATGATTTATTAGCTCAGTACCTAGTTCATGTGTATTTTGTGCTACTGTTACTATGGTTTAAGATTATTTTTATTCATATTTATGCACTTGTTTTCCATATTGGCCATTGGTCTCTGTGGTAACAGGACAATGTTTGTGATTGATATCTCATCTGGACATTTTCAAGCTGTAACAGTTACAAGCATTAAGCTTTAGATTGTGTGTAAGCTACTCTGGTTAACTCCTCCTGGGCTAACCTTCCAGGCTTGGGGCTGTGGCAGTTACAGGACTGCTGTGTGATGGCTGGAGACAGGAGGCAGCGCCCACTGGGTCCCATCCTGAGGGGAGCTTTCTTAGCATCTCTCTTCTGGAATCAGACTGGGCTCTGAGGACAGGTGTGCAGGGGGAAGACCAAAGAAGGGGCTGTTTCTCCCACCCATCCCAGACCTCCTGTGAGCTAAGACTCCTGGAATCTACCATGGGTGGAAGGGCCAAGGAGGGGAGAGATGGGTTTAAGGCCCATATATGGGTAGTGGAGATGAGGCCATGGGTCTGTGAATGGGGCTCACCATTGTCCTGTTGCCTATATTGTCTTTTAACTCTCTAGTGTTAAATATTAACAGTAAATGATGGTGTCAAAGTTTTGTGTACCTGGTTGGCAGACTTTCCCCCAGTATGGACACGCATGTGGATTAACTTATGGAAGCCTTTGTGTGCATTTGTTTTCAGAAACTAGTTGAGAATGTTATGTGAATGGAATCTTCTTAACCCAGAAGGTCATATTTATAATACATACCCATTTACTTAGTGAATTGTTTAAAGTTGTTAACATTTGTTTAAATTTTTTTACTATAGCATTTATGCAATGGTTTACAGAATTCATGGAGTTATTTTTTATCAGTATGAGATTAATTAAAACTTTCAAATTTATCCTGTCTGGGTCTCTGGACACAACAAAGGCTGGCCAGCATGTCTCTATGTCTGTCAGTGACTCTGCTTGGCTTAGAAGATGCCAAAAGAATCCATGTGTCCACCACACCAGTTTTGTGCACCGCAGTGAGACCATACCTGGCCTCTCTGTGAAAGGACAATTGAGGCTGAGGATGTTTTTATTCTTTCTCTCTCATGGCCAACTGGATCACAGGATGTTCCCCCGTAGTCCTGGGTCACCCCTCAGCTGCTCAGAAGTGGCACCTATAGAGAACCGCTGACCCAGGTGCTCAGAGTGGGTGGTTTCTGCCAGAAGAGGTGGAAAGTTATGATCTGCCCCCCATTGCTGCAGGTCCCAGGATGGCTGGCAGCTGACCAGGGCAGGCAGACCAACCTGTGGGTTGAGTATGGGGGATTCCATGCTGGTCCAGCAGATTGGTCAGTCTTTGTACCTCCTGGGACAGCTCTGAATGTGCCTGGACAAGAATGCCAGCCTGGTCAAACCCTGGTGGGGGCTAGCAGGGACTAAGGACCCTGTAACCTCCACCCCCCACCCCCCCAGACTCTACCTTTCTACAGTTGTCCAGGGTCTCAAACCCCAGGCCTTTGGAACCTCCTGCCTGCTGGGTGGGATGGGTTTCTCCTGGGACCTTTAAGTAGCCAGCATCCTCAAAAAGCACCCTCAGCAACTTCTCATAGCCCTGAAGTGGAGGAGGCAGAAGGAGTACCTGGCAGATAAGGCAAGGGGACACCCCCAGATTGTGCACCCACCTGCAGTGTGATTAGCTCATCTGCCAGGTTCTGTTCTATCTGGTCCCAGCGCTGCTGCAGGGCCTCCGGCAGGGTTGGATACACTACAAACCAATAGGAACCAAACATTGCAGAGCCTCCTACATATCGCCCTCTTTCCTGTACCCAGCCTTACCCAGAGGCCTACCTAACAAAGAGTGGGGATGGCAGACGAGGGGGGTCTCAAATGTCAATGCATAGACACAGGTGCTTGGCTCAGACACGTGGGCCAGTCGGTTGATCTTTCCACAGGTGAGCTCCACCTGGGAAAAGAACTTCAGTGGCTGGTGGGGATGGGTAGCTCTCTATCACCTGCATCTCCTACAGGCCTCACCTTGCTCTGCCTGCTCCGGGAGTGGCAGGAGTCCCCATCTGTCATCCACATGCCCTTGAAGGTATTGTTGGTGATCTCCCATTCGTGCCAGATGCTGGAGAAAGAGGGATGGTAAAGCAGTGATGTGGAGGCCTAGAGAGCAGACTTAGCACTGCTGCCCTAGCTGAGCTTACCCAAGGATACCGCTGTAGGCGTTCCAACGGAAGGTCTGCTCATGCTGGGTCACATTGTGGAAAGGGCAGAACTCATACTTGTACCTGGAGGCACAGGAACATGAGAAGCTCTGCAGGCCAGGCCCACTCCACCCACCAGTCCGGCACTCACGTCGACTCCACTAGGCTGAAGCACTTGCCAGCAAGTTTGAAGAGATGCAGGGGCCCTGGGGGAGAACACCAAAGCAGTTCAACTTAGTGTAAACCTCTGCTACACCTGAAGCTAGAAGATAAGGTAGCAGGAGGGCATTAACCATCAAAGCTAGAAAGCACCAAGCTCTTCTCCTATATGATTAGGATGGTCAGATGCTGGCTGACCTAACCCCTGGGGACTAACAAATCCATCTCCAGATCACAGAACTAGTCTGTGGGAGGACTCCCAGGCCTGTTTCTGTGGAGGGGGCGGGGCCCTCTGTCTGTCTAAGCTGCTCATAATCTGGAACCTAATTGCAAACTTGGACCTCAGACCTATTGGCAAGACCATCCACTAGCCAAGAAAGATAGGGGTATGTGTACATATGTATGCACACATGCTAATGAGATTTGGGGAAGTTAAGGCAATAGCCATGTGGTAGCCTCAGGAAAATAGGACTGACTAGGGGCTGGAGAGATGGCTCAGAGTTAAGAGCACTGTCTGCTCTTCCAGAACCCCCCCCCCCAAGTGGCTTCTAACTATCTAGAATGAGATGGGGTGCCTCATTGTGGTGTGCAGGCAGAACAGTGTATACATAATAAATAAATCTTTTAAAAATTTAAAAAGATTGACTAGCCCAAAGGACCAATTTTCAACAAAACTCACAAGGTATACAAAGAAACAGGAATACATGTTCCACTCAAAGGAGCATTTAAAAAAAACTGTAAGCCAGGGCTAGAGAGATGGCTTGGGTTGGGAGCACCACCAACCCAAGAGGACCCCAGTTCAATTCCCAGTACACAATGGCAGCTCAAAACTCTCCATGGCTCCACTGCTAGGGGACCTGACACCTTCAAACAGGCATACATGCAGGCAAAACACGAGTGCTCATAAAAAATTTAAAGATCCTTAAGCCAACGGGGAATTCTATATCCAAGAAAACTGTTCTTCAAATATGAGGGGGCTTGTGAGACTGCTTACAGATTTTGGAACTCTGACATTGCCACACATGCTTGCTAAGTCCACTGTTTATCAACATACAGTGGATGTCCTTCCTAAAAAGCTGCTAGTCTCTGAGCTGAGCATTGTGCATACCTTTAATTCCAACACTTGGGATGCAGAGGCAAGCAGATTTCTGAGGTCCAGGCCAGCAAGTATGTGAGAACAAAACAAAACCCCTGCGTCTTTGCCTATTGAGTGGAGGGCTTAATCTATTTACATTAACCAAGCAAGATGACAGGTGTATGCTTTCAAGTTTTAAGTCCATTCTTCAGTGTTTGCTTTTAAGAAGACAGGAGTTGTCCTGTTACCCAGACTGGAATTTATAGTATGTTTCTGGCCAAGGCTGATCAGCATAAAGTTAATGTAAGCATCTGTGTGTCTTTGTGGGACTGTGGGTCTGCAGGTCCAAACCTCAAGGCTAAGCCAGAAAGTCTGGGCTAATTCTTTATCCATAAACTAACCCATGATTTTTATCCTGTTCAGCCATGCATCTCGGTACCTTTTCTCAAAGCAGCATAGTTGTCCTTTGCATCTGCTTCTCTAATGTCTGTGGCGCTCTCTGCTCTGTTCCTGTTCCCAGAGTTTTCTTAGTCTGGTAGCCTCGCCCACACTTCCTGTCTGCCTTCAGCCAATCAGTTTTTATCAAATCAATAGGCGGGACAATTATTTGCAACATAACACAATCCCACTACAGGTCTTAAAATCCTTTGTTACTGTGATCCTCCTGCCTCAGCCTGAAGTACCTGGGACTATGGTGCAACCACTGTGCCTAATTCCTCCCTTCTGGACATGTAACCCAGGGCCCACACATGCTATGTGAGTGCTTGTTAGGTGTTTTTTTTGTTGTTTTGGTTTTTTGAGAGTTTCTCTGTGTAGCCCTGGCTGTTGTAGAACATGCTCTATAGACCAGACAAGCCTCAAACTCTGCCTTCTGAGCTGGGATTATAGACATGTGCTACCACCGTCTGGTTACATCAAACACTTTCAGTAACAAGTTCTGATTCTTTGTCTTTTTATTTTTTTTTTAAGATTTTATTTATTGCCTGCTGGTGGTGCGTGCCTCTAACCCAGCACTCAGGAGGCAAAGGCATGCTGATCTTGTGAGTTGCAAGGGCTACATAGACCTTGTCTCAAAAATGTAAAAAAAACCTAAACAACCGCAACCCCATATAGAAAGGACTGCTGTACAGCTCCTGCAGGCCCAGCTTAGTGATTCAGTTTCTGATCATGCTCAAACTGGCTGCTCACTAACCCAGATGTACAGTCACTTCTTAGGTACTGATGGCAGCTTTGGCAACCAAAGCTCCTGTGACCATCTTATACGAGGTCTTGTTCCTGTCTTCACCCAGCAACTGTATGGTGTTCTCTCAATTCAGGCTGAGTGGCTTCACTTGGTGTTTCTGCTAGGACAGGTCTATTGATTCTCCTGCTCTTTTATTTTGTTATTTAGAAAAAACACCTGCCTTCTTGAGGTAGTATGCCAGGGACTCAACCTACAGCGTCAAGCATGTATTTTGGAATTCTAGCGCAGTGTGGCTTCTAAGAAATGCACCTTAGCTCTGAGGTCAGACAGGCTGAAGTGAGTGGGACAGACACACAGTGTGAGTTGTGTGAGGAAAATAAGAACAAAAATTGTTTCCCTGAAAAGATCAACAGTCTTGACACTTGAGAAGCTGTGTATGGTGGTTTCATGCCTCTAATCCCCGCACTGAGGAGGCTGCAGCAGGATGGGTGTGGTGGGGCATGCCAGTAATAGGGAGATGGCTTATTCAGGAAAGTGTTTCCTGAGCAAGCCTGAGGACCTGAGTTTGGATCCTCTGCACCCACATAAAAAGCTGGACACCTATAATCTCAGTGCTGGAGAGGCAGAGACGGGGTGTGTGCAGCTCTGAGGCTTGCTGGCCAGCTAGCCTAGCTGAATCCTTGTGTTATTGATTCAGTGAGAGACCTTGACTGTCAATAATGTGGAAAGCAATAGAGGGAGAGGGAGACACCCAGCTTTGACCTCTGGCTTCCACACAGGAGTACACACACATACATAACACAAAAAGTAAAAACAAGGTAGCTTAGAGAGGTAGCTTAGTGGTTATGAGCACTTGTTACTCTTGAAGGATCCAGGTTCAGTTCTAGTACCCACATGGTGGCTCACAACAGGCTATAACTCCAGTTCTAGGAGATCCAGTGCCTTCTGAACTCAACAGGCATTTTACATGATACGATACCCAGACATACATGCAAGCAAAACACATACGTAAAGTTTTTAAAGTTTAAGTAAAAAACAGCAAATGAAATAGGCAAACTGTGGCTAAGCTCACCAGAAAGAGCAAAAACTCAATTAAAACCAGAAATGAAAGTTGGGGCATTTGCTAACATTTTTACAGAAATAAAAAGGATTATGAGTCATTATGAGCCAGCAAATTGATTATACAACCAACAAATGGATGCAGACGAAACTGACAAGTTTCTCCAAAACACAGGATGTGAGGAAACAAAGTATGAATGAGTACACCTGTCACCTGGGCTGAATAACCCTCCAACCAAGTAGGCCTTCCTATCCCACCCCATCCCCATCTCTCCATTCTCTCTCCTGCCAAAAGTAGTGTGGAACTTACCATGTAGCCCAGGCCTGGCCTTGAACTAATGATCCTCTTCCCTCAGCCTCCCAAGTACTGGGATTATAGTCTTGTGACAGCCTATGCACCCTCTCTCTACTCTTCCCTTTTTCTTTCCAATATTACTATTAGAAATAGACACATTTGCAGTAATGGGTTCCTGGCAATGTCTGGCTTCTCCTCCTAGCCAACCAAGAAGCTACAAGCTAGTTTGGAAGGGCTGTGGTGAAATCCACATCTTATGCCACACGCACGCACGCACGCACGCATGCACGCGCACTCACAATGTGATGATGGTAGGTCTTTGGACTCCTTTGTCTATCAGGAATGTCCCAAACAGTGCCATTCCATAAACAGGAAGAGTGTGATGACAGCTGAGCCTGACTGGTTCACTCCTGGAGGAGACTGGTAGATGTTCTCTGTCTACAACTTCAGAAGCTCCAGCCATGGGCTACCAGGGGAATCGATGCTACAAATCAGCCTGTCCAGCACACCTCAAAGTGGTCACCAAATTCCCGGAGTCCAGCCCTCAGCTAGCCAAGGTTCCTTCATGCTGACCAGCCCTGAGCCTCCTTCAACAGCCACGTTCCACTCTCTTTAGTCTTTCTGGGATTTCAGCTCCCAGCTCCCCTGTGCTGATGCCCTCTTCAGTCCCTTAGATTTAGACAGGGCTAAATGGAGTGGACTCTTCACGCCCAACACTCCTGCAACTCCTAATCAGTCTAAGTACCTGTGGGAAGTGGAGACTTTATGATCACAAGCCAGAAGCCAATTTAAGTCTACATACGGAAAACTCCATCCTAAAAACAAAAGCTAAGGATGGGGGTTGCAGTTCCGGTATATGCTCTCGAGCATTTAAACACTCCGGGGTTGACAAACGAATGCATGATCCTCCAGCAAATATATTATCGTAGTCCTTCATCCTGCAGCCCCCAGCCCAGGGATTCCCTCGCCCCCCTCGGTCAGCACCTCGGTCAGCTCCACACTCCTCCCGCGCTTACCCGATATTGGAGAAGGCTCTCTCTTCGGCTGAAGGCGATTTGCCTGGGGCAGGAACGGGTTATTCAGCCTAGAAAACAGAGGTCAGGGGGGGATCCGCTCACGCCCGGCCCCCAAGCCGCCGGACCGCGAGACTCACCCGAATGTGTTAGGCTCCTCCACCACCTTCATCTTCCCCGCACGTGCCGGCGCGGGCCCTGTGGAGGAGAACAAGGCGGTGAGCGGGGAGCGGAGGCGCGGGCGACGCCCACGTGCCGAGGGGGGCTGCGCGCACGGAGCCACTGACCGCGGGCCGCGAGACCCAGCAACATCAGGAAGCCGGCCAGCCTCGCCGCCATCGCTCCCGGGAGGGAGGGGGGGCGGGTCGCGCGGTCACGTGAGCGACAGCGGGAAGTGCCTGCACTCCAAACCGGAAGTTGTGCGAGCGCGCACGCGCACACGCTCAGTACTCGAGCCCACCCTGTGGCCGAGGGGTTTAGCTGGGGCCATGGGCCGCAAGAAGCTTGCCCGCGGGTCCAGGACGGAAAGCGGTCGTGTTCGGCGTCCCTCCGGCCGCTCTCTGGATGCTTTCGCTGAGGAGGTGGGCGCTGCGCTGCGCGGTGAGTTTGGAGCTGTCAGAGCAGCGGGGCGGGTTTGGAAGCAGGCACTGAGAACCCGACCTTCCTTCTCTCTCTCTCTCTCTGCAGCATCCGTGCAGCCTGAGACGGCCGAGGGCCAGGACGGCCCGGGCCCTGCGGTGCTGCCTTGTGCCCTGGCTATGTGGGAGCTTGGCCACTGCGATCCCCGGCGCTGCACGGGCCGTAAACTGGCCCGCCTGGGTCTAGTACGCTGCCTGCGCCTAAGCCAAAGATTTGGCGGTCTTGTGCTCAGTCCCGTGGGCACTCAGTACGTGTCTCCTGCAGACAGGTAGGCACCGGAGGCCTAGGAGGCCGGGGAGGGGTCGGAGTGCCCTCCCTGTTATCTTGTCTGTGTTGAACTGCCCCTTATGGAGGGTACCATTTCCTTCAAGCCTGGCCCTACGTGTCCACGCCTTTCACACGGCAGGGTTATATCTAACTTGGCCCTTTTCATAGAGCGAGGCTGAGAGTGAAGAATCTAGGGAGAAAAGTTAGGTGAACATTGTCCAGCTACCTCCAGCAGTTGCCTCTATGCTTGGTAGTGAGGGCTCTTGTACCACAGCAATAAACCAGTTTGGAAAGACCAGAATATCTCATCAGTAGTAAAGCCAGTCTCCAAGGACATGGCTTACTTGGGGCCCCAGAACCTACCCTATACTCTCTGGCAGACAGCTGGTGGCACAGTCAGGGGTCGCTGTCATAGACTGCTCCTGGGCCAGACTGGATGAGACACCTTTTGGGAAGATGCGAGGGAGCCATTTACGGCTCCTGCCCTACCTCCTGGCTGCCAACCCTGTAAACTATGGCCGGCCCTCCAGACTTTCCTGCGTGGAAGCTTTTGCTGCTGCTTTCTGCATCGTAGGTAAGTTTCAGTCTGACAGAAGCCTGGCCTGGCAGTCTGGGACCTGACTGTGCCCCCAAGACTCTGGTTTCCTCTGGTAGATTCTGAGCAGGGGGATGTGAGGAGAATATATTAGGAGCCATCGGGATAGCCCTTGGCCTCAGTTCCAGTGTCCACTACAGTTTTGTTGTGAAGCAGAGGTAGAGGCAAAATGGACTGCTGTATTCCCGGGATGGTGCGTGGGTCATCACTGGCATGACAGTGCTGCCCTAAGAGCCTTTGCTCTCAGTGTCTGAAGGAATGCAGGGTTCAAGGAGAGGCCCGGATGGAGAGCCCATAAGACATAGGGACTAGCATAGTGGGATGATTTCTCAGCAAATGAGAGGAATGTCGGGAACTATAGAGGTGGTGACAGCGTCCTGGGATGGCAGGAAAGGGTGATGTAACTGTGCTCTATAAAGGGTCCCAAGTATATTTGAGTTTTTATTTTACCAGGCTTTTCAGATCTTGCTGTCATTTTGCTTCAGAAGTTTAAGTGGGGCAAGGGCTTCCTGGACCTGAACCAACAGCTCCTGGATAAGTATGCAGCCTGCCGTGGCCCAGAGGAAGTGCTGCAGGCCGAACAGGATTACTTGGCTAGCACCAAGGACACTGCTGAGGAGGAGGAGATTGGTGAGGCCTGACATGACTGGGAGCCCCAGGGAAGCTGTGAAGCCCCTCCAGGGCCTTTGAAGTGTGAGCCACCACTTTGGCTTCACCTGAAATCACTTAAGAGGTCACCTTCCTCTCCATGTTCAGATCCCTTTGATGTGGACTCCGGGCGAGAGTTTGCAAACCTCAACAGGCCTGTGGCCAATACCTGGTAGGTTCTGTGATTCACACTAAGTGATGACTCAAGCCTAATGTTCTCCTGGAGCCTTGGCTGGGTTCCTCCTGCCTTGTGGGTGTGTCTTTCTTGTGATTACAAAGTATAAAGCAGCTGCCTGCTGAGGGGGGGGACTCAGAATATCCCCTGCTTGAGGGGGGGCTTCTATGATGTCACAGGAAGTTAGCCTTGTACTGGCCTATGTCTATACCATGATACATCCCTCCCTTCCAGGCTGCCCGTGGATATGGATGACGATGATGAGTCTGAGGAGCACAGTGAGGATTCTGGGGAGGACAGTGATGAGTCTGAGGAGCAAGGAGCTGTTGCTAAGGGAGGAGGCAGCTGCTGCTCTCGAGAGGTAGAAACACAACAAGAGGCTCAGGCCAGAGACTCCACTGAACTCTGTAAATAAATCAAGAGACAGCGGAGAGACTGAAGGTTGTAAACACAAACATTATTGAAGCTGGTGTACATTTGTTAGTCCAGACTGGCAGTGGGACCTGGGGATGGACAGGCCTGTTGGGTCAATTCTGTGACAACCTTGTTTAAAGTCCTGCCTTAGAGCTCTTAATAAAGCCAGAAGGAGTCTCCCAGTTGCTTTGTACTTGGCTAAGGGGTGGAGAAGTCAACCTGGGTGGATCTGGGCTGTGGGGTAAGTCTGGTATGGTCTCATACAGATGTGTAAAAGGGTATCTGACCAGCTAGCTATAGCCCTGATCTGTCTGTGGGCAATGTCCCTTTCCTCGTGGTGACTAGGGGAGAAACTGGGCCCAGGAGCCACGGACGAGAACCCAAGTAATCCTCAACTGGCCCCTTCCTCATCTGCTGTGGGTAAAGAATCTAGATCATGGGAGAGAATCTGTAGACAGTAGAAATCCCAATCTTCACCCCTCTACCTGGGACCCTGGCAGTTGCTAAACTTCCCAACTTGTCCCATGGCCCTCTTGCCTCTTCCAATTGAGACCTATCCTGGGGTAGCAGGACAGGGCCCCCTCTATGACGCCTCCCCTGTGGCACTGCTGTTATGAGACAAATCATTTCTCATCAGGCCAACTGATGGTGACGGGTGTGAACAGCAACACTAGCCTCCATTCCTGGCACTGATACTTTCCACTCTCTAGTTGTGACCACAAATGTCTCCAGATACTACTTAATGGCCTCTAGGGGGCAGAGTCCACTGAGGATATGACCACTGCTCCAAGGAGGAGAGCCCACTAGGGTCAGGTCCACCCATCCTGCTCTGAGTTCATGGGTAGATAGATGCTGGCCAGGTTTCTCTGAGTTGGCTGACCATAATCAAGGTGGAGCATGCTGGGGCACAAAGGGTTCACAGCACACACCAAAAGACACAGCCAGACAGAAGCCACAGGGTTCAACCAGAGCGGGCAGGTCACACGGTGAGGGAGGGCCCCACAGGGAAGGGGAGGGCCAGGCTGTGACCGTCGGGGTGCTCAGAGGTCAGCCTCCATGCACTTCTCCAGCACCTTGAGTTTCTTGACAAAGTCTTGTGCCTCTTTGTTGCTGCGGCCTTCTAGCATCCGCAGTGCGGACCTCACTGTAGGGGGACATGTAGGTGGGCGTGAGGAAGCCAGCCTGGGCCAGGCCCACCACCCTCAACCCAGGGACTCTCACTCACCCTGAGCTCTGGGCCTGCGCAGCTGTAGTGTGATGGGCTGCCCCGGTCTCATGCCTCCTCCCACATGTGGCCTTGCAATGCCACTGACGCCACCTAGGCCAAGGGCGGCCTCCCCAGCAAAATCATTGGTGGACAGCCAGTCGTGGTCCATAACCGTGAACAGCACACAGGCCCCGCGGCGGCGGCATGCCTCTGCAGGCACAGAGCTGTAGACAGGGCAGTCAGAAGCCTGCTGTGGCCATACGGCACAGGCATGGGGCACAGCAGGCCAGGCAGGCACTCACAAGTGGAAGAGCTCATCATACACCGGGTGCAATGTCCGGGCTTTGACCTGGGTCCTCTGGCTGCGGACCAGTGGGAAGAGGTGGGGTGGGCCAAGTTCCACGATCACAAAGGGGTCACTCAGGCCTAGAAGATAGAGTGTGAGGTAAATGTCTCCCTGACCCCCTCACCCCTGCTGCTGCTGCTGTGCCTCACCATTGGCATCCAAGGGCAGTAGATCTGCTGCATGCAGCACCTCCACAGCTAGCCGCTGCTCAGCTGCCTCATAATGGCATCGGACAGTCAGGCGCCCAAACCGGTTCTGCTCCAGAGACCTCTGTGGGAAAGGCCAGGGGAAAAAGCCAGTGAATGAAGCTGGGTCTCAGCGTGGGCGTGTGGGTACTCAATGACAGTCCCACCTGCTTGAGCTTGTCCAGGTAAAACTGCTCGATGCACTCGCGGGTGGAACATCTGTGTAGCCTCAGCTCCTCCTCCAGCCTCTGCAAGAGAAGCTGCCACTAGTAACTGGGCCCTGGCAGGGCAGCCAGGCGTCCTCACAGTCATCTAAGCTGTCTCATGGCCATCTGGTTTCACCAGCACTACAGCACAGCGGGCTGAACTTGTTCCTGTGAGGGACTCAGCTCACCCAAAAGCTCACCTTGTAGCTTCCGTCCCTCAGGTTCTCCAGGGGTAGCCCCTGGCCTTCAGCATGGAAGAAACTGACCAGAGCCTACAACAGGGAGAGGGCTTGTCAGAGGGCTAGCCTGTGCTAAAGGCTCGGATGGCACCCGTTCTTAGGAGCCAGAGCAAAGCTTAAATCTGAGGCTCCTCAGACATCCCCAGGAGGCCTGGGAAATGCCATCATCTGAGCCAGACAGCTGTGGGAACAGGTATTTGGGCTGTAGGGAAGAAGAGCTGCCAGTAGATCTGTGGAGTACCCAGGCAGGTTTAGTGTCCTATAAGGACAGCAGGGGGAGGACTTTGGGGAAATGGACCTGGGAGCTCCTTGTGGCCCTACCTCGAGTGTGAAGTGGAAGCGTCCATAGAAATCGGCAGAGACATCTCTGTTTGCACTCAGTGCCTGCAGAATGGCCTGAAGAAGGAGCTCCCAGAGGGCCTCCAGCACCCTGGAGAGACACCACCACCTGGGTGACTCCCTGGGCCAGCAACCACCCCCCTACCCCACTAGCTAGCTGGTACCTGCTCAGGTTCTCCTTCACCAGCGAGTCATTCAGCAAGGCCAGCTTCTCGTCTAGGTATTTCAGGAGTGGGGCTACAGCCTGTAGGCAGGAGTCCTCAGGGCCAGCCAAACTGGGCTTCAGCCTGCCCCTGGTATATATCCCTTCCACTTACCTCATCATTCTGAATAGAGTCAGGAGACAGACTGATGTGCTGTATATACTTTTGGATGTCTGCCACCATCTGAGAGAGGGGTGGTGCTCAGAACAAGAGTAGGGATTCAAATATAGTCCCCACATGGGTACAAGTCCCGGGCACCACCTCTCTGCCCACCTTGGAAGTCAGATGTGCTGTCACGGTATGGGCCTCCCGCTGGAGATCTTCATCCAGGGCCTGTATGCAGCTAAGTAGAGGGCGGGGGAGCACTCCTTCCAGCCCATTGGCCCCTTCAGGCCATGCCAGGCCTCTTAGCGCCTGCCCCGAAGCTCTCCGCACCATCTCTACATTGTTGAGGACCACACAGAGCTGGGAAGGTATGGTTGAAGGCGGCTGTCAAGGGAGGGGGAGCGGGACCCCACCCAGCTGTCTGCCTACCTCACCTGACATCCAACCACTCACCTGTTCACTCACTGCCTCACCAGCAGCCCCTGGCTGGGTGTCTACCTTCTTCCTCAGGAGCTCCGTGTAGAAGAGGGATGCTTCACACATGTCCTGGGGCAGAGATGGGCTGGGAGTTTGGGACCCTGCCCCCACCCCTGCCCCATCTCCCCATCTACTCCCCATGTATCCCCAGCGCATGTACCTGACTGAGCTGAGTGCCTAGCCCCTGGGCCTGGGCAGGGTCAGGCCAGGCCAGGCGGACCCAGAGTTCCTGGATGTGGCTAAAGCAGAGACTGGCAGTGGCCGCAGAGCTGCTGTGTTTGGAAGCGGCATCCACGGGCTCCAGCTACAGAGGCAGAAGAGGGCCGATGTTGCAGGGGTACAGGATGAGCCAGCACCATGCAGCTGAGCACACACTCACCGTGTCTACGTCCACAGCTCCCTGCAGGCGCCACTTGGCCTGGTCCCTCAGCACCTGCAGCCAGAGCTTCACAGCTGGCAGAAACGGAATGTGGATGCCAGCCAGGGCTAAGGAGCGGTTTTCCCTGCAGTGAACACTTGCTTAGAGTCCATCAGGACTCACAAATCTTCACTCAGAGGTCTCCAGGTTCAGAACTAAGAGGATACCAGCTCCAGGTGTGGTACTCACCGCCCAGGGATACAGCTCCAGAAGCGTTGGGTATCTGCCAGAGTCAGGTAGAGCTCAAAGAGCCCCGAGGCTACCTCTAGGTTCATCTTGGGGCTCAGCTCCTCTGTCAGCACCCATGCCTCCTCAGCCACCTGCCACAGGTGGGGGAATTAGGCCACTGCCAAAGTAAATCTAGGGACCCTCTCAACTAGGGACTTCTCCCTAGTCTCCAGTACCCACAGGCACCCAGGGTAAGGGACTTCCCCCTCACCAGACGTTCCAGCTGCCGGAAGGTAAGGGTGAAGAAGTCCACCTTAAGGATACTGCAAAAGACATGCCTCAGCCACCCATTTCCCACCAGCCAGCCCTACCGTCCCAGCCCATTCTAGGCTAGCGGCAGCATCCAGGGGAGGGGCCTACCTGTGGAAGAGGCTGGCATAGACGCCATAGCAGGACTGCAAGTCTTCATAGATGATGTCTGCAAGTTCAACAAGCCCTACTAGGCGCTGTGGCCCTGGCTGCAAGAAAACCAGGTTTGAAGTGACCAGTGTACCCACCGAATGCCCTGTGTCTCTGATCCACACCATCCAGCTCCACACCTGCTCTCGAGGACTCTTGGTGTTCAGGAGCTGGTCATACCACTCACGGTTGCCCCGCTGTGGCAGCAGCCATTCAAGCAACACAGTGGATGGAAGGGAAGAGACAGATTAGGCAGCTGTGGACGGCAGGGCTTGGCCAGGGCCAAGGGAGGCAGGGCCAAGATGGATCCAGACACACCTTCAGGGCAGCAATAATATCCATGTTGAGCTCCGTCTCGAAGGGGCAGATCTCGAAGGCTGGCTGGAAGAGCTCTAGCTTCTCGAGGCACCTAGTGAGGACAGTCAGCTGACGAGACCCTCCGACTCCCAGCCCCCCAGACCCCTAGGCCCACACCCACTTCAGCAGCAGCTCCAAGCGGTACACGGCTGTGCTGTTGGTGGCAGGGAAGTAATCTCGGAGCTGGCGCAGCAGCTTCAGACCGAACTCCGAGAAGGCAGAAAAGCTGTCAGCTAGGCTCTCCTCCTGTAGGGAATGGGTTCTTCAGTCTTTCAATTTCCTGGCCTGCCCTTGATTCCCACAATTCTCCCCTCACTACAAGCTGTTCCCTCTGCTCCATACCGCCAGTGCCCACTTTCTCCTGCTGCTCAGACACTCACCACCTCAGAGGCTTTGGCCTGAGCCCAAGCTGACCTTTATGGCACCCTTCCAAAGTTAGTCCATTGCAACCCCCACCTCCTTACTGTACACAGCATTCCGCCCCATATCATGTGAGGACAGGTCTCTGTCCCTCAGTACCCGATGAACTCTTTACCAACAGCACACAGACCTGTAGCCGTGTCCGCACCCACCTGTTCCTGGGGCAGTGATGCCGCCTCCTCCCAGTGTGCCTGCACATCTTCCAGCAGCCCCAGCAGGTAGCCATAGTCCAGGGTGCGTGTCTGATGGTGGCGGCTGCTGACTTGCCAGTGCCTATAAGAGCCCAAGCTGTGGTCTGCTCCTGTGTAACAGGTCCCCACTCCACAGCCGTGTTGTTCCCCATGCTCCACCCACTTACAGCCTTCTCAGGAGGTTCTACCCACCAGGGCCACCTGCCCACTCACAGCACTGCCAGCTGCAATGGTGACAGATTGTTCTGGGCTCCGTGCAGACAAAGGACTGTGGTCCCAGGCCCGCTAAGCTCACCACGCCAGCTGCTGGAGTTCGGCTGGAGAAGAAAGCCAGGATGGACAGAGGCCAGAGAGCTATTTCATCCCTGCTCTGGGCCCCTTACTCTACCCAGCAGCCCACGGGCACCCGCTACCTCCTCTACTCGGTGCTCAAACCGCAGCACACGGCTCAGGAGCAACAGGTAAGACAGGAAGCCTGAGCGTCCGCGCTGACTCATTGCAGTGTCCCTCTGGAAGGCAGAACCTCAGGTCTGTCATCTGCTCTGCCTGAGCCCTCCAGACAGGGGTGCAGCTGTGGCCCCCACAGCTACCCACCTGGGTAGTGATCAGCTTGAGGACCAGGTGGCAGTCTCCCTGCACACGAGAAGCACTAGAGCGTGGTTCCAGCTTAAACCAGCGGTCAGCACCTGACACAGGCACCTCCTGAGAGGAGCGGGGTGGAAAGGTGTGAGACCCTGAGACTCTGTTCTTCTCCTTCCCACACTGTTACAAAGGGCTCAGTGGTAGGATGCTTTCAAATCCCAGCAAAGACAAAACAAAACAAGCTACCCACTGGAACAATGAGAAGGGTATGCTAAGTAGCCGCCCAGTGCAGCTCACCTCCTCCAGCCCCAAGAGAGTAGGATGCTCTGTGGGAATCATAGGGACATGTAGTGGATTTATGATGTTACATTGTAAATAATTGTCCCACCTATGAGTTTAATAAAAAGTTCTGATTGGCCAAAGGCAGACAGGAAGTGTGGGACTAAGAAAACTCTGGGACCAGGAAGAACAGGGCAGAAATGCCGCAGGGACTCCAGAGTTGCCAGACAAGCCAGAAGATGCAGAGGACAACTATGCTTTTTTGAGAAAAGGTACCAAGCCCCATGGCTGAACAGGATAAGAGTCATGGGTTAATTTAAGGGTAAAGAGTTAGCAAGTTATATGCCTGGGTCTTAGGCTGATCAGCCTAAAATTAATGTAAGCACCGGTGTGTCTCTGTGGGTCTATGGGTCTGCGGGTCTAAACCTTGAGGCTAGGCCCGAACATCCGGGCCAGAAACCCCATACTACAGGGACACTGCCACTGGAGATGCCCAAGAGCTCTGGGACACCCTCATGCACTAAGAATCCTAATCGCCCGTACACACCAAGGGGTGGCTCTATTCCATCCCTCCCCACACACCCTGATGGGGATGTTGAGGCATCCCAGGAAGTCATCAGTGTGGTCCTCGGTGGGACCTGCTGTTCCATTTGCTCGGGCCGACTTGACAATCTGTTTGAAGTATCTGGGCACAAGGTGGAAAGCAGGGTGGTATCACTCTGATGATCTTTGAAAGCCACAGACCCCTATGGCTAAGCTTCATGCACAGATCTAGGGTTATGACTCCCCACCTCCCCATCCCATACCTGCTCATGCCCTTCAGGCCAATAACTTCATTCAGCTTCCTGCATGCTTCTGCCAGGGATACGTCATCATCGTGGTCCCTGAAGGTGGAAGATTGTTTAACTGGAGTTTCCAGCCCAACTCTGAGCCCACCCCTCATTCTGTCCCAAACCAGAGATGCCACTTCTCCATGCTTTGCCAAGCTCAGGGTCCTCTACCAGATGTCCAGGTGCAGCTGGTCTGTGTTGACATCCTCAATTTCACTGCAGAGAAGACAGAGAAATGTCTATAAAACTCCCAGGCCACATCTGGCCAGAGCTAAGGCAGGAAGATGTCTAGGAACAAGTAGTGGCCATGTTCTCCTCACAGACTTCTGGGCTCATATCTTAACCTACTCTGCTACTAGCTATATGGCCATAGAGATGCCACATCTGTCTTCGGGCCTTAGATTATTATTTTGAAAGAGGTGCATTAACAGTCTCTCTTAAAAGTTGCCTGGGGTAGCAATGAGTGGTCCTCTTTTGGAGATTTTGGCTATTATCAGGGTAGGAGCCTTACAACAGGAAATGCTCCTTCCAGACAGGATTCAGGGTGCTGCTTTTGACCTCGGTGACCTGGATACATTTGGCGGGCAGTGGGCTGCTACGCTTGCTGCCCTTGCGGAAGCCAAAGCGCTGTTCCTTCTGCTCACTTGACTCCTGTGGGGCACCTGAGGCCGGCAGGATGCCCAGCATGCAATATGGGTCACTGAAGCCTGAAATGGAGCAGGTGCCTCAGCTCTTGGTCCTCACATTCTCCAGTCCACAGCTTCCAAGAACAGCTGCCAGGCATTACGGGGGCCTGCCAGATACCCACTCACCATTGGGGTCTTTAGCCAGAAGGTTCTTGGCACGCATGACGGAGACTTTCAGGGCATATGTGGGAGCCTGCAGATGAAGGGTACTGGAGGATGTCAGAGGACTAGGCAGCCTCAGCATCTATGTCACAGTCCCCACTTTTGCTGCTGCACAGATACCACTGCTGGTGATCCAGAACCTGCCTGGGTGTGTATAACCTCACCTTGGCTTTCTTCACGTGTGCGATGGCCTCCATGTGTTCTTCAGAACTGGTACCAAACACCTGCGGGTGGCGGGCAGGTAAGTAGGAGCCTCGGGAGAGGCTGGTGCTGTCTTGGGAGTCTCAGGAAAGTGCATAGGAGTGACTACCCCTTTGGCCTATCACGTGGAAGACCACTGCCCAGCTGGCACTATGCTTCTGAGCATTCAGAGGAGTGAGCAGGTGAGGGCATGGCACAAATGGACTTGTGATGAGCAGGGCAGGGATAGGATCGTTCAGAGCACAGACCAATGGGAAGGAAACGTATCCTCTGACTACTCTGCCCTCCTCTGAGTGCCAGTTGGCCCTTTCTAGTCAAGTCTGTTAGCTGTCTTACGTCCTCTGCTCAAATGTCAACATGTCTAAGCAGGTCGCCACCCACTGTGGATATTCACCAGTGTACACTGGTGTGTGCAGAGTGTGCTGTCATCCAGGTGATACCAGTGTGTGTGTGTACATGTGTGTGTGTGTACAGGTTTACACACATCTCAGTCCTCCCCAGAGTGAAGCAAGGTAGGTAGGACCCAGGTGGGTGGGGCCCTGCTCACCTGCTGAAGGTAGCTTAGCAAGACCTCCTCGTCATCTACCTGGTCGGGACCCATGGTGCCTGCCCGATGGAGCACGGTGTATAAGGCCTCCTCATAGAGCATCTCCACCTTCGGGAAACAGGCCCTGAGTTCCTACCACAGCAGAGCATCTCAGCCCCTGCTCTACCCAACAGCTCCTCCCACTGCTGAGTGGATCCCTAGCCTTAGAGCCTCTGCTCTTGCTCACCCATTTGCACTCCCCAGCTGTCACCAGACCACGGGCCCTACATCCTGGAGAAAGGAGTTCCAGGCACTCTTGGGCTTAGATAACCCCCACACCCATTACCTCCTCCTGGGTCAGGGCTCTCATGCCACGGTTGGAGTCCACAGGCTCAGCAGGGGCTGGAGAACCACTGCGCAAAAGAACCTGTGAGGGACAGTTAGAGTGGCAGTGAAGGTCTGTGGTGAAGGTAGGGCCTCTAGCTCGCTAGACAAAGGTGCTCCAGGGAGATGAGAGGTGAGAGGTTTGAGGAGGGCTCAGATAGGATCTAGGACAGTAACCTGTGCTGACGGGCAGTCCCTAGACCATTTAGAAATGGAGTCCTTACCTCAGGGCATGGCAGGCCCTGTCTGCCATCCCCCTTTTTCAGGATGAGGCGCATGTGGGCGAAGAACTCCACGCCATCCCCAGGTTTCCTGGAAGCAAGACTGGGTCAGAACATGATTCAAGGAACCGTGGGGAAAGTGAATCAAGGGGACAACCATCGTGCTTTTGGCCTTGAGCTCGGATCCTCTTGGCTCCCCTTTCCACCCGAGTAAATTGGCACTGGACAACAGGCCAGTCAGTGGAGAAAGGCCAGGCATACTTGTCCTGCGAAGTCAGCCCTAGGGTACCCACCAGGCCCCTGTGGGGGGCTCCTCTGAATCCGTGCCTGTACTCTCTGGTTCCTGCTCCGTCTTACGGCGGAAGGACGGGCACACCTGCACCTGCCTGAGCACGCTGCTCTTGATGTCCAGCAGGGCTGACATGGCGGCCACCTGCAGCAAGCACATCAATTTGTCCATGGTTCGCTGAAGCCAACAGAGAGCGGCTAAAGGCCAACAGGTCCAACACCGCCTCGCATTGTGTTGAGGGGACTTTATAAACTCTGCTGTCACACTGGACAAGTGACCTAATAGCCTCTGTGTCCCTTGTCCAGGGACCTGGGATGTGGTGACAGACACCCTCATACAGGAGTGCCAGGCATAGAGTCGGCGCTCTGTGTGTAAAGTACTGCAGGGATCTCAGTGGAGACAGGTGTTTTCTGTTCCCACATCCAGGTCTGGGACCCCAGCTGAGCCCCAACCACCTAGGACAGTGTGACTGAATGTGTCTGTTTCCTGTGTCCTCACCAATATCCTTGTCCAATTGAAGCCAAGACATACCACCTGGGCCTTCTCCACAGGCGGCCAAAACAGCTAGGCAGGACACTAGTGTGTGGTTTGGCCCTTATACCCATGAGTCCAGGGTAGGGTTGGCACCTGTCCCTGAGGCCAGAATGTCCAAAAGGGCGCTGCTCTATGGTTCTTATCCAGCACAGCATAAGGGGCCAGTAACCCATGAAGCAGAGTAATCACCCCACAATCAGTAAAAAGATCATGAAATTCATGTGTTCCATTTGCAGAAGGCTGGAAGTGTTCAGCTGCATCCCAAACTCCCGGCCTATTAGTCCATTGAATCAGTTGCCTGCCTGTTGCTGTGGCAACCAAGCTATCCTGCATCCTGCCAAGCAGCCTGGCTGTCATCTCTAGGAGCGTAGTCTTCCAAACAGTAAATGGAGTCTAGGTCCAGGCTGACACTGACCCTGACCCTATGGCCTCCCTTCAGCCATTTTATTCTGAACTTGAAGTTCAGGGGTGGAAATGTATGAAGTGAACACATCTGTAGCCCTGGTAGGTGGCTGGGACGTCAGTGCTCACAGTGGCAATTCTGAGACTGAATGCCAGGAAGGCACCCTTCTCTTTAGCGTGACAGGCTTATGATCATCTGAGAATCTCTGTTTCTCTTATGCTTGATGAATTCCCAGACCCCTCCTACCCACATTAGGAGGAAGGGCTGGTGGTGCCCACATCTGCATGACTTTCAGCAAGGGCTATTTACTCTGTAGACCCCAAGCTGAAGGGCAGTGTGGTACCTAAGATATAGTGGCCTCCCATCTGTTTCCACGACACCATCCTATCGTCCCCCACCCTGGGTCACACAACCACTTCTGGACCTGGGCCTTCCCCACACTACCCCAGGGAAGTCCCCTCTCTTTCCTGAGAAATACTATCCCCCATCCAGGCCATCTCTGTCACACAACACCCACCCCTTAGGGTCTCTTCTTGCTGGCGGCATTAACAAGATACATATAATCTGTGCCCGACATCCACTACAGGGCACTGGCAGCCCTCTGTACAGGTTCATTAGTCAGAGCAAGGGGAGACGGTCACTTCCATTTCACAAGACAGGAAATGAACTCCATAGCAGGTTCTGCTCCTGGCCCAAGGTTTCAGGGGTGATGGTCAGAGGTCGTAGACTTCTTTCTGTTAGGGAGCTGGTCTGTAGTGAGCATCCATCTTACTTCTATTTCAACCCAGCACTCTTTGGGGGTGTGCATTCTGACCCCCTTTGCTCCAACCAGTTCCTATCTGGTGAGATCCCAGAGCTGCAGATGTGAAGAAGGCCAAGTGGCTCTACACCCCTAGGGAAAGCCCCACAAGCCTCCTCCCAAATGTGGGCGCCCAGCAAGCTTTCACCACACTTGGCTAGTCGGTCAGTCCTGAGGTCCCGGGAGGCTGTCGGTAAGTCCTGAGGTCCCGGGAGGCTAAGTGTCAGGGGCCCAGCTCCTCACTAACTAAAGGGAAAAGCTGCTTGCCCTGCACCTCAAGCCAGGAAAGCAGCTGCTTCTTGAGCTGTTGCCAAGGCAACCACCAGCTGCATCTATGTGTGATGGGGCTACAGGGGCTTGCAGTCCCAGAGACAAATGTGACGCAGAAGCAAAGTAACCTGACAATGTAGGAGCTAAAGGATGCGCCCGTGCCCTGGCTCAAACAAGGTAACAGGTGTGGGCTTGGGAACATGCCCAGGGCTACCACCAGCAGGTGATATCCTGGGATCTAAGGCTTTGCTGTGCAAACACTTTATCTTTTTGTGATGTTCTGAGCTTGGGTCCAGCTGTGTCCCCACCCTGAGTCTGTTGCTAGGATTAGGTCAACAACAGTATGTTAGTGCCAGTCTCCATAAGAGTCGGCTCATCCTGATGCCCAGAAACAGTTCTTGTCCCCTTGGAAACCCCAAGCCGCCTTAGTAGCTGTTAGCTTCCTTGACTCAATAACCCAGGCCTGAGAGACACCTGTCAAAGAGGCCTCTTTGACTGTGTCCAGCCAGGGACCTCATCATTTACCTCTACCATCATAAGCCTGCATTTGACTACTACCTGTGGATTTCTAGAAACCTCAACCTGTAAAGTACAGCAGTGAGCTAAGTGTAGCGCTACTCTCTCAAGCCCCACCTTCTACACCAGTCTCTCTGGGGGGCTTAGCTCAACCTGTCCTCTATTTCACTATCTCTCCTGAGCTTGGATTGTAGTACAGTAGGATGTGCCCACGGCCCTGCTCACACCCAGTCACTAGGATCAGAATCAGCTCCCAACTGTCCAGTAAGTAAAGGAAATACCAGCCAGGAAGGTGTTTCCATATGAACTGGGGGGGCTGAGCCAAACAAAGCTAGTCACCTCATTCCTGACTGTGACTGGGGCAAGCTGTGTAGAGGCAGAATATAGTTCAGAACCCCTACCCTAAGCTGTCACCTCCTAGCCAGCCATTTGGATACCTAGTGGCAGTGAAGCAGAGAATTTAAGAGCCACTTAGGAGAGGGCTAGAGTGTCTTCCTAGGCTCCAACCCTAACTATAGTGCTGAGGACACCTTTAGTGCTTGTGGACCTCTGGAAATGGGGGCAGATTAATGTGATAGGGTGGCTTCCTGGGATCTCTTCTTTGGCATTCTCTGGTTTTTGTTTTGTTTTGTCTCTCTTCCTGGCCAGTCCCCACCTCACCCCTCAGACCCTTCCCAAGTTTTCCTGGATTCCCAGATCTCCCCCTGGCCTCAGAACCTCCTCAAGTTCCCCTTCTTCATGTTGGACAGTGGCCAAGTACAGCTCATCTGGTCTACCTGTTACACATGCTTCTTGGGCGATCATTCCTCCCCAATTTCCTAAAAAGGAACCATGGGATCTGCACTTTGGTCTCTGTAAGTGAACTAGAGCTTACCAGGTCAGAGGCTAGCAGCAGGTAGCTGGTGGACACTCTCCATGCCTCACCCACTGAGAATAGACTTACCTGCTACTTACCTGTCTCTGTTGAGTTGCGCCTGATAGGCTGTTTTTGGTGATGGGGAGGGGGGATTGTGGTTACCCTCCCCCTGGAAGGCAGGAGGTCCGAGGGGAGAATGGGCGCTGCTCTGTCATAATATTTCTCTGTCTCTGATTCTGTGTCTCTGTCTCTCACACCACACGCACACACGCACACACGCACACCGTCAGACCCCTCAGACCCCAAACCAAATGGTGGGGCCCAAATTCCTGGGCGACTAGGGACGACCAAGGGTCTCACGTCGTTGGAAAGTGGGAGGGACACGGGCGCTGGGGGCCATTTCCCTCCAGCTAACTTGATGGGATTCAGCCTGTTCAGTCAGCGGCCTCTACTGGGAAGAGGGGTGACAGGCAGGTGGCCCAGCAGCCGCAAGCGTGGGAACTGTGGTTGCAGGTGCGCACTCTCTGGGTCGTGATGTCCCTCCCTTCAACCCTCCCCCGGGCTCTGCAGTGCAGACCCCAGGGTGTCCTCCACTGCGTTCCGAGCCTAGGACGCCCGCTGGGCGACCCCGCCCCCTGAGCACGCGCGGCCTCAGTTTCCCCGGGGTCTCCGTTTCCCGTTACCCCTGCCTGGGGCCTTCAATCCCCGAGCCCCATGGGGAGTGGAGTGTAGAAGTCAGGGGTCCTGAGTCCGAGGGGACGGTCGCATTTGTCTGTCTGTAGGAGGCAAGTTAAGCCCCGACGGCAGTCTGACGGCACCCGGCAGAAGTCACAGCACTCACCGTGGACAGAGGTTGGGGGACCACGGGGTCAGGGGTCCTTGCTGGCGTCGCTGTCGCACTGGCTGGGGACACCAAGGCACAGCGACCGACCGCTCGCAGCCGCGCGCGCTGGAGACTGAGCACTGCAGAGCGGGAGCGGCGGGCGGGGGGCGCGGGCGGGCGGGCGGAGGCGGGGCCTGGCCTCGTTTGCTGGTCAGAGGTTTCAGCAATGTCCTCCCCCACCCTGCGCGTCTCGGGTCGGGAGGGGGTTCCTACCCACCCGGTGCTGACCAGAGAGCCCCTGCTCCGAGCGTGGGGCTCAGTAACCCACAGGTGGGTGCAGAGTGGGGCGCTGCGTTGAATCTCCCTTGGCTGGACTAGCCCCCCCTCTCCCCGCCCCGAGGGAGGAGGCTGTCGCGGGGTCTCCTACCCAGGGCCGCAGGGAAGAAGCTACAGTCGCCCAAAGGAATCATGAAGTGCTCCACAGTCATTTCCAAAGTCAACCCTCTCACCAAAGCTCTGCCCCTCAGTACTGCCCTTTTCTAGGGAATTCAGCACTGGCATTAACCTGGGTCTTGTTAACAGTGACACATGACGTCACTATTATCGATGACTGTGTGCAGAAAGTTGGGTAGCTGGATCCTGCTATTTTCAGCCCAATTATTCCCTAGACCCCCCCTCTTCACTCAACCTCCAATTACTTGAGCAGCGTGATGGTCACCAGGAGGCTTGTTAAACCAGTCGCCTGTCCAGTCCCAAATGTGCTAGCTCTGGGGCTGGGGCAGAGAGCTACCTGACAGGGTTCCTACTGTAGTGTGTTCTCAACATCCATGGAGAGATGCCTGTTCTGGCCTGTTCCGGGGCTCAGTAGACCTCTGGGGATACCACTGGTCACCTTGCTTTGGAGTTTATTTCAAACTTTGTTCTTTCGGGGAAGGACTCCAACCAGTGTGAGGGTTCAAGAAAGCAGGCCTGAAAATCCTCCACCCCGGATTGTAGCAAAGGCCATCTTCACTGGAGAGACCAAACTGGAACAGGCTTCCAAAGGAGTGCTGGGCAGAGGCCTGTGTTCCTCATTACTGGGAAATGGGGAGGAAACGCCTAGGAGACTCCCAGGGAGCATACAGGTGAGGTGGATGTTGACACCTATCTGTATCTCAGGTCATATCTATGTCAAGTCCTGCACCCATCACCGAAGACAGGATATTGTCTTGCATGATGCTCAATTCCGACAATCAACCTCCAGCTTGGCACAGCCAGGCCAGTCAAAAAGTGTGATCTATTGTTGGGGACGTCAGATGAGGGAGGGGTCCTGGACTCTGTGCCCCACACTGTCCCTCTATAGGGGATAGGAAATGGAGTGGGGCAGCTGACCTTCCTCCCAGGATCTGAAGTTGCACCCACTAGTGAAGTCTTGCGTCAGGTTTCGCCAACCTGTTGGAACAAATGGCAGTCTGGTTGCCATGGTGATGGTAATGGCTTTGGGGTAAAAAGATGAGCTAGAGGCTGCTGTAAACAGGAAGTGGGGGGGGCACAGCCCCACTGCAGGGGCTCCAGTCTCTGAGACGCCAAGGAGCTCTTATCTTTAAAAGGGAAACTGAGATCCAAACATAGAGGTTTTGAGACATAGCAACAGACTGAGTCCCAAACCCATCCCCGACTCTAGTTTTACCTTGGCTCTTCCCTCCACAGACCTGTAGTGTGTGAGTGTGAGTGGTGTGTGTGTGTGTTGGGGGGGGTGCTGAGTGAATGACAACCCACTCCTGCTGTCATCTTTCTTGACTCATTTTAAGGCTGTCATGGGTCAGAGCTGCAGGGTCACCTGTGCACATTCGTCTTTTGCTCAGAGCCTCCGGTGTTGGGATTCTGGTCCAGTACCTGGAGCTCTGGCCAATAGCAATTAACCTGGCCCACCTGACGTTCTGACGTCAAGCTCCATTTAAGGCTTCCTACCTTCAACCCCTCCTCTTTCTTATTCTTTTCTCTCTCCACCTTGCCCCCTCACCCCCTCCTCTCTCTATCTCCCTTTCCTTCATTCTAATAAAGTCCCTCCATGTGAGCCCAGACTGTGAGTCTCTTTGCCGTGGCTCTGCCTGCCAGTATGGGGAGCCGCCCGAAGCCAACACAGGCACCCCGAAAATCATAACACAACACTCAGTTGCTCTCATCTGACCCTAGAGACTGCTGGTGAACTTCAGTTTCTGGGCTAAGCCTGAACCTGGAGCCAAGCTCCTATTGCAGGGAAAGGCAGGCTGCCAAGCGAAGGCTTGTAGGGTCAGAGACCAGGGGCTTTGGGACTTTGGCCAAGCTCCCCAAGGCCAGCAACGATCCATCCACCCGCTGAAGAGAAGTGGTGTTAGGGGTATGTGTGGCTCAGAACAGCCTCTGTTTGAGAAGCTGGTCCTAGAACTGCAGTTCCCACCAAGTATATCGTGACTTTCTTGCGGCCAGTATCCACATACTGGGCCAGGTCTGGGTGGTACTGCACATGAAGTTTTTGTTATTATTTTTGTTTTTAAGCCCAAAACAACCAGGTTCTTATGTAGTTCAGATTAACCTCAAACCTCAGCTTGCTACGTGGCCATGGTTAACTGACTTTCTGCTCTCTCTCTTTAAGTGCTGGAAAATACAGGCATGTGCCACCCCTCCTTATTATATAAGACATATAATGTCTTATGCATTATTGGGCACTAAAGCCAGGGCTTTGGGAGTGCTAGGCAGGAACTCTACCAATAGCTACATCATTAGACCAAAGACTGACTTAGTCAGTCTTTCTGTTTGTTTTCGTATAAAGCACTACTAAGGACCTAACTTAGGCTGAGACATGCTAGATCAGCAAGGGATAACCCCAGCTTCACATACTGTTTTCTGTAGGGTCCAGCTGGAGGGAAGCAAAAGAAGCAGACCTGGACAGGGTGCAGCCAAGAGCAACACACAGGCTATTTGGTGGGTCTGAGTCCATCTGTGAGGCTCTAGAGGGCCTGTTGAGGAACACAAGCTCTCGACACCTGTCTCATCCTCAGTACCAGTGAGGGTAGTGTGCAGCCTGCTTTCCTTAAGGGCCGGGTGGAGAAAAAGGACAAAGGCTCTTATCAGGAAACAGCTGGACACACAATGTGCAGCTGGCTTGTATGTGCCCTTCATTCTCTGCAGAACCTGGGGCTTTAGGCATCCTCTGTCTCTCATCTCTGGGACCAGAACCTTCTACAGACAGGATCTCCTGGAGAGGTGAGAAACCCTTCTGTCGTTTATCCTCCAAAAATTCAGGTGTGGCTTCCAGGCCAGGGAGCCATGATGGCCCCAGGTCAGGATCCCACCAGGTCCAATGACTCCTCAGAGGCACTAACAATACCCAGAGGCCTCTTACAGTCTCAAGAGCTACCAAATGCCCCCACCCCCAACTCAGTGTCAGGGTCAGGTGGGGCAAGTGTCCAAACACATTTCCTGAACCCTCCTTTCTGGAATTGGTTCAGATCAGTTCCTGCAGGTCCAAGTCAGTGCTGGGCCCTGACAACCTCGAAGTGATATAGATGTCTTTGGGCACTTTGTCTGCTGGATTGCCTAGGTATCCTTAGGTTTCCTCTTTGTCTGTGGGTCCAGGAAGGCCAGGGGGACCAGTAAGTCCAAACTGTTATTGTTGGGGGAAGCAGTGGCTAGGTTTTATAGCTGACCAAGTCCCAGTAGGGCTTGATAGATTCAAGGTTGTGCTGGCTAGTTTTACATCAATTTGGCACAAAGCTAATGTCATTTGAGGGAAGGAAACCTCAATTTTAAAATGTCTCCAAGGTTGGGTGGCAGCAGCACACTCCTTTAGTCCCAGCATTCAGGAGGCAGAGATTTCTGTGAGTTTGAGGCCAGTTTTAGGACAGCCAGGGCTAAACAGTGAAACCCTGTCTTGACACCCCCGGCCCCCCAAAAAGAAAAATAACTTGTCTCCATAAGGTTGGGCCTCAGGCAAACCTGTAGGGCATTTTCTTAATTAGTGATTGATGGGGGAGGGCCTAGCCCACTGTGGGCGGTGCCATCCCCGACAGGTGATCCTGAGTTCTGCAAGAAAGCAGGCTGAGTAAGCTGTGGGGAGAAAGCAGAACTCCTCCATGGCCTCTGCATCAGCTCCTGCCTTTAGGTTCTTGACATGCTTGAGTTCCTGTCCTGACTTCCTTTGATGATGAACACTGATGTGGCAGTATAAGGCAAATGAACCCCTTTCCTCCTCAAATTCCTTGTGGTCACTGTGTTTCGTCACAGCAACAGAAACCCTAAGGCCAAGACCATGATGAACACTATAGACAGAACACAAGGACCAACTCCTGGAAGCTACTTGGGCCCAAAAACCAGCTTGGAAACCCCACGGGCAGGGCCAGTCCTGGAGACTAGCATTCCTTAAATCCTATCAAAGACTTTAAATTATTTAAAGATTTTAAAACTGTGTATGTGCCTGTGATTTGTCTGTGTGGGTGATAGGAGCCCAACTTCATTCCTCTGCCAGAGCTTTGAGCGGGCTCTGTCACCATAACCAATTATGTCAGGATGAAACCATGGTCCCGACCTTTTGTTTCCTCATCTGTAAAATGGGCAGCCAATAATTTTGGAATTCAGCAGCTCTTTCTGTGGAAATTATGAAAGATCAACTAGAGCGACTTGAATGCATGAAGTCATCTCCCCCTCCCAACCATGAAGGGCAATTAGTTTCTATTCAGCTCAGTAGTAGGGTCAATAGGAACTTAGAATGGGTGGCCCCTGGGATAATGAAACTAGGCGATAGGCTCCTGAGGGCTGTTTGGAAGTTCCCATCTGATAAGAAAAACATGTTGAGAAGTCCTGAGTGGTTTGTAGATAGAAGCAGAGTAGCTAAGTGCATCAGGAACCCTGGCTCAATGTCCAGCAGGAACTAAACACAAGCCACAAGGGGGAACACGGGATAGGGCAGGAGAGCAGAGGCTCTGGCTGCCTGGCCTCATGTCAGCTTGGATGCTTGCTAAATGCACCAGCTGTCTGGGCCTCAGTTTCCTTGTTTGTCTACTAGAACATATTACTCATTTCATAGGGGTGTTAGGATGAGTCAATGAGTTGATCCACACAAAACTCTCAGAATCATTTCTGGCACAAGGTATTGTTACCTAAGGCCCTAAGGCCCAAAGGCCCGAAGAACTAGTCATTTGTGGGATTTCTGAAATCACAGTGAGTCCAGGAGAAAATGTGTTTTCACAAGTTGATCAGAGGCTGTCTCTCTCCAGCCCCAGCCCCCACCTCTACCAGACTGTTCAAGCACCCTTGGATGCTTGTAAAACTTCCTCCATCAAGAAGACCCCCCAAGGACCAGACCTTCCTTTAGCAGGCGTGGGGGATACTGTTGAGATGTGGACACTACAGGTGCGGTAATAGGTGTGGATGGTTGATGGGTATGAGGAACCCCACCCACTAAGACTATCGGAGTGAGAGGCAGGGAAGAGGAAGCCAAGGACACACCTGAGGGCTGCAGTTTGTGGAAATGTTTTAATTAGAGGATTTGTAGATACAGTGGTTAATCTGTTGCCCACAATTCCTTACCAATGAGGCCTCATGCTGGGATACCCTCCTCCCCACCATCTCAACACAGGATGGTCACAGACCACATTCTCATGTTACAAGATTTACATCTCTGGTAAGCCAAGGACTTGGTACAAAAGGAACATTTCATAGCTGGAGTCACTACAGTTTGCTAGAAACATCAGTTACTTTAGAATACTTTAACTATAAAATATATTGAATTTCCATATATTAACCATATACATGTGTACCTATTACTAAATGTAGTCGGTTGTTACAAAATAAAGACATTCTGGGAGCAGGCTACACACACACACCAGCCTCAACTCCCCAGAGGAGGCCCCATGCCACAACTGTAATTGTCCATTCAAATTCAATTTGGACTGTACTTGTGGCTAAACATACCCACAAGGCACTGGTAACCAAGTCTGCACGGTGCCACCAGCTGCAGGAGCACAAGTCCTTCCAAGTTCAGAGTGAAGACTCCTGACTGCAAACCTGGGCATGGGCCCAACCCTCCCTTGCTTGGTCCCTGAACTTGAGCCACTGGTGACTGGCTCCCACACCAAGGGTCTTCTAGGGGGCGGGGGTCTCAGGAACAAGTTTGATGGAGACTCTGATCACTGGCTATAGCCACTGCACCTCTGCCTCCCTATGCCCTGTAAGCCCCAAGTTTACAGACCTACCCTACCCTACCCTACCCTACCCTAGCCCAGCCCAGGTGTGGGCTTTAGAGCACTGCTAGATAGCAGCTTCACCTCAGACCAGGCCCAGCAGAGGATGTAGACAGTGGTACCTGGTCATCCTGTGCCAAGGCCATGACCATGCTGGTCCCCTGGATTGTAGGAGCTGTGTGCTCAAGACAAGGATCTGCTGTTTGCCAAGGCCGGTGGCAGGGTTGCCTCCTCCAAAGTACAAGGGCAGGGCATCAAAAAGCCTGAAGGCAGCTACCAGGGCCTACTGTACAACTGGCAGGCAGGGAGATCAATGTAGGCCACTATGTCTTTGGCCCTCACTTAGTCTAGATTAGACAGTCTTTCACCCTGCTGGGTTTACGGAGGTTGATGCAGAATCCGACTTCTTGAGGCTGGTACCTTAAAGCCCAAAGACCCAGGTGGGGAGAACAAAACACCCCTGTACACAGTCCTATTTACAGAGAACCAGATGAAGAAAGATGGAGCTGCATGGGGCCTGGGCACAACTCTAGCAGAAGCTGTGAGAAATCCTAGGTGCTGGTCCTGGGGCTCAGCCTTGGTGCTTGGCAAGGGCTGCAGCCACATAAGGAGGGCAGACATACTGAAGTACCTCCTCACATTTTAATGATGATAATGCAACAAAAACCTTTATATAAACAGTTTATTTACTCTAAACAGCAACACAGACAAAACGCCATATAAACACAAAGGAAGTGGTGCAGAATGGAGACGCTGGCCAACTTTGGATCTGAGGCTCATAAGCAACAGCCCAGGTTTCTGAGGAGGACGAGGGTGGGGAGGGAGGGACAGTGTGGTTCTGTTATACAGCCAGCTGGAGGCCAGAGCTCTGAACAGTGGGAAGGAAGCATGCCTGCATCCGAGCGCAAAGAAACTAGCTCCTAGGGGCTTACCAAGTACAAAAGTTTATCATTTTACAGCAGTTGAAATACTGACATCAATATTAAAATAAAAGCAAGTTTTACATAACAATCAAAAATACAAAAGACTGAAGGAAGAGACCCTGTATGAAAAACTGGGGCAATTCAGCGAATTGAGACTGTATATGCCAGTGGCGGAAATGGAAAATGGCGCCCGCTCAACCCTCCCAGGCGACTAGTAACTGTACGCGGCGACTGCGATCTGCAAAAGGTTGTAAACAAGTTCTTGCCAAGCCCATCCCTTCCTCGTCATGGAGCCACAGGGCCGCTGCTTATGAGGGAGCAAACTTCTTCGCTTGTGCCCGAACCCTTTTCTCATATTCCACTCTGTTTTGGCTGAAGAGGTCAAGAGAGAAAAGACAGTTAGACAGGGTGGTAACATGACCCACTCAGGGGCAAGGCGCAAAGTGGTACCCTGTGGTCACCACGATGGGGTGGGGAGCATGCCAGCAACCTCTGCTGGGAGGTTTTGTGGCCCCCTCAACCTCTTAGGAACAAAACATAGACCACCACATGGAAGATAGTGGCCTCAGCTACCTGCGTTATGCCTAGCCTCTTGCTGGGCTGCCCAGGCTAGAGTGGGAGGCACTCACAACACACTCCTACTACTAGTCTTCATCAGCCCTAACGAGCAAGAGCACCCGTGGGCATGAACCCACTGTTGAGACTTCAACTTAGGCTGGCCTGCACTGGATATGGGAACAAGACATTGTTTATAGGCTACACTCCTTAGGGCAGCAGTCCTTGAGGGTCTCACTGCACTACCCTGGCACAGCATGAACTGTAGCATACCAGCAAACTTGCCAAGTGTCTCTAGAGAAAGCCTGAGCTCAAGCTGCCTGGCCTGAGTTTAGACAGGGTAGCCAAGTGCAAATGACAGAGTCGTGTGCAAAGGTCAGCCCACAGAAAGAACCAGTACCAGAACACTAACAGCACCGGTAGGGGCTGTTTCTACCATGAGGACAGCAGCCCAGCTCTCATCCAGTACTACTATTATGACAACAAGGCACCAGCAACTCGGGAAAGGAGGGCATGAAGCTTCTACATATTGTAAAAACAAAGTGAGCGAGTGACAGAGATCTGGATGATGCCACAGAGAGAAACCTGGCCTGAGAACTACAGTAAGTGCTGGAGGAACAGAGCCCCTAATACTTAGGTGGGAACCAAACTCTAAGGCCAGCTGTGAACAGAGCGAGTACACAGTGAGAGGTTCCAATACCTGCTTCATGAGTCACATAGGCCCTGTGTAAGTAAGCTCTGCCAGGAGGCATACAGACCAGTAACAGCATACCACATAAGGATCAGGTTGAAGGAACCTTGAACACATGTGGTCAGTGCATAGCGGCAATGGAATGAATGTTAAGCTACATTCCCAAGGTTCTAGTGACAATTCTAGACAGGCAACACACAAGCACCAAGGGTTGGGTATATGTCCTACTTTCCTCTGGCTTTTTTAAAAAAAGATTTATTTAATTTATAAGTGCTCTATCTGCATGTACACCTTTATGCCAGAAGAGGGCATCGGATCCCATTTCAGATGGTTGTGAGCCACCATGTGGCTGCTGGGAATTGAATTTAGGACCTCTCAGATAGCAGCCAGTGCTCTTAACCTCCCAGCTGTCTCTCCAGCTCCTCCTCTGGCCTCTTCTCTAAAGGTACAGTGTGCATACCCACTCCTTTCTCTTCCTGCCTAGTTCTTGGGAGGAACAGACCCAGTGGGGTGATGGACCATATCAGGCCCACAGGCTAAGATAGAGGTGCCTGGAATTCTGCTCAGAGGATCCTTGCTCTACTCCCACTAGGGTGAGTAGAGGATTGGTCCCAGCTAGGATAACTTCAGTGCTGGCTTACTCAGCAGGATGAAGCACACACAGCCAGTTTGGTTTAGTTTTGTCAGCTCCCCTTCTGGTGCTATTCTAATTCAGAGGCAGAGAACTCTTTTGTGCCTCCTTAGAAGTCACCAGACTCCAACCTAGCTTCTTATGGCCCCACTCATTAGCCCAGAGGACGGGGTGGGGAGTGGGGCGGGGGGATCCAGGACACCAAAAACATGAGACCTCTCTCTATTTTGAGTTTTCTTTGCTGCCTACAGCACTGGTTCAACTATCATTCAAATTCTAACCGATCATATCAGCCACAACTCTTTTATACATCTATCACAGATCACTACAAAGTGGTCCACCAGTGCCGGCATCACCTGTTCTGTATCTGCCATCTTACCTTACACCATGTTCTGGTACCCTGTTCTTGCTCAGGGTAAGCTCCTTGTACACATAGTTCTGTTGCTGATCAGTGAGACATGCACAATTTCCTTAATGATTCTCTGACCACACCCCATGGTCACCTAGTATAGTGCTGCCACCCAGTGGGAGCTTGTGCCTCTTCCTCAGGGTCTCCCAGAGGAAGTATAACACCCCATCCTATCTGACAGGAAGGTTAGACAGTGGGTGGTGGCTACTAACCAGTAAATTGTGTAGGCCTCTGCTTGAGCTGGGTCTTGAATATTTGGTTCATTTAGAAGTTCTTGTATTCCTAACAAGATCTGTCAGAGAAACAAAAACAATGAGCTAATGTTGATGGGACTCGGGGGTCTGAAAAGCAGCCTTGGCCACTCCATACCTGTTTGATCGTGATAGCTGGCCTCCAATCCTTGTCTTCCTCCAGGATGGACAGGCACACTGTGCCAGAAGGATACACATTTGGGTGAAATAGTGGTGGCTCAAATTTACCTGGAGGACAGGGAGGGAAACGAATACTTCTGGAGCAAATGCTGTTCCCCAGCCCACACTGCCCTTGCCCTCCTTCCCGACACTGGAGTACCTTTCAAAGAAACTCAAACTCAGTAGCAAAGGGGCTAGAAAAGAGAAATATAAGAATACACCCCTTTCTCCTGAGCTAAACCTAGATACAACAGACAACTCTACTTTGAGGAAACTGGAGCAGCCAGGAGAGACCATGGCCAGGTCTGAGGAGGTGAGCCTATGACTTTCTGCCATGTATGTCTCTAGTCAGAGTGGTCAAAGTTTTAAGGCCAGAGGAAACAAGCCAGAATAAACATCCCAAAGACCTCCCCAGTGTGTGCAGACCACTTCACAACACAGGCTTCTAGTACATGTTTCTTTACAGCAGAAAAATCTGCAATGGTTAAGCCTCACTCAGGTACTACTCCACAGTTAATGCCCTAGGATGCGCCTCACTTTGACCTAGGCAAACTTCTCTACTTATTTTCAAAAAAGTACAAGTCTAAAGGCATCACTTCCCAGCTGTACACAGGTTTTGGACTGAGTTCCTAGTACTGTAAACAGTGGGCTGGGCAGCTGTGGTGGATACAGCTATACCAGCTACTCTGTAGGTTAGGCAGGAAGATTATGAGTTGAAGGCCAACCTAGGTGTCTTAGTGAAATTTTTGTTTTTCTTTTTAAAAAGAGTGATAGGGTTGGAGAAATGGCTTAGAGGTTAAGAACACTAACTATGCTTCCAGAGGATCTGAGCTCAATTCCCAGGCCACCCGTGAAAACTCACAACTGTTACCTGCCCTGTGGTTTTTTGTTTTTAAATTTTTAAAGACAAGATTTCTCAGTATAGTCCTGACTGTCTTAGAATTCACTCTGTAGAACAGGGTGGCCTCAAACTCAGAGAGATCTGCTGGGGTTAAAGGTGTGTGACACCACCTTGGGGATGTGGGGAGTAGCTGCTTCCTGCCCAGAGAAAAAAGTAAGAAAGTGTAAGCATGTGTCTTGCACACATGAAACTTCTGGTGCCCATAAAGGCAAGAGGATCTCCCTGAGCTGTTGCTATAGATGGCTGTGAATTATTCAAGGTGAATTCTGAAAGCTCAACTCAGATCCTTTGCAAAACCAGTACATTCTCTTAACTGCTGAGCCATCTTTCAGCCCCTCACAGGATCAAACTAGATAAAGAGCACTGACTGCTTTTCTAGAGGACCTGGGTTCAACTCCCAGAACCCACATGGCAACTCACAACTATCTCTAATTCCAGTTCTAGGGGATCTGACACCCTCAAAGACAAACGTACACATACAATTTTTAAAAAGTATAAATTTTAAAAATGCAGCCTGAGCTTCAGTTACAGTACTGTTCTAGAGCCGGCAATATGGTTCACTGGGTAAAGGCACCAGCTGCCAGGCTTACGTTTCATCCCTAGGACTCACATAATGGAAGAAAACTCATACAAATTATACTTTGACTTCCACACCTATACTGTTGCATATGTGCTACTTGCTCACACCCTAATACTCTAAATACAGTTTTTTGTTTGTTTGTTTGTTTGTTTGTTTGTTTTGAGACAGGGATTCCTCGTACCCTGGCTGTCTTAGAACTTGCTCCATAGACAGGCTGGACTGAAACTCAGAGTTCCGACCATCTCTTCTTCCCAAGTGCTGTGAATAAAGGCATGTACAACTGTCCACCTAGTTTTGTTAAATTCTAATTGTCTGTGAGCTTTAAATAACAACAACAACAACAAAATGCAGGATTGCAGCTCACCAATGGGATACTTGCCTAGCATCTGTGAGGGCACGGATCAATCCAAAGCACCACAAAAACAAACACTAAATTAATGAAGAAAGATGAGAGAACGAAACCCTGCCTCAACCCCGCCCCCCAAAAGATACAATTTATTTTAGCTGTCATGGAAGGCTAAGATCCAACCTTGGTCCTCTAGAAGAGCAGCTAGTGTTCTAAAGCACAGAGTCAACATCAGTTCCTGGCAGCTGCTTTAAAGGTGTGTCTCATCTTGTGTCCCTTCCTGATCAGAAGTACAGTGTGTTCTCAATAGAAGTCCTTCTCCAGCAGGCATCTTTCCCAACTAAAGGCTCATCTTTTTGTTCTCTTAACTGTACTTTTCAACAAATCCAAGTTTAACTTAACAACTATCACTAACAGTGTTTACTGTTGACCATGACCTGCACTGGAATCTGAGCTGGTCCCCACTAGCCCCCTCTGCTTTTACCCTCACTCCTGTAGCAACTGCTTTGAGAGGGATGGATCAAACATGGAGTCTACCATTTTGCTGTCTGGGGCATTGATAGGCCACATGCTTGCTTCCCTTTACCCTGGATATTTCCATGCTGTTACTAACGCACACATGCACCATCTGACTCCTGGTTATCAGCAATGAGGCTTCCATGGCATTCCTGCCTTGCCTTTGTACACACAGGCATCTCTACTGCTTAGATCTACAGGGCATTGGCAGGTCAGCTCTAGTGGCCACAGCAGTGATCTTCCAGAGAAATGCCAACCTTTACACCCTGCAAGTGCCCAAGAGTTCCTGCTCTCCAGCTCTTGGCTGCATCAGCCTTCTTCTTTTATGAAGGGTCTACTCTACTTCATGGCTGCTTAACTCCTTCTTGGTAACCTAGAAGAGACTGAGATCTTCGAGGTGTGCTCTGATACCCTGCATTTCCCTCACTAGCTAGAGTCTAAGACTGTCTTAACTCAAGGCCCACACAGATAGCCAATTCCCGTGGCCAGCACCTCTTATACTTCCCAAGCAAATATCTTCCACCCCAGGATCATGGGAAACCTTTGAGCCTTCTCCAAAGCTGCCCTATTTCCCATTCACTTGGCTGGGCTGAAGCTACAGACTGTGGCAAAGTGGCCTCCCACCTCATAAGCCGCCCCTAGTAGTTTCACCACAAACCTAGCGGGCAGGTATGGCTTTTCTGGACGATCCACTCTGTTTGCCTGTCTTTGTACTAAACCCACAACACCTGACCATGCCTCGGTAACTGGTGATCCTCCCATCTAACAGGTCTGGACAATCTCTTCACACTGGGTCTCTAGATGTCCTTTGCATCTCCCCACATACTCTGGAAGCTGCCTGATTGAATGGGACACCCTGTGGCATGTGCAGACCAGCTGGGAGAATGGTTATCCTCCTATGTAATTCCTGGGCTTCTCAGGAATGTTCATGGTTTCCAGCATATGGTGCTAGCATGAACAGCTCGGCTTTCAGACTTCCACAAGCTACAATCCATTTTTTCATTAAAGTTGAACCTTAGTTTTTCTTGTTGGCTGAGAGACTTCTTGCCTCATTGTATTTGCTTAGGATTTCAGCACCACATGAAAGCCAACGAGACAAGCAGCTGTGTCTTGTCTCAATCTTAGATGCCTATCCCCAACTTAAAAGAAAGCACTAATTGGTTGAGCAGTGGTGGCCATGCAGCACTTGGGAGGCAGAGGCAGGTGGACCTGAGTTTGAGGCCAGCCTGGTCTACAGAGCAAGCTCAGGACAGCCAAGGCCAAAGAGAACTGTGTCGACCCTCCTCCTCCAAACCTACTAATAACAGCATAGCAGAAAACACCAAGACAAGATCCCAAATGGAGCACAACTCACCCAGTGGTTCCCAGTGAGCTATATTCAAGTATCCTGGTGGAGTCATTGCAATGGGAAACATCCCACTTACAAACTAACTGGGAAAGCTCAGACCTGGCCTTACCCTGGGCAAAATGGTGGTGGTGGGCGCTGTATCCCCAAGCCAATGCTGCTGAGCTTGTCTAGCCTTCTGGACACAGACCTAAAGCCATGAAGGCACATCATTCGGTCCCTCAATGGGATGATGGGCATAAATGGGAATAAACAGGATGCCGCAGATTGGAACGAGGACTATTCTTTTCTCCTTTGGTGCTTTGAATTGAACTCAGGGCCTGATATATGCTAACCACTCATCCAACACTGGGGAGCTTCTAGATTCCTGCCCTCCTATTTCCCAGTGGAACCTGCAGGAGCCAAAGTGCCCAGGAGCTTAACCCTGAACTCATAACTTTCCCTCAGAAACATGCACCTCTTATCCTGGGACTTGTGATCCAAGCCACTCACCAAAACTAACTTTATCTCAGCACTGACACCTGCCTGCTGGGCAGAGCATCCATAGACATGGGTCCCAAAGGAAGGCTCTGGAAAGGAGACTGCAAACTCTCTGCAGAACTTACATTTTGGTGGTGAGGACGGATAGTCATCTTTGAAAAGCATCCGTAGTTTGAACAAACCTCCTTCCCATGGAGTCTGTGGGAAGGAAACTAAGGTCAGGTATGTGGCTCACTTGCCCAGAATTTCCCCCAAACTCAGGCCCTTTGGTCCTGTTCTCTAACTGTCCCCACAATATCACTGTAACTCTAGGACTAAAGAAGACCCCACTGTGCCCACGGGGAGCTAGAAAAGGGCTTTCCTCAGATAGGATGGAGACAGAAGCTAGCTAGAACATAAGTAGGAGGGCCTGCCAGATGCCAGAGGGCTCAGGACCCACATCCTTGGGTGTCTGAGAACCACAGTGCTCAGCAAACAAAGCTGGGTCCAGCAGCTTGTACCTGTATTACTCAAGTCAGCACCTTGGATCGTACCCGGGAGGGACAGTTTTCCACAGCTATCTCCTATGGTAGAAATACCACAGTACAACTGCCCCACTCTGACTCTCAGCAGATGCCAGGACCCACAACATAATCTGCAATAGAGCCCTCTACAGATGAACCCAAACCACATTTCTTCTCAAGCACTAAGCAGAACCTGGAGGTCCTAGTTTGAACAATGCCTAAAGTAATAGGAGACACCCTCTCTCACGTGCTTTACATGTTCTGGACAAGGACAGACAACCGGCAACAGTGAGGCCGATATGCAGGAAGACACCCAGCCCGTGCTCTCTGGGGGACCTGGCTATCAGGGCTCACCACTTTGTAGCCACTTTCATCTGTTCCTCACCCCAGAGCTGTAACCTGTTAGGGTAGCTGTGGTCAGATGTCATAGATATGTGAACCCAAGTCTTGTCTAGTAGCTCTGCTCCCTCACATCTCTTGTTAAAAACAGGTACAAAGCCAATGGCGGGTAGCCCTTACCCCCTTCTTTCCAGGGATAGCGCACTCCCAATTCATCAGGTTCATCGTGCCATCAGGGTTCTTTGTTGGGACAGCCACAAAGCCCTGAGAAAGAACAGTCACAAACAAACCAGCTGAGAACAAGCATGGATCTCACCCACTGGCTGAGCAGCAGGGGATACAATCCAACAGGAGGCCCCTCCTGGTGGCATAGAAACATAATGCTCCTTACAAAAGGGTGGTCCTTCCTCCAAGCTTTCCTTTCCTGGGCGAGTCGGCTGAGGGCAATCCCCGACATATTCAAAGTCCCTGGAACAGAGAGCACACAGGGAGGGTTAGCGCATACACACACTTCCACCCCAGCTAGAGGGCTGTGTCCAAGAAGCGGGTGAACTAGGCTGAAGTCTAGCTAGGCAAGCTGCCTTTGGAGCAAGTGCTGGCGCTATATCCCTCAATAGGTGCCCCCCAGAACACCTCCAGAGAGGCAAGCGGGCACAATTGCTGTCCCCTTCCTGGCAGGCACTGAACACCTGGAAAGACTTGGCAAGCACTAAAGCATTCATCTGAGTGCTAGCCTGGGAGTAGGAGGAGAGGTCAGGGACAAAGGGCTGCCCTCCAGGTACACCAGATCTAGCTCTTACATCACAGCTTGGAATCAGGCTGGATAGCAGGACAACACCACGGCACCACAGGGCAGAGAGCAGGATTAACTTCCATAGGTAGACTACCCAGACTAACCTGCGTCCTGCTATATATACTACAGCAGCCCACAGGCTTGACAGCTCAATCCAGAGACATCTTGTGACCCTGGGGGAAAGGAGAGCAAGCCTCGGGAGAGGGTTAGCAGCATCTGCCAGGTCCCATCTCGGCACACCTGGACAAGCACAGGTAAAGGTAAAGGACTGCACCCCCCCCCCCCCGGCCTATAGAAGGCCATCACTTTGACTCTGGCTCCAACCTGTTTGCCACCTCCTCACACTTTGCCTTTATCACATCAGACAGCAGCTAGAGACTCCCATACCTACAGAGCCCTGGGATCGAGGAGCATGTGGATCACAGGGAAGCAACCCCTTGAACAAGGATCATGCGGGGCAAAGGGTATCTTTCTTAAGTGGTTCACACTGAGCTGCTTCTCAGAGGACAAAAGTCCCATATGTGGTCCCAACTTCAGGCTTCCATCCTTCTCAGGTGGGGCTTCCAGCAGAACTTCCACCAACTCAGCCTGTTTTCAGCTCCAAGGGTTTTCTGACCAGTGGGCTGACCTACAGAATCTTTACTCTGAGGCAGAACCTTTAATAATCTCAGAACAAGAGAAGATTCTTGCTAGAATAGATTTCCGCTTCAGCCGTTTACAGATCTCAACCAGACCTTCATAGTTCCTGCTACTTATACTTAGTTCAGGTTGCCCATCTTACCTGCAGAGTCAGGACTCACCCTGCATTCTTGACCCAGATAGGGCCTCTCCAGCTCACATACCTGCCCAGAGTCAATGATCCCCGAGCTACAGGTGAGCTGAGGATTAGATAGGCACCTCCACCTGGGAGCATAGGTGTTCTCGGGCATTCCCTCAACAGACACACTGGTCAAAGCACTCTGATAGAGCCTGCACTGAGGTCTTAGGTGGCTTGTTTTTTAGATAGCCTGAAACTCACAACAATCCTGGTTAACTCTTTAGTATTGGGGTTATAGGCACAACATCTGGCTTCTAGACACCTTACCCCACCCTTCTTGAGACAGGGTCTCACCATGTGGCCATGGCTGACCCAGAAACATACTCTGTAGACCAGGCTAGCCTTAACAAAATTGCTTGCCTGAGTGCTGGCATTAAAGGCCTGCACTACCACACCTGGCCCTAGACCCTTTTTTGATGACTTTATCAAAAACACAAATAGAAAAGGACTGGGACTGCCAGCAGGGGTGGCTCATTACCTAGGAGCCCAGGTTTCAGGAACTTGGGTGAGGTCACTATAAAACAAACACACAGCAAAGCAGTGGTGGCACACTCCTTTAATCCCAGCACTTGGGAGGTAGAGGCCAGCCTGGTCTACAGAGTGAACTGATCTACATAGAGGAACCCTGTCTCAAAACAACCAAAAAACAAAACAAAACCCCAAACGCTCAGTATTAGTATTTTTAATACCATATAAACTCAAAGTCAACACAAAGAAATTCTTTAAGAAACACAAGCAACCAGGATAAACCTGTGACAGCCAGCCCAAGTGCCGCAAACTCCAGTTCTTGAGCTCAAACTGTACAAATTAAAGACTCAAGTCAGAAACAAGAAGGCTCAAGCCCCAACCCAACCTGTCCTTTCCCTTCAGGAGTAGAGCCTGTCTAAAACATGCATGTCCACTAAGGTTCCACCAAACTCCCAAGACCTGCCTGAACATTCACATCTCAGGAAACATAAGATCCAGGTGGCACTCATCTAAGAGGTAAAAACAGGTTGCTGCCCATAAGGGGCTCACTGCTGACAAGAGACAAGTACCAGCCCTGAGCTGTCTGGTTCAGGGGTTAGGGGGAGGCAAACCCAAGGATGTCAATGACTGGAGCAGAGCTGAGAAGCCTAGGGTTTCACTTCCAATGTGTCCCACTTTTCAACTAGTTCTTCTCAGTGGACAGGTCTAACTGCATCCTCTGGCTCCTGGGAACTTGCCCCTCTAGCTTCCCCAACTGAGGGTAGGTTGTAGAGGAGCTGCCACCCCCACTCAGCCAATCAGATGTCAGAAGATCCCAAGCATGTCTGGGTAGGACTTCCAAACAGGTTCCTGAACCCATGGCCAGTACTATGGAGAAAGGAGCCTGGGACATTATGCTGGACAAAGTTATTGGGACAGTCATAACTGACCTCAGGAGAAAGGGGCCAGCGCAGAAAACTCTGTCCTACCATCCAACTGTGATTATCCTAAGCATGGAAAACAACCTAGGAGCTACATGTGGTGAGTCATGTATATACACCAAGAGGACCACCAAGAGTTCAAGGTCGACCTGGGCAACAAGGAGACGTTAAGAGATGGCTCTACAAGAGTTCTTAAAGGCCTTCTGTCCCACGGTCATGGAAAGTAGCCCTCGGGACACACCTGCAACATCTAAGCAGAAACGTATTCTTCAAGACAGTGCCGCTGCTCCCAATGGCGTTCCAAAATCCATTTAAATACAGCGTGCCTTCCCAAGTTAACAGCCACTTCATGAGCAGTAAAGTTTAGTGGTGCAAAACCAAAATAACCCCCAACGACCAGAGACAGGTAGGGAATACAAGCCTAAATCTTCTTACAACACCAGAGTTCCTGCAATGCGCCGTGTTTGTCTGGCGACACCACCTATGTCTGAGTATGAACAAGGTTGCCTATTTCCACCCACCACGATTTACTCGTAGGCATCACAGATACCAGGTACTACGGCTGGCTCGGATAAAGGCTAAGCGGCCTCTTCCACACGAATACACACCGCAGGCCCTAACGACAATTCGCTAAAGATACAAGGCTGTTTCTTAAGTTTCCAGTGGCAGAGACAGCTAGGAGAGGTCAGGACTGCAAATCACCCACAGCCTAAACAGCTTTCGAATCGGAACAAATTCCCCTTCGATGCCCATTTTCTGTTGCGGTGGCAGGTAACTCACCCACTAAAGCAACAGTTCCTTAAGAAAAAAGAGCAGTGGGACAGAGAATGCGCACAAGACACCCACAAAACCCAAAAGACAAGCCCAGCGGCTGGGCAACCGACGAAATGAAGCAAGCCTTCTGCTGTGACTCCGGTGCTTACAGGCCGCGACACGGCCCAGCGCTCACGGCCTTCCTGCTCTCCCGCTCGCCCAACCGCGGGCCCCAGCACCGCCCAGAACGTGTCTGGTGGCCACTGGAAAGCTCAGATCGTCTGTGGAGGGGTCGGCGGGCCTCGGTCCGCCAGGAGTAGGGGAGTAGTAGACCGTGTTCCCAACCCTGCACTCTCCTGGGGCAAAGCGGCTGGGCCCCAGTGCCCCGAGGGCCCCCCTCGGTGGCGGAAGGAGGCCGTGAGCGAGAGGAGGCCGCGGCGCCTCAGCTCGGCACCTCCCGGAAGCTTACAGGGAACGGCGGCGACGTGGGGAGAGGATCAGAGTGCGCGCGGGGGCCGGTGGCGGCTCACCTGGGCGACCGCAGCCCGGACCGTCGCGGCGGCAGAGGCGGCGGCGCTCCTTTGTCTCGGGACTTCCCTCCGCGCCCGCCGCGCGCAGCCCGGAGCGCAGGACCCCAGCGAGCGGGGCGGGGCGGGGCGGGGCCTGAGCTGGGCTGCCCACGGCACGCCTGTTCCGAGCACCGTCGCTCCCGTCCCGTGTCCTACGCCGTCTAGACTACCACACGCTTCCCGCTGCCTACACCCGGCCGCCGAGCTCTCGTTGCCCGCGTCCGCCTACGGAGCCCGGGCCCAGGGCACTTGTCCAGGCAGGCGGCTCCCTGGACGGCCGCACTCTTAAAGGGGCCGCGTTTTAGGCTCGAGGGAGCGTCTACAAACTCCTCTTCAGGATAAGCGCGTCCACTCGAGGACACGCCAGCGAGCCGTGTGGAGAAAAGGAAACCGAGATTCCCAAGGGTCGTCCGGATGCTCAGAGGGCACCTTCCCGGGCATAGGCCCTGGAGGTATCCTTGGGCTTAAGGCCCGGGTACTGGGAGCAAAGATTACTGAGGCCTAAGCATCTTAGGAATCGTCGCAGGACGGTACCGATCCAAGGAGCGTTAGCGCGCTGTGAAACTTTCTGCAACTGGCAGGCTCGGGGACCTGGGCGGGACCTATCTCGAATCTACCCAATGAACTGGCCTCTTACAAAGGGCCACGCGCATGCAAAACCGACGGGAAGCGAAATGTGGATGCTCCCTAACTTGCTGGCTGGCCCTTGGTGGGGGAGGGGATCGGGTCTGAGCCTTGGGGGAGGGGCAGCAGCCTGGAAATCACCCCCCCCGCCAAGCCCCGCCACTGCCCGTAGCCTACACCTCAGTTCCACCTGAAACGCCTGCGCAGCTTCTGCTGGCCCTGCTGGACACGTTCACGTCGCTCTGTGGCCTGGTCCAGTTTTCTCGGCCAGTCCTCAGCAACCCAGCCGATGCCTTCTCACCGACGGGACGGTACTTAGAACCGTCGGCTGGCCCCCTGGTGGCCACCCCGGCACCTGCTCCTCTTCTTGGCACGTGCCGAGACCTTCAGGGGCCAGTACCGGCCAAGGGCTTCCTGGGACCTTTGAACTATGTGTCCCGGGGTCCTGGGGACGCAGGAGTGACCAGCCTTCACCCGTTCACTTACTGGTTTCTCCATCCTTCTACTTACCACTCCCTCCCCGCTTTGTCCACCTTCTCTTGGTTCCAAAACAGGGACCACCATCCCATCCATGTCCCTTTCCCATAACGGCCCAGTGCTTCTTGGAGCCCAGCTGTAAATTCCTCCTGCCGTTTTGGAAGAAGAGTCAACACAATGAGCACCAGATCCTGAGAGACCTTGAACCCTAGTAGGGGCTGAGTTGTAGACAGGGTCTGTTTAGATACGATCCTCCTGCCACCCAGCTATAGCGGTTGGTGACCCCAGAAGGTCTGCCCTCCACCACAGAAGGCATCCATCTTGGATCTGCCCCAGCCTACACAGCAGTTTTCATGCTCTTGGGCCCACGTGTTGACCCGTCACACCCCTAGCCTGTGTACCCTTAGGAACCAAAGTCAGCAATTGGGAGTTCTGAGTGGCCCACCAGGAGGCCAGTGACCCTTGAGGACCCAGTAATTTTTTCATTTTAATTCTTTTAGTTTAGGGTCTCATGCGTTAGCCCTGGCTAGCCTCCAACTCGAGGCCGACCTGGAACTTGTTCATGTGATTCTACTCTTCGTCTGTTACACAAGTAACACCATGTCTGCTTTGGAATCTACATTTTCAGCTACCACCAGAGTTGAGCCTGATCTGGACTCCTGACTATTGGGTTTTCTGCAGGAGTGAAGCCCAACATCGAGGCGAGGGGGGCAATGAAGGGCAGAGCTGGGACGTGGAGAGGCCACCTGGCCACACAAACTACAGAAGGCTGTAGAGTAGGAAAATATTAGGTAAAGCCATAGTTTCTACTTTGCTGAGTGGATGCAGGAGACACTTGCCATTGGTTCTGGGTGCCAAGTTCCAACCAGCATAGAGAAGTCACATCTTTGTGTTGTACCCGTGACAAGGGACCCCCTCCCCCCACCTCAAAACAACCAGGAGCTGGATCCTATGCAAACATAGAGGGTCAGTTTATTCTTTTGGACAGGTTCGAAGGAACTGGACCGAAACCCTTCCGACACAGTGGAGGAATTCCGCCCTGAGCTCCGGGGTGAGGGATTTTTGTTTTTCCTTCCTTCCTTCCTTCCTTCCTTTCTTCCTTCCTTCCTTCCTTCCTTCCTTCCTTCCTTCCTTCCTTCCTTCCTTCCTTCCTTCCTTCCTTCCTTCCTTCCTCCCTCCCTCCCTCCCTCCCTCCCTCCCTCCCTCCCTCCCTCCCTTTCTTTTTTTTAAAGCTATGTAAGTGGGGTGTTTCACGTCTTGGCATTTCAGGATTGGGTAAAGGGGTATGGGGTACAGTAATCTTGGAAACTACTGGCTGAACTTTTGGTGTGAAACTAAGTTTCGAATCTGACTTGTGCTAGAGGAAATGTCAAGAATGGTGGTGATGGGTTGGGATGGGTAGGAGACTACATCAGCCTAGATGATTTTATTTTTCAGCACATGTTCTTGGTGGATGGGGTCTTGACTGGGGCCAAGACTATGGGTATAAAAGAGAAACAAAGATTGAAGTGGCCTAAGAGGTCTGTGAAGAACCAGTAAATCCCAGTGAAGTTTTCTGGCTGTTGTGCGCACCAATCCTTTTCCCAATCACCTTATAAGAATCAGTAAGTGGAATGCTGTTTCTTAAGGCCCCATGTTGCTGAGTGCCCTCTCCTGATTGTTGGGGTCCAGCTCTGCATAAAATGCTGTGAACAGAGGTTAGGTTTTAATGAAGGATTTACAAGCAAAAATATGAATTTGGACTCATACCTCATTTCATATGAGAGGGCTAGCTAATATCATGACAAGCCCCTAATAACTCAGTTAAGTATTAGGCCGCAGTTCCTGCATGTACTAGGCCTGGGCCACCCCTCCACCCCCAGATAATAATCAAATAAAGACAAAGCCTTGGACTTATCCAGACTTGCCCCCAAATGGAAAAGCTATAGCCTTAGCCCACCCCTGCTGGCCTTAACCAATTAGAAACATACTAATATGATTGCCACTTGCATCAGCCAATTTAGGTAGAATGATCAAACTTTTTATAATTCCTTCAGCTGTGCTTAAAAGGAGCTTGTGAGCTTCTCCCATGGTGTTGCCTCACGTGCATGTGGTTTAATAAACATTCTTGCTGATTGCATTGTGGGACGTCTCAAAGACCCTAACACATATGAAAGCTATTCTATCCAACATGGCTATAGAACTCTTGAAAGAGTTTGACAAGGTATTTGGCAATAGGTTTTTTGGTTTGTTTTGTTTTTGGATGTGATATAGCAAAACAAACCAAAAACCCCACAGACAACAGGGCTGGAGAGATGTCTCAGCAGTAAAGAACTGTTGGTGCTTTTGTACAGGACCTAGATTCAATTCCCAGCACCCACATGATGGCCACAACCATCCGTAACTCCACTTCATCCAGATCCAAGGAATCTGATGCCCTCTTATGATCTCAGTTATGGATTTGGTGCACATATATACATTCAGGCAATACACTCACACACATAAATCTTTAAAAAAAAAAACCAAACCTATGCATTAATGATTATCAGTTGAGTCATAGGCAACCCATAGAATAGTAGAAAGTTTTGCCAACCTGCTTTTTTCTGCTAAGGGCAAATATCCAGAACATATAAAGAAAACTGGACAAGAACACCTTTTCCAGCTCAGGTCTGGATGCCGTTTACTTCCTCCTCACATTGAAGGTGTATCCCTGATCCGGAGATTCTCTCAGCCTAACCGAGAATCAGAAAATGCAGAAATGGCTGTGCCTTCCCTTCCTTCCTGTAATGGCCAGTCTTGATTGTCAACTTGATTTAGAATTACCTTTGAGGGATTTTTCTTTATTGAATTATTTGAGCACTGTCTAAGTTATTGTCCTATTGATGTGTTGAAACGCCATGACCAGGTGCTGGAGAGATAGCTCAGTCATTAAAAGTGTTGGCTACTCTTCCAGAGGTCCTGAGTTCAATTCCCAGCAACCACAAGGTGGTTCACAACCATCTATAATGGGATCTGATGCCCTCTTCTGGCATAAGGCATACATGCAAACAGACCACCCATACATAAAATATATAAACAAATAAAATAATTTGAAAAAAACCCACTGTGACCAAGACAACTTATAAAAGGAAGCATTTAACTGGGGACTTGTGTACAGCTTTAGAAGGCTAGTTCATGATGGTCATGGTGGAGGATAGAGGGAGCAGAGGCAGGCAGCTGTGGTACTAGAACAGTGTCTGAGAGCTTACAACCTGATCACAGGCATCAAGCAGAAAGAGAGAGACTTGACCTGGCATTTGGAAGAAAAGGGGGCTATCCAGAGAAATCCACTCTGGCCCTGAAACCAGAACAAGTGAAAGAAACAGCCTGGATCTGAGACCCAAGTCAGTGAAAGAAACACTTTATTCCTTAGCCAAGAACCAAAGAAACATGCCCTGACTCTGAAACCAGCACCAAAGAAACATACTTAGTCCCTAGAATCAGAAGTCAGTGAAAGAAACGTGCCCTGGCCTTAGAATTAAAGTCCAAAATCTTAAAAAGGCCAATGAAAGAAATGGAGTTTGGCCCTGAAATCAGAGCCATCTCTGCCCCTGACCAATGAAACTAACCAATCCCTGAGCATCCCTAGAGAAACCCTATCCCTAAGCCCAATATAAGTCCCTCTGCCTGTTCAATTGTTGGCTGTTCTTTCCCCCTCTGGTAGAGGCAGTCACTTTCCTGTGTTCACTGGATTCCAAGAATGAGAGATACCTGTTGGAGGTCTAGACTGTCCTCGCCAATAATGCATGTCCTCGCCAATAATGCATGTCTGAGGTGTTACGATGAGGTCCATTCAGATGAGTCAAGAAGGATATACTGGGGTTTAAGAAATGGCCCTGTGGTGGAGGTAGGGGCGCTGGAGAGATAGATGGCTCAGCGGTTAAAAGCACTAACTGCCCTTCAGGGGACCTGGGATTCAATTTCCAGCACCCACATGGCAGCTCACAACTGTCTGTAACTCTAGTTCCAGGGGACCTGACACCCATGGCAAAACACCAATGCACATAAAGTTAAAATTTTTTTTTTTTTAAATGCCCCGGGCAAGGTGGGAGAAGAAACAGTCAAGATTTCAGCAGAGCAGCCCACAAAGGAATAGATACTCAAAAAATATATATATTAGGGCTCTTTGTCAAAGAAGTCACCAGTGTCCAGAGTGGCCAGCTGAGCAAAGGTTAATGGAAAAACAAGTGTGTAACACTGGGAGATGCCCAGATTTGGCATCTGATCCCCTGGAAAGTAAACAGCTTTGGCTCTCTGCTGCTCCCTAGTGAGGACATTGGGAATAGTGATGGCCTGAGGCAAGTGACTGGGGTGTGAATGCAGTGGGCTTGTCTAGGCTGGGTTCATTGCCAACCTAGAGGGAATCCCTTCAGTGACCTGAGAGCAGAATCCAAAGCCATGCCTACAAAGGGGCTTGTGTCCCTGGTCAGACTGAAGTCATCCTACATCACACACCTGCAGCAGACATTAGCTCCCTGTTTCCATTAGCTTCTCCGATGCTTCAGGATCTGGGTGAGCTGCCACATTGTTTTGTCAAGCTTCCCGTTGTCCAAGGCAGCTTCCCACACTGAGACCCTCCAGTCTTACTGGGAATTTCTCTGCCTTATAATGTTAAGGGTTGTGAAGTTACACTCACTTTCACCAGTAAGAAGACTAAGTTATCTTCTAGATATATGCATTTGTACATGTGTTTTAGATACAATGTTTCAAATATAGTGCTTTATGTTTTAGTTAAGATAGCACTTATGGGGACTGAAGATATGTTCTGCTTGTCTCAGGACCTGAGTTTAATTCCCAGCACCCACATCAGGCAGTTTCCAATCACCTGTAACTCCAGTCTAGGGTGATTTGACTCTTTTGTCCTCTATAGGCACCCATATTCACATGCACACCCCCCCCCACTAAAAATATAATGAAATAAATCATAAAAGATATTACTTTATTTTTATTAATAAAACATAATAACAAAAAAGCTAAGAGCATGGCTCAGTGAGTGGTAGAGCTCATCTTGCATGTGCGAGGTCATGTATTCTATCGCTGTTACTGCAAAACAACAAAATGTGTCATTTTGCTGGTGTGGTGGTGTACTCCTGCAGTCGGGAACTCCAGAGGCCGAGGCAGGAGGATCAGAAGTTCCAGGCAGGTCTGAGTTACTTAAGTCTTTACTTCAAAACCGTCAGTCTCACCACCCACAACAATTTTTTTAATTAAAAAGTTTTTATTTTATGTGTGTGGGTATTTTTGCTTGCCATGTATGTGAACGTACCACAGACATGCCTGGCTCCCAATGAGGCCAGAAGATCATCTGGAACTGTAGTTACAGATGGCTGTGAGCCGCCATGTGCCTGCTGGGAATCGAACTTTGGTTGTCTGGGAGAGCAGCCAGTGCTCTTAACTACTGAACCACTTATCCAACTCCCTCCACCAATTTTTTTTTTCTGGGAAGTATTGTAAAGAAGAAATAGGCAAAAATAGTCATCAAGGACATATAAGAACTATAAAAAGCTACAAGCATGCACAAATACACCCAACCATTCATTCATCCATCCATCCATCCATCCATCCATCCATCCATCCATCCATCCATCCATCCATCCATCCATCTATCTATCTATCTATCTATCTATCTATCTATCTATCTATCTATCTATCTATCAGGCAGCATGCACCACATTCACTTATTATGTGGTATGTGCTTGCCTACATCATGGTGCACACATGTTGGCCAGTGGACCACTTGTGGGAATTATTTTTTTTCTTCTATCATATAGGTGCCAGAAACAGAACTCAGGTTGTCCTGCTTGGAGGCCATCACCCTGACACACTGCATCAGTCATCTTTCAAGCCTGCAAATACATTTTCAGTGAAAAGATCTTTTTAAAGAATAAATGCTTCCGGGTGGTGGTGGCACACACATTTAATCCCAATATTTAGGAGGCAGAGGCAGGTGGATCTTGAGGCCAGGTTGGTCTACAGAGTGAATTCCAGGACAGTCAGAGCTACACAGAGAAACCCTGTCTTAAAAACCAATAAAATAAGTAAATAAATAAAAATAAACAAATGCTTCTGGATAAGAAAGGATTCTGCCTTGTAAAATAAGGTTTTATCCCCAATTAAGCTATTGTTCCAAAACTGAATTAGAGAGCTGGTTCAAAATTTAGTGCACTGTTATAAAACTATAATTATTTGTTTGCAACAATAAGGCTTTCACTTTTTCTTTTTTTCTTTTCTCTTTTTTCCTTTTTTTTTTTTTCAACACACAGTTTCTCTTTGGCTGTTCTGGAACTCGTTCTGTAGACCAGGCTGGGCACAAACTTACTAAGATCTGTCTGTCTCTGCCTCTCAAGTGCTGGCATTAAAGGCATGTGCCACCAAGGCCAGGCTATTTCTTTTTCTCAGACTGCTTTTCCTCTGAGTTTTATTTCTATCAGCACCAGGACACCTTCTCTGGCATCTGTAAGACACACACAGAAGGGCTGTGGGTCCTCAAGGACATGGCTCCGTCCTAACCCCAATCCAGATTATGTGAGAAGAGCTCTTTCCTCCCACAAGTCCACACCCTTTGAGATCAGAAGCCCCAGTTCCATACAGCGTGACCTGTAATGGGTGCTGGGCACTTTGGAGTATCTGTGCCAGATGTCAGGAAAAGTGTGTGTGTGTGTGTGTGTGTGTGTGTGTGTGTGTGTGTATCCTGGGGATCAAACTCAAATCTTCATGCATGCTAGGCATGTGCTCTACCAAAAAAAAAAAAAAAGCCTGAAACCTTTGAAAAAGATGAGTTTAGAAAGAAGTGAGAAAGTGAGGGCTCTATAGGGTCAGTGATGCTGGTCATCAGGGTCAGGCCAGGGGCTACTGTTGCATATGTTCTGGTGCCTGGTAGCTACTGTGAGGCAAAGTACAAAGGCTGTAGGGGGCATGGAAGTCTCTGTGCTCACAGAGAAGAGCTAGGAGAACTTAGAATATTTGTACATGGGGCGGTTCCTTCAACAGAAGCAATGAATAACCTGTTGTGATCTCAGAAGGCTGGACTGGACAAGTTTTCTAGCCTGGTGACCTTTGTGCTATCTGTATGACCAGAGACCATACTGGACACTCCCAGAGTCTTAACATAAGCTTGTTTGTCTTCTGCCAGTCTGTAAAACCTATCTTTATGGAGGTGTTACATGTACTTTACATAGAGATTCAATGTAGTCATATTGGTTATTTATTTAGTTTTGTACTCAAGGAGATTTATGTATCTGTGCACATAGGACTGAGTTAATTAATAATTCACCAGAAATGTTTTTACCAAATGGCAATTAATTTTTTTGTTTTGTTTTTCAAGACAGAGTTTATCCTGTAACTAACTGGCTGTCCTAGAGCTCACTTTGCAGACCAGGCTGCCCTTCAACTCAGAGATCCACCTGCTTTTGCCTCCCGAGTGCACCACCACCACCCAGTTTGTGTTGCATTTAAATATGCCTAAAATAAACTACAGACTCATAAAGTTTGAACCAACACCAGCTACTTAGTAGAATTGAAATGAACTGTAGTTTTGCCTCCCAAGACACAGAGACACCACAGGCAGCCACCACCTTAGGAGAGTCCCTGAGACAGAGCAGATTATATCAGGCAATCCCAGAATGCAGGATGGTGGTGGCCTTGGGCTGGACAGTGGAGAGAGCCTGTTGGGCTCTGCTGGGTCTGTTTGTGCCCACCCCATGTTGTAGGGTTAGCTTTTATGAGTTTGTTTTTAGTTCAGTGGTTCGAGGCTTTTATTTTTTGTTTGTTTTGAGACGAAGTTTTATGTAGCCCAGATTGGCCTTGAACTTGCTAAATACCCAAGGATAATCTTTAACTGAACTTCTAAACTTCCAGCCTTTCTAAGTGCTAGAATTCTAGGTGTGTACTGCTGAGTTGGCTTTATGTAGTGCTGGTATCAAACCCAGGCCTCCATGATACAGAAAGGGGAGGGGAGAGAGAATTCAGGCTGCAAATGTCTTTAGGTTAGGTCATCTTATTCCACTTCCCTACACCCTCCCCTCGACTAGTGTTCTAACCCTTGACCTATAGAGCCCTCACCTTCTCACCTCTTTCTAAACTAATCTTTTTCGAATGGTAGAGCACATGCCTAGCATGCATGAAGATTTGAGTTTGATCCCCAGGACACACACACACACACACACACACACACACACACACACACACACACACACAGAGCCCAAGTCAAACCCAAATAAACAAAAAACTAGCATGATGGAGCATATCTATAATTTCATCCCTCAAAGGTAGAGGCAGAAGCAGAAGGATTAGGTCACAGGACTGGAGAACCCACTCAGTGGCTAAGAGCACTGGTAGCTCTTGCAGAGGACCTTGGTTCAGTTTCCAGCAACCATACAATGGCTCACAGCCATCTGTAACTCCAGTCCTGGGGTATTCAAACCCTCTTCTAGCCTCTAAGGACAGTACATGTGCATTGTATACAGACAAATGCAGACAGAACACTCATACATAAAATAAAAGTAAAGGTTAAAAAACATTAGAAAAAAAGTTCAAGGTCATTCTTGGCCATATAAGTCAAGGACAGTCTGAACTTCAGGAGACACTGTTTTGTTTTTACACAATGGAGTGTTACTCAGCCCTTAAAAACAATAACATCATGAAATTTTCGGGCAAGTAGGTGGAACTAGAAAAGATCACCCCAAATGAGGTAACCCAGACCCAGAAAGAAAAACATGGTATATACTCACTTATAAGTGGATATTAGCTGTAAAGGACACCCTTGCTACGATCACAGACCCACAGAGGCTAGGTAGCAAGGGAGCTTAAGGGGATGCATGAATCTCAGTGTGAAGAGGAAATAGAATAGACATTGCTGTTGGATGAGGTGGAGGTTCTGCCTGGATGTAGGGATGGGGTCAGGAGGGACCAGGTTGGAGGAGGATGGAGTGGAATCTGGGATCGGCTCTGGGATGAGCTAGAAACCTAGAGCAACCTATGAGGGTGACCTAAGCCATGGGGAATACAGAGCCTGAACTGGTCATGTTCTGTAACCAGGCAAGACTCCCAGTGGAGGAACTGGGACACCAACCCAGCCACAAAACCTTAGACCTACCCTTTGTCCTACCTGCAAGATGGGCTGGAGTAAATAAATGTGGCCCAGAAATTGTGGGAGTGGCAACCAATGACTGGCCTGACTTAAGACCCATACCATGAGAGTAAGCTCACCCCTGATGCTGTTTTTAAGTGTGCCTTCTCATCTGCAAACACAAACAGCAGAGTTGCTCCTGGATCCCAGACTAAGTGGTCTCGTAGCACCAACCAAAGGCCCCCAAAGAAGGCAATTTTAGCTAGGAAATACGTTCACCTGGGCTGTGACAGGCAGCCGAGAGTGTCTCCACCCTGTCCACGTTTCCATAGGGCTGGTCTCTCCAATCGACCCCTAATGACCCATCTTAACTGAAGCCTGCAGGCCAGTGGAGGGCGCTGAAGACCTGACCAAGAAGAGAAAGACCAGACTTTCACTCTGGCCGTGAAGCTCATTCAGGTCTCATACTTCAGACTGCACGATTCGGTAATGTCCCTCTCCGAATACCTTGGATCTCTTGGCCCTGATGTCATGCAGTGTGGGTGGAGCAGGAGACGATGCCCAAGAATTCCATCATCTGATTAATCTGTGTTTGCAACCCTGTATCCAGCAGGGCCAAAGAAGGCACTAGGTTCGACTCACTTAGGGTAGGTCTCCCCACTGGGACCCAACACAGTCACAGCCCTCTCTAACTGCATTCTGATGATTTGGGGACATGGGATCAGAAGGGGTCAGTAAAATTCCTTCCCCGAGGAAGACATGAACAAGGTCCAGTTTTTCCTCCTAAGGTCCCAACAAATCAAACTATGATTTGACCATAGTTGCCCAGAAAATCTGATGAGCTTCTTGGTTTACTAACAGCACAGGTTAAACCGTAACTCTGAGGGCAGTTCATGGAGGCAAGAACAGGTGATCCTGAAGCAGCCCCCTCGATGAGAACAGGTTGGACTGGGAGGAAGATGGTGGTGTACTGTGGGCAGAGATTTGGGTGAAGGATTTCTGAGATCCTCTCCAGACTGTAGAAAAAGTCTCAGTCCAGATATTTGGGGGCATTCTTAGGCTTATAATGAGCTTGGCTCTCTTTCATCGTCCCCGTGGGGGGGGGGGTCCATCCTCCAGGAATGAACTGGAAGCCTGAAACTTTTGGAGTTTAGCTTGAGTAGCGGAAGCTCTATGAAATGCACCATCTGAAGAAAACAGTTGAAATCATCTGCCACCCCAAGGAAAATGAGAGGTTGTCTGCCTAGGTGGCCTCAGACACTACCCTGTGGAGACTTCAGGCCATGGTACTTCCGTCTGACCACATCTATTCCATTTCTAGCCTAGCCTCCTCTCTGAGAGTTTTCTAGGGCAAGACGTGCTCGGTGGCTGGCTGGAGTCAGAAGGAAGGGTCAGAGACATGGTGGGCTGAAGTTAGGAAAGGCAGCCATGTTAGATGAGTCACTCTGGTGAAGGCCCCTCACCCAATGGTGGAATCTCTAGGACCCTCTGTAGCAGCCATGGGTGCCAAGAAATGTGTTCTTTGCAGCTCTGTTTGGAGGCAGCAAAACATGTGTGGATACTGGCTGGTTCCACTCAGAGGCTCTGAGGAATCCAGCCTTGCCCCTCCTTGTCCCTGGTGTGACTGCTGATCCAGTTCAGTGAAATAAGTCAGTCACAAAATAGCAAGAAGTGGGGCTGGAGAGATAGACGGTTTAGTAGTTAAAAAAAAAACAAAAAACAAAAACCCAACTTGCTGCTCTTGCAGAGATCTGAATTCCCAACATCCACATGGCAGCTTTTTTTTTTTTTTTCTTCTTTCAGTTTTTGAAATAGAATTTCTCTGTGTAAGAGTCCCGGCTGTCCTAAAACTCACTTTGTAGACAAGACTGTCCTTGAACTCACAGAGATTCTGCCTGACTCTGCCCCTCTAGTGCTGGGATCAAAGACCCACCTCACTACCTCCTAGCTGGCTCTCAACCATTTTTAATTCCATTTCCAGGGGATCTGACAACCCCTTTAGGTCTCTTTAAGCGCAGCACTGAAGTGATGCACACGCAAACAATACCCCAAATTAACTTTTTGGTTTTTTTTGAGACTCTGTCTTTGTAGCCCTGGCTGTCCTGGAACTCATATCAATCAAACTGGCTTCGAACTCTGCCTGCTTCAGCCTCCTGAGTGCTGGGATTAAAGATGAGCATCACCATGCCCAACAGAAGTAAAATAAAGCTTAAAAAATGACAAACCCCATATGATTCCAGTACCCAGGTCTCCAGAGAAACCAAAGACATAGACATAAAAGTAGAATGGCTGGCCTTGAGTGTCAAATATTCCAGATGAAAAGGGTCAGAGCTGGAGGACCGTGGTGCTGGCTCTGGCTGTCCCCAGGCAGATGTTTAGAACCCTGTACCAGGAGTATAGGCTCCCACGCACGGAGCCGCACTGGAAGTCGGGATGCTTTACGGAGCATGGCGATTGAATGCTTCATTGCTGCTGTCGCCATGTTTAATTCTTTCCATTATCGAATGATCTACTATTTGCTCATCTGGTTGCTTTTAAAAGACTGACTTAAAACCAAACAAAAACCTGAATCTGCCCTGCACTGTTTCAAGGTTTTGGCTGCGCATGAAGTCAATAAAAATGTTTGCACACAGGTGTTTGTTCAAGCTGCTTCTCCCCAACGAGTGAAAGGCTAGCCTAACTTCATCCTTACTGGCTGCTAGAATTGTTTGGGGTTTTTTGTGTGCTTTAAATTACATTTTTAATTAATTAACTTATAGTGTGTTCTTTCTTCATTTCTTTCCTTATGCTCTATTTTCATTTCGATCCAGAGTTTTCAAGTCTTCATTGTACCCCAGGCTCACCTTGAACTCACACAGCTCCCCTGCCTCAGCTTTTTGAGGGCGTTGATTATAGTCATGAGCCACTATGGCTGGCTGGTTTTCTTTCTTTCTGAGGAAGGAAGAGTTTTGAATGTGATGAAATTCAATTCCTAAAACTCCAAGGAATCATTTCTGGTTAAGATTTGGGTTAAATATCTTATTTTTGTTGTTTGAGCCCGAGCTGGAGCTTATTAAGTAAAAGTATTACCATAGATTTAAGCAGAGGTATTAGGGGAGGAAGAGAAAGAAGCATTTATGAGGAGGGTGGTACACACACTTAGGGCTCTGGCTTCTCCAGAGAGAGAAAACTGTCACTCTTTATTCCCTGTGGCAACACATCTGGACTCCTTTTTACAAGCCAATATTTGTATCTTATTCTTAGTTTATTTTAATCAGTTAACCAATTTAGTTATTCGGGGACTGGGGCTTGAGTCTAGGGCCTCAAGGACATTAAGCAAGCACTCTACCACCGAGGGGCATCCTCAGCCTAAGATTTGTATTCTGGCTGCTTACAGTTGTTCCCTCTGTTTATTGGAATAATTGATGAACTCACACTGTCCCCTCATCTTAATGTGACTTTATACACTTCAATCATTTTCTGTGCCTACTCTCTCCCTGTTGAAACCTTTCTTCTGGATCTCTATCTGCACGTTTCCCACTCAGATAACACATTTATCTCTTCACTCTGATCGCTCAAACCCCCAACAGATAACATTGCAACTGTTAATTTGGGGTCACTGTGGATACATTTTTCTGCGGTTAGCATATATTATCTATGTAAGATACAGTTGCTGTGATGGCGTCCTTCCATGTCTGTTTCTGCAACCGGCTTTCCTTTTGCTACAGATGTTTGTCTCGGCTGTTACAAAACCTGCCACAGGTCTCATGAGTCCTGTACCGGAGAACACATTCACACTGCCTCACCCTATGCTCAGAGGAATGTGCCAGGTCCTAAGATGTTCATCTCATGGGTTAAAATGTTACTTTGTGGTCAGTCTGCATCCACTGTTGCAATTGGAAAATTCCAAGAACTGAGAATATTTTTAACATTGGCAACTGATTTATTAATAAGCAACATGATATATATCATATACATATAATTAAATAACAGGTCATATATAACTAACTACCTTAAACTTGGGGTTTTTTTTTCTCAAAATGTAAAATTAGGATATCTGTGGTGGTGCACATCTATCCTAACTTATAATTCCTACACTTGTGAGACTGAGGCAGGGTGGTTGAGAGTTCAAGGTTAGCCTGGTTTCTGATCTTCAAAAGTAAATGAATAGACGGGATCCAGACCTTGCCTGCTCTCACCGTCCACTGCAGCTCTATTGTCTCTTTGAAATCTCTTTGGCATGTCCCTGGGACAGGACTCAGCTAGGAGCAGGGAATTTGGGAAGAAGCAGGGAAGGATGTGTGTTTCCAAGGGCGTCCCTGGAGATTGTTGGCAGAGGGCTGGAAAAGCCAGCAGCATGTGTTCTGGAGTCCCCATCCCAAGGGACAAGGATTGAGCATTTATCCTTCAGCAGCTCCTGTGGATCAGCGGAACCTAGAAAGTCCTGTCGCTCTCTAGTCTGCAGCAAAGCCCGTAGAGCTGCACCCTAGGCCTGGAAGTGGAACCTAGCCACACAAAGGTGCAGAAAGCTGAGCGTGGAGAGATCTCTGCTGAAATTTCTCCACTGATACTTACTGTCCAGCTCTGACAATCTGAGTTTCACACCTGGAACCCATGTAAAGGGGGAGGGAGGTAGCTAATATCTAATCTCCAAAATATGCGGTGGCACAGGCAAACCTGCACTCACATACACATGTCATACGTGCACGCATACGATTAAATAGTAAATGAATAAGCCTGACTCTGCATTTGACATAAAGGGCTCTGAGTTGGTCTCTGTGGTGTCAATGGGATTTTTTTTTTTTTTTTTTTTTTGCAAGGTGTGTGTAGGAAGGAGAAATATAAACTCCAAAGGGAGATTGCCCTGAAAGGCCAGGGGTCTCTGAGTCCACATTAGGGTTAAAGCTGAGGGGAGCATGTCCCTTAAATGGAAATGCCCATTTGTGTTCGTGGTGGCAGGAATCTAGACACAGCCTATAGCCTCTCCAGTTAAGATGGGTAAATTCCTACCTCTATTTGACCTTCTTCTCTTTCTTTCTTGGATGTACTTGTTTTTGTTTTGAAATGATTAATTTATCTCTACATGTCAATGTTTTCCTATACATATATGTATGTACGTCATGTGCATGTTTAGTATCATGAAGATGAAGGCCAGAAGAGAGTATCGGATGCCCTACAACTGTAGTTACATTCGACTGTGAGCCACTATGTGGGTACTGGGAACTAATCTTTGTTCTCTGTAAGAGCAAAAAGTACTCTTAACAACTGAGCTACCTCAGTTGTGCTGGTGGCCACATCAAGGGAGCAGCAGGTGGCAATTGAGCTTCCGGAGTTCAGATCATCAGAATGCAAGGTACTGAAGGGTGAATCTCAGATAGGCAGGGCCCCAAGGACTTCAGCTACAGACTGTCTCTTGCTACTGCTGTGCCTTTATATGTCTGCCATTGCTATTTTTCTTTGGTATCTGGCTTGGTGTGATTGGGTGTAGGGGAATGAATTCCCATTGCCTTTAATGTAATGTGGTTAATTCATCAAAATATCCTGTTCTACCCGGGGCATTATGAAGATGATTTCCTCTTAAGATGTACTGTTTAACTGAAGTAATGACTTTATACAATAATGGTGTTAGTTTAAATAGAATTTTGATAATTAAGAATTTCTAACAAATACAGTAAAGGGTAATGATAGGGGTTAGTGTAGTGGGGAAATTAATGTGGGTAATGGTAGGATACAGTGTTGCCCTGCCTGTGATAAAGCAGGGGCTGTAGAGCATAGAAAATAGGACCAGAAAGTGTCACACAGCTAGAATTTAGGAGTTGTATAGACTAGGGCTTAGTTAATGATTAAGAAAAACAATGGAGACCCAGGAGTTAAACCAGTTCGGTCCAGTTTGTTGTACAAATAAAGGAAGCGCAGGGCCAGAATAGGATTAGTAACAACAGAATATTCCCTTATTTTTCGTTATTCTTCTGTCCCATATCTTCTGATAGGATACAGAGATTTTGTATTTTCCTATAACAAGTATGCCTGAGTGCTTGAGTTTAGAGAAGGAGAGAGCCACACCCCAACTCTAAAGCCAGCTTTAAATTATAATTAAGCTGGGACTTCAACTTACAAAAAATAGAGGTTAAGCAATGAGATTTTCCCCGAAAGAGTATACTGGTACCAATAGTTACGATACTCTTTTGCTTATAAATTTTCCTGGATAGCCTCCCTTTTGCTTTAAATGTCTAGATGTCCAAGGTCTTTTCACTTCTTGAAGATGGGTATTTCCAGTTTTTTGAAAAGACAAAAACAAAAACCTGCCCCCTGCCCTTTGTTTTTTTCTTACAACTTAAAGAATTGTAATATGGGTAGATGAGCCATCAATTCTTATTTTCATGAAGTTTCTCTGGTTCAAATCAAGTCTTTATTAATTTTGATGGTATCCATAACTTCTCTTCAACTGTGGAAACAAAAGCAAAACCCCTTCCCCAACGTAGCACATACCCTGGCTTCCATTCAGAGGTTAGTACATCTTTGAATTAAACAGGCTGATTTAGTTCCAATGCCTTTCAGCAGCTGTTGTTCCTTTCTCATTAGCATTGAGAAAATTCAAAGTTAATAAAGCATTATGGAGTCTATCTCTGGGGGTCTTTGTTATACCTTTCTGTTTATTTAACATATCCTTTAGGGTTAATTTGATCTCTCTATGACTACTTGCCCTGTAGGATTGTGTGGTATTCCTGTAATATGCTTTATATTATAATAAGCAAAAAATTGTTTCATTTTACCAGAGATGTATGCCAGAGCATTGTCAGTCTTAGTTTGTACAGGTATTCTCATGATGGCCATAACTTCTAGCAAATGTGTGATTACAGAGTCAGCCTTTTCTGAACTCAAAGAAGTTGCCCATTGAAATCCTGAAAATGTATCTATTGTATGATGGACATATCTTAATTTCCCAAATTCTGTAAAATGAAATATATCCATCTACCAGATATCATTTCTATGTATACCTTTAGGATTAGTTCCTGCTGGCAATGGAGTTTGGTTATAGAAAAAACAGGTGGGACACCTTTTTAGAATTTCTTTGGCTTGTTGCCAAGTGATAGAGAAATCTTTTTTTAATCCTTTGCTATTGATGTGATACTTTTTATGAAATTCTGAGGCCTCTAGTACATTTCCTATTAATAATTTATCAATTTCATCATTTCCTTGTGCTAAGGGACCTGGCAGACTCGTGTGGGATCAAATGTGTGTTATATAGAAGGGATGATTTCTAGTCCTGATTATTTCTTGTAACTGAATAAATAATGAAGTTAATTCTGACTCATCATTAATAAAATCAGCCATTTCAATGTGTAGAACAACTCTTTCTGCATATTGAGAGTCAGTGACTATGTTAAGAGGTTTGGTAAAGTCCATTAATACCATCACAATAGCATATAATTCTGACTTTTGAACAGAATTATAAGGGCTTTGAGCTACTTTACTTATATGTTCTGATTTATAAACTGCCTTTCCTGATTTGTTTGCATCAGTATAAAATGTAGGGGTTCCCGAAATTGGTTTATAACATACAATACAAGGAAGAATCCAGTTAGTTTTCTTTAGAAATTCAATTCTTTTGCTTTGAGGATATTTGTTGTTAATATCTCCCAAAAAATTACTACAGGCTGTAGTACGAGGTTTCTGGCCCTGACATTCGGGCCTTGCCTCAAGGTTTAGGCTCACAGACCCACAGACCCACAGAGACACACAGATGCATATGATAGTTTTAGGCTGATCAGCCTCAGGCCCAGGCACATTACTTGCTAGCTCTCTCCCCTTCATCTAACCCATGACTTTTAACCTGTTCAGCCATGGGGCTAGGTACCTTTTCTCACAGCAGCATAGTTGTCCTCTGCTTCTTGAGGCTTCTCTCTGGTGTTCTGCTCTGTGCTTCCTGTTCTCAAGAGTTTTCTTAGTCTGGTAGCCCGCCCACACTTCCTGTCTACCTTTGGCCAATCAGCGTTTTTTATTAAACCAGTGGGTGGGACAATTGTTCACCGTGAAACAACACAATACCCCTACAACAGGCTCTTTGCCACGGTTCACTTTCTACCCAAAATTGGTCAATTTCTTCATTAGTTAAAGATACAACAATTTCTGCTGAGTCCAGTCCTATTAATTGACGAAGTCTTAATTTTCCTTTAAAAATCAGTTCAGAAATCTTTTCCACATATGTCTTTAATTTCTTTCTCCGTTTATGTGGAAGAAATATTCATTCCAACATAACATTTTCCCTTTGCATTAAAATTCCTATAGGAGAATGCTTAGAGGGCAAGATAACTAGAATGCAATTAAGGTCTGGATCCACACGATCCACATGTGTATCCTGTAATTTCTTTTCCACCAAAGCCAATTCTTTCTCAGCTTCAGGTGACAATTCTCTTGGACTATTTAAGTCCCTGTCTTAAGGTTTGAACAAATTATCCAGTTCATCATTTTTAACTCCAATTGTGGGTTGTAAATCGGCAATGTCTCCTAGTAGTCTTTGAAAAATCATTAAGTGTCTTCAATCTCTCTCTCCTTTTGGGGTCTATTTTTTTGGCCCATTTTGTATCCTATATAATTAATGGAATCCCTTCTTTGTATTTTTTTCTGGGCAATTTGTGATCCCCAAGCAGGCAAAATTTTTTTCACTTCTTCAAAAATTTTTTCTAAGATATTGATATTTGAATCATCCAACAAGATGTCCATGTAATGACAAATTATAGATTGTGGGGATTTGTTACATATTTGTTCTACTGGCTTTTGTACAAAATACTGGCACATAGTGGGGCTATTTTGCATTCTTTGAGGGAGGAACCTCCCCTGGTATCTCTTTACAGGCTGAGAATTATTATCAGTGGACATTGTAAAGGAGAATTTTTCTTTGTCTTGTTCTTGTAAAGGTATTGTAAAGAAACAGTTTTTTAAATCAATAACTAGAATAGGCCATTCTTTAGGTAACCGAGAAGGCAAAGGAATCCCAGACTGTAGAGAGCCCATTGGCTGGATCACTTTGTTTATCACCCTTATGTCTGTTACCATTCTCCACTTTCCAGATTTCTTTTAATAACAAATACAGGAGAATTCTAAGGGCTGGTTTGTTCTTCTATATGATGAGCATCTAACTGCTCCTGTACCTGCTGCTCTAAGGCCTGCAATTTCTCCTTTGTTAGAGGCCATTGATGAACCCATATAGGCTTCTGTGTTAGCCATTTTAGAGATAGTGTTGTGAGTGTTTTTGAAAGATCAGCAGCTGTTTTGCCCTGTTTCTCTATAACCTGAATGGTCTGTGACTGTTTCTCATAATACCTTGTAATGTTTTTCCTGGAACCGTGTGCTAGTTTATGGCTTATTTCTGTGTTTGGAGGAATATTAATCTGTGTGTTCCATTGTTGTAGTAAATCTTGTCCCCATAAATTTATAGCAATGTTAGCCACATATGGCTTTAATATTCCTCTCTGTCCTTCTGGTCCTATACATTCAAGCCACCTTGCACTCTGTTTTACCTGGGATATTGACCCAATACCCCAAAACTGAACATTTACCTCCTGAAGGGGCCAACTTGGATGCCATGACTCTGGTGAAATTATTGATACATCCACCCCTGTGTTCAATTTATTTGTACTTTTAATTTTGGCGTTTGTTCATTGATAGAAGCTTGCCAAAATATTTGCTTTATAATTTTTCCTGATTTTTTTCTTTTTCTATAGATTTTCTATCATTCAATGTAGTATGTCTTTTTAAAATAGGTTTTAATTTTTTAATTGTTCTGGGAAGGTGTTTCCTCCACAATTATAGGGTAAGATTGGATTGGATTTGATATGGGGGCTTTTGAAAGCCCCCTTGGGGCATTTCTCAAGGGCAGAAAGTTACTTTGCCTGTCCCTTGTTGATCTGCACTCATTAGTCCAATGTCTTCCTTTTCCACACCTTCTGCATACTCCAGAAGGGAGGGGCGTTCTCTTGGGATTATTCCTAACAAAAGGACTGTATCTGGGAAAGCCTTGTTTACAATCTCTTTTTATGTGACCTTGCCTTCCACAATTGTAACATTTAACATTTTGACTTTTTTTCTCATACCTCTAGAAATAAGCTCTCCTACCCAGTTATCATGACTGTCATATGACTCTAAATTAATTGTCTCACGAATCCAATCCTCCAAAGGTGTTGACCTTGCTTTTAAAGGTCTAAGTATTTTTCTACATTGTGCATTAGCATTCTCAAAAGCCAGTGATTCAATTATTATTCACCTGGCTTCTGAGTCCAGTACCATTCTGTTTACTGCTGAGACTCCAGAGTTGCCAGACAAGCCAGAAGAAGCAGAGGACAACTATACTGCTCTGAGAAAAGGTGCTGAGCCCCACGGCTGAACAGGATAAGAATCATGGGTTAGTTTAAGCATAAAGAGTTAGCAAGTTATATGCCTCTGGGTCTTAAGCCAATCAGCCTAAAATTAATGTAAGCATCTGTGTGTCTTTGCCGGTCTGTGGGTCTGCGGGTCTAAATCTTGAGGCGAGGTCCGAAAGTCTGGGCCAGAAACCTCTTACTACACCAGTTGTTTTAATCTTGCTGTTGGGAAATGTGTTCACAGACTTCGGTGTGCATCATAGCTAAAACAAAGCTTTAAACGATGACTTCATGTAACTAAAAACAAAGAATTGGATGGTTAGTTGAGATAATTGGATAGGACTCTAAAATATGAAAAGCAAAATTAGTAACCTGTTTTTCTGGCATCTGTTAAAAACTATTGCCTATGCAAACAGTTATGGCTGAAAGGTTCCTGATCTATGAGATGTTTAAAAGATAAATGTTTAACTGTATGTGGGTTCTTGGGGATAGTTTGTTTTTCACCTGTAAGTTGTAAAATGTTTAATCATGTAAGGGAAATGGGAAACTCGTTTTTACTTGTATTCATTGTAACCATTCACGTAAACAATAGAATGTAACCATATTGTAATTTTTATGTTGCTTGAAAGGTTTTGCTGGGGTATATAAGCTGGAAGGGAAAGATAAAGGCACAAAAGGAAAGCATCGCTAGAAAAACAGAACAGAAAAAGAAAGGAGTAGAATCAGCAACAGAAGGAATACTAAAAAGAACTAAGCTTTGGCCCAGAAGAGTCCTCGTGTGTCTGTCTGTCTGTCCAGTAGCTGGGCTGGGCTGCACCCTCTCTTCAGTTTCTCTGACCTGCTGACGGCTGCCATTCATCAGCACCCTAGGTGAGATGCTGACATGCTGGAGGTGTGTGTGTGTGTGTGCGCGTGTGTCTGTGTTTGTGTGTCTGTATATGTGTATGTGTCTGTGTGTGTCTGTGATGGGGGGGTCTGTGTGTGTCTATTTGTGTGTATGTATGTGTGTCTGTAAATGTGTGCGTGCCTGTGTTTGTGTGTTTATGTGTGTCTGTATGTGTCTGTGTGTGGGTGTCTGCGTGTGTCTGTTTGTGTCTGTGTGTCTGTATATGTGTGTGTGTCTGTGTTTGTGTGTCTGTATATGTGTGTGTCGGTGTCTGTCTGTGTGTGTATCTGTATGTGTCTGTATGTGTCTGTGTGCACATGTCTGTGTGTGTGTCTGTTTGTGTGTATGTGTGTGTGTCTACGTGTATATAAGTATGTATGTGTCTGTGTGTGTGTTTCTGTGTGTGTATCTGTGTGTGTGTCTGTGTGTGTCTGTGTGTCTGTGTGCATCTAAGTATGTGTGTGTTTCTGTGTGTGTATGTGTGTGTATAAGTATGTGTGTGTCTGTGTGTGTGTTTCTGTGTGTGTATAAGTATGTGTGTGTGTGTTTCTGTGTGTGTGTATCTGTGTGTGTCTGTCTGTGTGTGTGTGTCTGTGTGTGTCTGTATGTGACTATGTGTCTGTGTGCGGGTGTCTGTGTGTGTCTAAGTATGTGTGTGTTTTTGTGTGTGTGTTTCTGTGTGTGTATGTGTGTGTGTATAAGTATGTGTGTGTCTGTGTGTTTCTGTGTCTGTATGTGTGTTTCTGTGTGTGTGTCTGTGTGTGTTTCCCTTTTTTCACCAGCCCCAGAGAATTTTTACTCTCTCTCAGATAGAGAGATCAATTGAGTGGTTAGTTCATTGACTCTGTGGCTCCCCCTCAATTCCTGAGCTGCCAAAGGCTGGTCCTTCCAGTAGCATCACCCCCATTTCTTTTCCCTTCCTCCCCTCCCCTCCCCTCCTCCCCCTCTCTTTCTGTTTTCTTTCTCTCCCCTCCTGTCTTCCTTCCTCCCCCCTCTTCCCATCTCTTTCTCACTTTCATCCTTTCCACAGGATCATATGATATAGGGCTGGCAGACCTGGAGGTCACTATGCAAACTCATGGAACTCAGGCTTAGCCTGATTAAAAGCATGATGGTGCACACCTTTAACCCCAGCACTCAGAAGCAGAGGCAGGTGGATCTCTGAGTTCGAGGCCAGTCTGATCTACCAAGTAAATTTCTGTCTTGGGAAAAAAACAATAAAAAGAGGAAGAAAAGAAATAAAAAAATCAGGAAAGAAAGAAACCAAGCTCTCTCAAGTGCCAGATTTCTAGGCACACTTCCAAATATTCGCCTCAGATAACTTCCTGTTAAAATCCCTAGAAAGAAGTATGAGCCAGTCGCATTGGCACTAATACAAACCAGCACAGACAGACACTGTGTCATGGATCAATTACAGAATTTTTATTTTATTTTATCTTATTTGGATGGGATCTTATTATCTAACCTTGGCCTGGAGCTCCTTATGTAGATCAAGCTGGCCTCTAATTCACAGAGACCTGCCTACCTCTGCTTCCTGAATGCCAAGATAGAAGTCATACCTGGATGAATAGTGAGTCTTAGGACTATGAGATGATGGCTTAGTTTCCTTGCCTTCACAGGTCCTGTGTCAGGCACAGATATGCAAGGCAGTGTTGAGAGGTATCCTCCGTGAGGGCTATGGTCAGTCCTTTACTGTCCAAAGTCTAATAAAAAGATTAACTGGGTGGGTGATGGCTCTGGATCTATCAGGGGTGATGTGGTCCCTGGCGAGTATGAAGCTCAGAGTTATTATCTATTGTCATAGTGATTTGAATGACAGGGTACAGACCTAATCTGGGTACAGCATTGAGGAGCCTCCCTGGAAGAAAGCCTGTGACTCTGTGGCTTCGGAGGTCAGAAATAGGGGCCAGAGTTACCTGCCATCACATGGGAAGGTGTTCTGGAGGGTCTGGCTAACACATGGCATCCGTCTTCCTCCCAGCCCATTTCTAAGTATTCCCCAGCTATCCGTGTGGGTAAGTGGCATTCAGCAGTGATGTGGTCCAAGACAGGGGCTGGTAACTGCTCACTCTTGTTCTTGTATAACTTCCCTGTTGCAACACTGGGGCAGAGGTAAGTTCTGGTTAGGTCCTGAGGTCTTCAAGATAAGGTGTGGAGGCACATGCCTGTAATCCCAGCATGCAGGAGGCAGAGGCAGGAGGGTCACTGCAGGATTGAGATCAGCCTGGTCTGCACGGCAAATTTCAGGCCAGACAAAGCTACAGAGAGAGAGCTTGGTTTTGTTTGTTCATTTTTTTGGCTTTTCAAGACAGGGTTCTCTGCATAGCCCTGGCCATTCCGAAACTCACTCTGCAAACCAGGTTGTCCTGGAACTCAGAGATCTGCCTGTCTCTGTCTCCCGAGTATGGGACTAAAAGCATGAGCCATCTCTGCCTGGCTGAGTTGTTTCACTCTTGACCAGGAATCTCAGAAACTGAGAGAAGGGGAGGAAAACCACAAACAAATAAACAAACCAGGGCATGGTGGCACAGCCTGGTAATCTCATCACTTGGGAGACTGAGGCAGGAGGGTGATCCAGGTTTCAAGGCCAGTGTGGGTTATATAGCAAGACCCTGTCTCAGAAATGAACAAGCACACCTCCTAAATCCATCTGAATCCTTCTCACTCATTGTAGGTCCCCTTCCCCAGACACTTTCAAGTCACTCAGCTCAGGGGACCAAGAAAGGAACCAGACAATGGCTCACACTGGAAACTTATTCCTATATCTACCAACCCTGGGTGCCAAGATGGGGCTGTGAGCAGAGATGGCTACCCATGGGTCGTAGGCCTGCAGACATCACCTTCTCCCCATCCCCTCACACTGATGTACCTCTGCCTGACGTGACCTCATTAGGACCCCAATCAGTCTGGTCTACCCTAATGACCTCACTTTCCCTTGATCATCAAATAGACCTCTTATCCAAATATGGTCATGTTACAAAGTCCTGAGTGGATTTGGGGGCACAGTTTAACCCACAGCAGCGTCCCCCTTCTCACTGAACATACAGAGCCCCTCAAATCCTATAGCATCAGGACACATACTGGTCTTTGCTCCTGTATCCAAGATGTTCATGTCTCCTGCCCTCCTCAGCACACACTCAGAAAAATGTCCTGTCTTCTAGGCCTCAGATGTTTCTAATAGCACCTTCAGGCCTTCCTCAACCAGCACAGAGAGGTTATAGGACCAAGGCGAACCATTCCTCCAAGGGACCCATCTGTTGCTTGTGGCTTCATAGATGTATCTTGGGTCCGAAGAAGCCCTGGACCCTAACAGAGGAGGCAGACAGGCTCAGGGGATGCCTGTCATGACTTTGGAGGTTCCTTTAAGGTCTTGGTAAGGCAGGGCTTCTCTACTTCTCCAAGATGGATGTTCTCGTGAACTGGTTTAGCCACTGCCAAGGACCTAGCTGTCTGGGAGCTGGAAACACTAGAAGTCTGTAGTGTTAAGGATCTTACAGCAGTGGTAACTGGGATGTGGATCTCGGTGCCTGGCTAACAGATCCCTTGGCTTCTCTCTTTCACACTTCCATGTGCATGTCACCATAGAGGTGGCCATGTCCCCTTGGACCCAATTTTATGCTCTGACATAACAATTCTGCAGGATTCCCCCATGTCAGAACGACCCTACAAGACCTTTGAGAGTGCAGCTCACATACTGGGGTGTCATTAGCTCCAGGTGCCAAGTTTCTGTGGGAGTGGCAGTGACTCTAGCCAAGGACAAAAGGAGACCATGTCAGAGTCTCTCCTGCAGACTAGTCTCTCCATCTCGTTTTTCTATTTTCAAATATCCAGTTTGCAGCCTGACCCACCTACCACAGGGCATGCTGTTAAGCTTGGCATATCCCCACAGCCCACCCTGGGAGGCAGTTAACTTGCACTGACTGGTCAATTCATATCAACCCTAATGAAAGACATGTGTGGCCACAGCATGCACCTCTGGAGTACAGATGTTGCATTCTATGCCCACATCCTGTAGAAGAAAGATAAATGGAAGCCTGAACAGCCTCAAGGGAAGACAGAGGGTAAAGCATATAGCTGCTCCTATTTATCAACACCTCTGCCCTCAGGTCTCCTGGCTGCAGAAGCTGATGCTTGGGACCAGAGATCTCTGTGATTCTGGGATGCTATGGATGCTGTTCCTCACCTTCCTCTGTCTGGGGAGCACAATACCTGTGACTCCTGGTGAGTTTTACACCCCCACCCCCCCGTGCTGTCCCAGGCTCAGCTTGGATTATGTAAAACTGTCAATTTGCCAGGAATCTCACTGACTCCTGAGCCCTGGAAATCTCTGTCTGGTGTCTGATGCCTCTATTTGCTTCCCCAGACCTCGGCTCAGGACAGGAGTTGGTAAGCATTGTCGGGGGCTGCCCTGTCTCAGCCAGGCGGTTCCCATGGCAGGTCAGCCTGAGGTTCTACAGTATGCAGTACAGAAAATGGGAACACATCTGTGGGGGCTCCCTCATCCACCCTCAGTGGGTGCTGACTGCTGCCCACTGTGTGCGGCCGTGAGTAAGGTCACCCACTCCCTTGGCTGGGAGCAGATGGATGGTGGAAAATGGGTGGTACTTTGTGGGCAGAGTTCCCAGTGGAAGGCAGGATTTCTGGGACCCTCCTGATGCCTATGTATGTTATGGGATTACTTTCTCTACCCTTCAGCCTCTCTTAGGAGTTCATTATCCTGTCTCCCAGGAAAGAAATGGAGGCTTGTGGCTTTAGGGTCCAGATTGGACAGCTGAGGCTCTATGAAAATGACCAGCTGACAAAAGTGGCCAAGATCATCCGCCACCCCGAGTTCAGTGAGAGGCTGTCTGCCCCAGGGGGTGCAGACATTGCTCTGCTGAAACTGAACACCCCAGTTGTGCTATCTGAACGTGTCCATCCTGTCTCCCTCCCTACGGCTTCCCTGAGGGTCTCTTCAAGGAAGACCTGCTGGGTGACTGGCTGGGGTCTCATCGAGGAGCACAGTGGGTATCAGGAAGACCTCATGTCCATTGTTAGCACTGGTGGGAAGAGGCAGAAGCCCCCGGCTTTGGTTCTCATTGGCTTTTCTCCACAGTGCCACTGCCCCCACCCTACCACTTGAGGGAAGTAGCGGTCCCCATTGTGGAAAACAATGACTGTGAGCGGAAGTACCAGACCCATTCTTCCTCGAACAGCAGCGCCAGGATCATTAAAGATGACATGCTTTGTGCTGGGACGGAGGGCCGGGACTCCTGCCAGGTGATGGCCTGACTATCCTCTCTCCTGTTCCTTCCTGGTTCAGGACACTGGGAACCACACCCCTTGGCATTATGTGATGCCTGGAGTGCTGATTCTTGCCTTTTCCCACAGAATGACTCCGGGGGCCCCTTGGTATGTAGGTGGAACTGCTCCTGGGTCCAGGTGGGTGTGGTCAGCTGGGGCAGAGGCTGTGGACTTCCTGACTCCCCTGGTGTATACACCCGAGTGATGAGCTACGTGTCCTGGATCCGTCGCTATGTCCCCAAGTTTCTAGAACCCTCAATGGGGCCAAATAGGAGTCATACAACGGAAGAGACCCTAACAACTCCTGTTGGTTCCCTCACTCCCCCTGCTGGCTCAGCCTGACCATGTAAAAACCTCCCAATGGTAGTGAAACTCCCTGTGTGCTTCTGGTGTCCCTTAACTCTGGGAGGGAGGGTCTAAGGCCACATCACTCAGAAGTACTTCAGCAGCCCATATCTCCTCCTTACCCTGTTTCCTATTAAATGATGGATTGTCTAAATGATGTCTGTTTGAATTTTGGGTTTGGCACTAAGGGTGGGGGCTGAGCTGGTAGAGTGGGGAATCCCCCATTAGTGCGAGCTCCGAGCCCTTGGTGTTATGAAGAGGAAGTGCCCACAGTCACTAATTTCACACTATCCTATGGGGTTCAGATCTCCCAACATGGGTGCTCCTGGGCTATTTCCACTTGCCTATTCAGGCTCCAGGAATCATAGGTAGAGCTCGGATCTGGGAGACTCCCCAACACTTCAGCTCTCATACAGTGGTGTCAAAATGCCCCCTTTTGAGCCCATGAGGCCATTCAAATTCTAAGAATTGAGCCCCACTTTTTAATTTTCTTCTTTTTATTTTGCATGTTTGCTGTGCTTTGTAAATACATGTGCATGTTCACGTGTGTGTGTGTGTGTGTGTGTGTGTGTGTGTGTGTGTGTGTGTGTGTGCGCGCGCGCGCGTGGAAGCCAGAGGTTAACATTAGGTATCTTTATCAATCATTGTCTACTTTATTTACTAATGCAGGATGAACCCAGAGCTTGCCCATCAGATACTTTAGCTAGCTCACCTGCCCCAGGAATCCCATCTGTCTCTTGAGTTGGGGGAAGGGAACTGAACTGCTACATACACTTAGCTTTTCTTATGGGTTCTGGGGATCTGAACTCCAGTCTTCAAGCTTGCACAATGCTCTATTCACTGAGCCATATTCCTAGCCCATTTTGGTTTTTGAGAGCAGGTCACGTGTATCTCAGGCCAGCCTGGAATTTATAATGTAGCTGAAGGTGACCTTAACTTCTGATCTTCCTGTTTCTACCTCCCACATGGTGATTATAGATCACCAGATTCCATTATGTGGTCTTGGGATCACACTCTACCAACTGAACTACAGCCATAGCTCTCAAGTGTTCATTTCTACCCATGATGCTTTGAAATCTTCTGCAGGCACCTTGAAGCCATTATGCCTGTGTCTTATCCCAGCTGGATGTCATGAAAGGAGCCCACAAATGTGTCTGTCATCCAGTGCCTGGGAAAGAGCCCCTCTTACCACTGTTGCTGGCTGAGCCCTGAGTCTTGAAGTTCTAGACTCTGTATCTCAGAAACATTAGATGATGACTATAACATGGACCCTGAAGAGCTCATTTGCCCATGTGCCATGTGAGGGTACAGGAGGAAGGTACAGCCTGTGATCCAGTAGGTGGGCCCTCTCAAAAGTCTACCTGTGGACACCTAGCTCTAGACCAACGCATTGAAAATCCTGGTGTGTGTAAGCTGCCGTATCCACAGTGCTGGGTGGAGCTGCCCTGGGGACTGATACACTAGGCAGTTAGATAGTCTCTAAACTACAGTTGAATCTGGGAATCTGGCTTCCTGGGAAGGATAGGCACCAATTAGAAAGGAGTTCTCTATTAGATGAGGAAGTGAAGCTGGTCACAAAGGACCACATGGTCTGATCACCACAGAGAGTGAGCTGGTGGTTACTAGAGGTTAGGAAGGGGGCCCAGGATGGGAGATGAGAGTTATAAGGCACAAATGTCTTTTCAGGGCGAGAAAAATACTATAACATGTTATGCAGTGATGGCTTGCACCCCCAGCCATGGGCTGACACCACAAAATACTCTCTTTGTGATTTGCCTTTGAGACAGGGTCTCACTCAATAGCCCAGGCTAGCCTTGAGCAATCCTCCTGCCTTAGCTTTCCAAGTTTTAGGACTATGGGCATGCACTATGCACTATCATGATGAGTAGTACTATACTCTTTAAGTGGGTGAATTGCATGGTGTATAAACTACATTTCAGTAAAGCTATTGATAATAATGTAGTTATGACTGGCCTGGAACTCACTATGTAGACCAGGTTATTCTCAAACTAACAGATATCTGCTTGCCTTTACCTCCCAAATGCTGGGGTTAAAGACGTGCAATACTCTCCTATCAAGGCTGGCATGTCCAGTTGACATCCCTGGGAAGCCTGCTCTTTTCTGAAGGGGAATGGAGGAGCAGTGGATCTGGGGGTGGGGACTGGGAGGAGGAGAGAGAGGGGCGGTTGTGGTTGAGATGCATTTTATGAGAAAAGAATAAAGAAAAAAAAGAGAAGTGTGCCATTATGCTCAGCCATTACCTTTTCATTTCAAGATTGTGTGCGTTCATGTATGTGCGCACACAGGTCAGAAGACAATTCAGAGGGCTCTGTTCTCTCCTTCCATCTTGAGGGCTCTAAGAATTAAACTCAGTTCTTCAGGATTGGTAGCAAGTGCCTTTGCCCATCTAAGCCTTCTTGTTGGCCCTAAAAAAACTTTTTTGTTAAAAGTCTGGAGTGAATTTTTCTCTAAACTGTAAAAATAGACACAAGTCTGATGTGGGAATGTCTTTCTGTATGCTGTGAATATCATTTTTTAAATAAAGGAACTGTTTTGGCCCATGACAGGCATCATAGGAGTAGGCAGGGAAATTGGATCATTGGTAGGAGAAGGAGGGCGGAGTCAGACAGAGATGCCATTCAGCTGCCCAAGAAGCAACATGTAAGATAACACAGGTGAGCCACTGGCCATGTGGCGGACAGATCAATGGAAATGGGTTGAATTAAGATGAAGGAGCTAGCTAGCAATGTGCCTGAGCCATAGGCCAAACAACATGAAATTAATATAAGCCTTTGTATGATTGGGGCTAGTCAGTCTGGGACTACAGGTCTGCCAGTCTGGACCACCAGCCGGATGGCCAGAAACATCATGTTACAGAAGTCCCTAGAACAGCTGCTGGAACACTTGTTCCACAAGAAGCATAGTGGATGGGGGCTCCAGGGCGCCTCTACTGCACAATGGGGAGGTTGGGGCTTCCAGCAGTCTATATTGGGCATTTGCTGAATTTATAGAATGGCCCCTTGAGTGTCCTGAAGGTGGGTGCTCAGGTTTGGCCAAGGTCACATGACCTGGCCCAGCAAATAGAAAGGCTGGTGTTTAAAGGCACTTGATCATGCCTTGAGGTGGCTATGGTACACACTGCTTGAGACCATCAAAGACACTCAGGAGAGGAGTGGCAGAGACTCTGTGGGGAGTCCTTGGAACAGAACAGCAACCTTGTCCCTCACCTTCCCTGTCAGCTCAGCAGGGATCTAGTCCCCCAATCCAGGAACTCCGTGAGCCTGTGACCTTACTATTTTGTTGGGGAAAGCCTCACTCCTTAAACTCCTAGAAATCCCTCAGATCTCATGAGTTGGTGGTGCTTGGGTTCTGGGCTGACTGTCCAGGAGTCTAGGAAGCCCTCTCCTTCCAGACAGAGCTGGGTGTGATGGCATGATGTAGAGAATGTAGTGGTTCTCCTCTGGTGCTGAGTGCCAGGCCTTACCTGCACTGGTGATCTGACCTTCCCCTGCTGAGGATACCTGTGCCCATTCCTTCCCCTGACTACTGATGTTCCCACAGACATGGAACCCAGTCCTTGACCCCAGCCTGTGCTGACTTTGGTAGGATAGCAGGGTGACCACCATGTAGGCTGCTTCATCTAACTCTGGGAAGAGCTTCCTAGACCCTAGACTTCTCCTTTTTCTGCTTTTCACACGGCAGCCCAAGGGCTGATTTATATGGACACCAGGGGTGTTCACAACAGGTCAGCCATAGGAGACCCAGCAAGAACACAATTAGCAGGAAAATAAATGTAGGTGTCACTGTGGCCACCCACTGGGTGCCGGCTGCTGCTTATACAGAGCTCTGAGCAACTTACCTAACTACCCTCTTAGGGAGGAGCAAGCAGAGGAGCTGGACATTGGAGGCCAGTGCCCAGTGGCGGGGCTGGAGAGGCTATAGTAAGGTCTGATGACAAAATCGGGGTGTTGGTATCCCTGTTCTTTCCCAGCTACAGGCGTCATGTGATCATGCTTCCTTCAACTGAGCAGTAGTTATAGCTATAAGCATCCTCTATAGTTTATGCTTCTGGTCCTGGGTAGCCAATTGTACCCACTACCTGCTACTCACTCTCATGGCTGCCTCACTGGTACCCAGAAGCCATAGGGCTTCCAGACATCCTATTCAGCCTCCTTCCCATTCCATTTAAGTACTTCTGATGCTTTAGGCAACCAGAGATAAAGAGCTGTGTGCCTGAAGCAGCTGGTCATCCATATCAGGGATGATGCTAGGCTGGTCACAACAGACACACACACACTCACACACACTCACAGTGGGGTTGGGAGCTATCTGAGCTAACTGCCAAGTGTCACTGGTATGTCATACTGAACAGACAGCATGGCAGCCTGTGTCTCCTGGAGGAAGCTTTGGGGTAAGCTGTGCTTGGCTATTATGGAGATGGGATAAGTATCAGGGTATCAGGTGGTTCCAACTCTCCCTTCTTGTGCTTCCTTTTGCAAGCACAACTAGGTTATGGCCAACTGTGAGTTCCAGGGACAGTTTTATTCATCTTGCTAAGGACAGTGGCATTAGTTAGGTGCTTTCTTCTTAAATGGTCTCATTATGTAGCTCTGGCGGGCCAAATCCATAGTAAAAAGCAGACAAAAGGAAAGTTACTCAATGTGATCATACTGGGAAGAAAGCAAAGTAACCCAGGGACTGCTCAATTCCATCATCAGGGTCCTGAATAGAGGGTGAGGCTTAAGTGGTGGGCCAGAGTTATACATATCTATATGTGTGTATATATATTCCTAGTCAAAGTGAGGTCCTGCCCACCATTGATTCAGCATCTGTTCAGTCTGTGAGGTGGGTTGGGAACAGCATAGCCCAGTTACAGAGCAGGTTGTAATACTGCAGTTAGGGCTGGACTCAGGTGTAGTAGGAGGTTTCTGGCCCAGACTTTTGGGCCTAGCCTCAAGGTTTAGTGGCGCACGCACCCTCGCCCGCAAGGAAGACGCGACATCAGGCTCTTCTTTCAGTGGTTTATTCAGGACCTTGAAACTTCTTCTGCTGCTTCTCTCACTGGGGAAAACCCGCTCCCAGCTATATACCCTCTGGATTGCTAGTCACGGGGCGCCACGTGGGCCATGCCAATAGATCCAGGTGCACGGAAGCAAGCCACACCTGGAAGCAAGCCACGAGCTTAGCCTTATCCAAATGAGGAGTTGTTTATCTCAGAGAGCTCTCACCTTGGGAAGGTGAAAGGCAGAAGCCAGCACCATCTTTAAGGTGCTGCCAAGCGGCTCTCTACAGTTTAGACCCGCAGACCCACAGAGACACACAAATGCTTATGGTAGTTTCAGGATGATTGGCCTAAGGTCCAGGCATATAACTTGATAACTCTTTTCCTTTAATCTAACCCATGACAATTATCCTGTTCAGCCATTCTGCTTGGTACCTTTTCTTAGAGCAGCATAGTTGTCCTCTGCTTCTTCCAGCTTCTCTCTCTCATTCTGCTCTGTTCTGCCTGCTCTAGGGTCTTCTAGTCTGTTAGCCCCGCCCACACTTCCTGTCTGCTTTTGGCCAATCAGCGCTTTTTATTAAACTCATAGGCAGGGACAATTATTTACAATGGAACAACAAAATCCCCCTATACTCAGGGGTACTTTGGTGACCAGGTTCACTCAGGTCAGTTAAGGGCCAGGGCCTGGGTGGAATTTGGAAGCCTAGTCTACCCCAGTGGCTATACACTGGTCATCTGAGGCCCTATGCTGGGCCTCATGACAGTGACAGCTCACCACTTTGCTCCCACCTGTTCATATCAGATGCAGGCCCAGTGAGGAGCTCTTCACCCTTCCTGATCACCTAAGCATTATAACACACCAAAGTCCAACAATCTTGAGCCAGAAAGACCATTCTCCCTTGGGTCTGGGAACATGGCTGAAGGCATCACCATTTCCCATGCAGATGCACCCATGGACATGAGGTTTTTCTCTTGAGGGGATCTCACGTAACCCTCATTGGCCTCCACTCAACTGCCTAGCTGAGTTGCCTTTGCCTCTATAGTGCTTGAGAATCACAGTTTTACACCATGCCCAGATTATACATGGGTAGGGGTGGGACCTAGGGCTTCATGCTTACTAGGCAAGTACTAACCTACATCCCTGGCCATGTTTTCTTTGTAAGAATCTTATTTTAAGATGAAGGAAACTGGGTTGCTTAGGGGACAAAAAGATGTCTCTGTCACGAGTCAAAGAACAAAAATATTTTCAAAGTTTAGGTTCACACAAGTTACTTTGGAAAAAGTAAACAAACCGGAAACAAAACAAAACAAAACAAAAAAACCCATCAAAAAAACCCCAACCAAACAAACCCAAGCATCCATGACGCTACATTCTCACTGCCAAGGTTACATTCTCTAACCTCAGGGCAGGGTGACTCTCCTAAACATGTCCTCAGCAATTGTGTTTGTTCTAATATTTGTAAAGGGAAATTACTTTGTTTCATTACAACTCACAAACGTAAGTCAACAGCAGTTTGCCAACTGATCCATGCAAGACACTCTTCTGCCCCCATGGGTCCAGCATCGTCTCCAAAGGCATTGTCTTGTCAGCTAGGAAACCTCAATCATTGGTCTAGTTTTCCTTTGTGCCCGCGTGGGAGACAAATACAGCAGCCTGGCCAGATTTAAATGAACAGTGTTCCATAGAGTCTCAAAAGGCAAGAGCCAGAAATTGCCAAGGCTTTCTGGAGGAAGGGGGTGTACCAGAAACTTTGATGAGGTAAGAAATCAGTTCAGGACTTTAACAAATGCCCCAAATGAAGCCATGTATGGTGGTGCATACCTTTAATCCTAGCATTCAAGAAACTCAGACAGGAAGGCTGTGGGGAACTGAAGGCCTGAGGTGCAGAGATTCTGCCTCAAAACATAATGATCCCAAAGCCAATTAAACCTACCAGGTTCATTTCCTCATGGAAATCTAGTATGGAATGGTTGCCAACAGTAGCTTCTTTGGGAAGGTGTGCAGCCTGTTATCTATATGAGGTGCCCCAAGGAATCTTGGAGACAATTTTCTGGTGGCTATTAACATCTCTGATCTCAGTGATGTCCCCAAGATGGGCTCCAGGCAGGTGTCTTTGGGAAGCCCCAGGGGACAGGAATCAGGGTTCTCATTGACCAGTTCATCATGTCCATCTGTGCATAATAAGGCTCTATGGAGAGGCAAGTTCAGGATCCCTGGTCTCTGAAAGGTACATACCTCAAAGAAGAGGGGTTTTCACCAGGTCTCATGCAAATGAGTTTGATGATGCAGTATCTGAGATGTGGCTTACCTCTGATAGCGGTGGGGTTGAACTATATTCTCACTTGTGGTCTTTCAGACAAACAGCAAGCAACCCATGCACTCCTGAGGGCTTCCAATGCATCCCACCAAGTCATGCTCTGTAATAAATCTCACAGCCTGTGTGAGAAAGCAAGCAAACAAACAAGAAGAGCCCTACAAGAGAGGTCTCTGAGGTAAACCCAGGTATACGAGCCCGTGGCAGGTCTGCAAAGTGATGTTAACAACTGGAGAGAGCTGGAAAGATGTGCAGCCGTATGGACAAAACAAAATGAACTCACAAACCTCACACAACCCAAACATAAATTTCAGATGCATTACAAGGCTATTCTTTTTCTTTTTCAAACCCTGTCTGGTGTAGAGCTTGCTCCCCGAAGCACCATGACTCCGAGACACGTCCAACATGGAAACACTGATGGGTATTAGCGAGAGACCAGGCCTAAGAATTCAGTTCCTAGTCCTCTGAGACTCCCTGTAGACTAGACTCCAGAAGTTTATTTCCCCTCATGTAAACTGAGTTTTAGGTAGAATTAAAACAATTCCAGGGCTGTGGGAAGAGCTGAGCTGTATGAAGAGCATTTGCTAAAGATACTCAAGGCACTCAGAAAAACACAGCCCCCTAAACAGACAAGTGATAGAAAACCCAAGACTGGATCCAGCTCTGCTCAGGTGGCCTCAGCAGTGTCATTGGCCTTGGCCCTGGGCCCTGGGTGGAGACCACCTTCTAAGAGTGTCCCTTCCCTGGAGAGATTTAAACAATGTCTATCCCCTCCTCAAAAGTGTGATTTCACTGAAGGTCACCCTGGGGAACCAGTTTATTGGGCTTCCTGAGATCATGGATGAAGGGTTATTGACACATGGGTAACTCCAAAGCAGCTTCACTGGCAAGTCTTCATCCAGCATGGGGATGATGGCTGCACATAGAAGACACCCCTCTCTAATTAACCTCCCTGAGGATGTGAAGTATATACTCTGTATCTTCCAGGTCCACAGTTGCATTAAAATGGCTGTTCTATTTTCATTTCTGGTGCTAGGATACAATATCCTGGCAAAGTAACTTTAGGCAGAAAGGGTTTATTTGGCTAATACCTCCAAGTCACAGTCTGTTACTGCAGGGAAGTGAAGGCAAGAAGGTAAACAGAGAGATGACTAACTGTTGGATCCCATGTTCTCAGCTTGCTCCTCTCTTACACGGTTCAGGACTCACTTTCTGCCTAGGGAATAGTGCTACTCGAAGTGGGCTGGATCATCCTACATCCAGGACATATCAATCACACAGACATGCCCACAGGCCAGTCTGACTCTCTTCCTACTGTGGTAGTGTGAATAAGAATGGACCCCATAGGCCTCCAGATTTGAGGGCCTGGTCACTCGGGAGTGGCACTATTTGAAAGAATAAGGAGGTGTCACCGGAGATGGGCTTTGAGGTTTCAAAAAGTCTAGAGTCTCTTTCTCCATGCTGCCCATGGCTCTGGTAAATCCTGACCCACCTCAGTAACTGCTTTGCATCAGGAACACTATCCTGGTCTTCAGATGTTGACTCCTATGGCTTACCCGAACATTGGGTGGCAACATCTGGTCCAGGATGGGGGTGGCAGCAGGCCGGTCCTTGTTCTCTGACTTGGTCACATTTCTTCTAGTATCTCCAAAAGCAAGTTAGTGGGCATTGTAGGAAGCCAGAATAGCCAGCAGGGAGATGGTTTGACTTGGCCCCGCTGAAGCTGATGACCCTCCTAATTATATCCAATTATGTCTGGCCAATTTTTCTGCCAAAAGACAACCTAGCCTTCAACTCAGTTGACCAGTGCTGGCTGGCTGGGATGACCTTCTTGAAAATGGTAAGTAGGGGTGGGGCTGAAAAGTAGAGAGACAGAGGAGGCACTGTACAATTTCTCTTTTCATTTCCCTTCCCAGAAAGCTAGCTAGAAGTGTGGGAATAAGTAGAAGCAAGGCTCTCTTATGACTCAGCTGTTGCATTGAGTAGGCGTCTTGGCCACCAATGAAATGCCCACAAAAAATCAGGGGTATTTTCAGATCTCTTGGTCAGCAAGTAGCCAAGGCAGAATCATCATGTACTACCCTGGCTTGAAGCTGTTGCTGCTTTTAAGCTCTATCCCATGCAGGAGGGTGTCTGATTAGATTCCCACTTAGAAGAACACCATTTCTTCATGTGATCTGGTACATTTGGAGACCCAGAGGCTGCTATGGGATTATGATCCTGTACATTGCAAGTATTTGTCCCTCCTGTTGGTTTAATAAAATGCTGATTGGCCAGAAGGCAGACAGGAAGTGTGGGCGGGGCTACCAGATTAAGAAAACTCTGGGAAGAAAAGGAGAGACAGATGCCAGCAGATACAGAGGAATGAAGATGAGCATACTGCTCTGAGAAAAGGTACCAAGCCACGTGGCTAAGCAAGATAAGAATCATGGGTTAGTTTAAGAGTGAGAGTTAGCAAATAATATGCCTGAGCCATAGGCCAAACAGCTTGTAATGAATATAAGCTTCTGTGTGACTCTTTGGGACTAAGAGACTATGGGTCTGGACCTTGGGCTTACGCTGAGCCAGAAAACTCCAACTACAAGAGGCTCTGGGTGCACACATACCTTTTTGGAAGCTCTCTAACCCATTATATTTATTTATTTTGAGTGGGAGAGAGGACAAGGTTTCTCTGTGTAGCCCTGGCTGTCCTGGAACTCACTCTGTAGACCAGGCTGGCCTTGAGCTTAGAAAGACCCGCCTGCCTCTGACTCCAAAGTGCTGGGATTAAAGGTGTGAGCCACCACTGTCCAGCTCTAACCTCTTTTATAGACTAAACCCATTTAACATATAAGGATATTTCTGTAAAAATAGCTTGAGATCGTGGCCCCATCCAGGACACATGGGAAATGGAGGCTCTGACTCAGTCTGTGTCAAGCAGTGAGGTCAGGACTAGTGTTCCTGGCATGAAGTGTATCTGTTAGGGTTGAGGGACATGCCCTCTCACTCCTGCTTCCTGCTTCCCCCATCTTTCCTCACGCACCTCAGCAACCTCCCTGTCAGCTGTATGAGGTGAAGATCCTGATTTAGGATGACAAGGCCTGTAAGTGGGCTTGCAGGAAGAAAATGGGTGACATGGGCAACACTGAGACCATCTCTGAGGACATGCCATGTGCTGGCACCTTAGGCCCCTGTTCAGTGAGCCATCCAGGTCCAACTGTGACCCTCCCACTCTTGATTCAGATACTTCGCCCTTTAAGGGGAGCTGGATTTGGGCGTTTCCTTGTGCTTTGCCTTCATGGTACTGTCCCTCTTCCCACAGGGTGACTCTGGGGGGCCCTTGGTCTGCTGGAGGAACAACACCCGGATGCAGGTGGGAGTGGTCAGCTGGGGCTTGGATTGCAGCAACAAGCAGCCAATGGTCTTCTCCAGAGTCCAGAGTTCTTCAGCCTGGGTACATCAGCACACCCAGTAGACATGTCTGTCAGCTGCTGCTGAATGACAGAGATTGCTCGCTGCCACCCCTGTTCTGTCCTTCCTCGTCCCTTCCTTGCCTTGCAGCCTGCTCCTTCCTCCTTGGCCTGCCCTGTCCTCCTGGCGAGTACCCAGATTTCTGTGGGCGGCTGTGTGGCTGTATTAAAATAACTGAGTAAATGAAGTTAAAAAAAAAATGGTCTTTGAGGTGATTCCCACTTTCTGTTTTAAAACTGCAGTCTTGAGGTGGAGTATATCTATGAAACAAATATAATAAACACAACGCAAGTCAGGACCAAGATTAGAATGCATTTATTTGTGTCTGGTAGCACACATAAGAGCTGTTTTTTCATAACCCCTTGATTTTTAGTTACTTTTTGAAGAGCTATCGCAAGCAGCTGACTCCATCTCATTGGTTTGAGACAGAGTCTCATCATGAAGCCTAGTCTGGCCTCAAACTTACAACCTCCTGCATTGGCTTCCCAAGTGCTAGGATTCCAGGGGAGCACTGCCAGATCCAGTGTTACTTAATTTTAGTTCTAACAAGTTGCCCCTTGTGTCTGAACAACCGTCTCTAAGGACGTTGCTGACTGGTAGTGTGTTTGTCATTGTCTCTTGGTTGCTAATAATAATCTGTCCTGGTTGGTTTGAGTCACACACTGGTGTGGGCTAAGTGACAAATGTCAAGGAATTAGTGCCAATAAACTCTTTAGCCTCAGTTAAGCAACAGAGGCATAGAAGAAATGGTTCTTAGGTCAGTCATACCTGACTGCCACTCTGCTTGTCCAGTGGGATATGTCCTAGCATCTCAAAAATGTCGTTAAGATTCCTTAGTCAGAAGCTGAACTTCTGTAGAAGGTTAACTGTTCAGCTATAAGCCTTCACAAAAACATAACCAACAAGAAAACTAAATAATTGAGTACAGTTTACAAATAGCTTGCACCTGTCAATCTTTAAAAGGTTTATATAGTGTAAGAGGTATCTATCCACAGAGCCAACAATTAGCACCAAGACACAGAACTATATAAAAGTTACTTCTAAAGCAAAAAAAAAAAATAGAATTCTTTGGCTTGGTAGAATAAATTTATAACATAACATTTATTATTTACTTTGTTTTCTATATGTAACCTTCATGTTTATCTGCATACCACATTCAGGCCTGATGGCCAAGGAGACCAGAGGAGGCATCAGATCCTCTGGAACCTGAGTTACAGCTGTTTGTGAGCCCAATGTGGGTTCTGGGAATTGAACCTGCATCCTTGGGAAGGGCAGCCAGTGCTTTTAAGCACTGTGCCATCCAGATTCTAGAATGGCAATTTTTGAGTGTTTTTTTTTTTTTAAGTCTGTAAGACACAGAGGGATCAGCACTATTTCACACATGTTATGGTGCTATGAAACCTTTTTACAGAGGATGGGAGGGTCTCTGAATCCTGCACTATCCACTGTAAGCAGGAGCCAGTGTCTGGATAAAGGTCCAGTATAGCATGAAAAGATTCTACCATTTTTATCAATTGTTCCTTTAAAAGTGCAAAGTTAGGTGTAGCTTGGTGGACTGGAAGACTTTCCTTATTAGTGCTTGTAATCCATAGTTGAGTTGCCTTGGGTCACCTTTCTCAGACAGGTGCTGTCATGTGATTGTCTTGTATCTTATTATCCTTAGCAGAGGTAGCTTATTCTAGTCAGCTTGGTGTACAGTCAAATGTGTAGGAAACATTAAAAACTCAATTTTTAAAATCTAATACCTTAAAACTTGTGTTTATGATAAGGAACTAAATCCCTCCCCCCTTATAAAAAAATTTATGAAAAGTTTTGATTCCCCATCTTGGTAAAACCTTTGTTTACCTTAAAACCCTAAAGGGGCCAATCTGTTCCCCTTTTCCTTATTTCTTTTGTACTGATTCTTTAAAAATTAGTCAGTCATGAAAGACTGTGTGGGCCCTAGCCAATGGGAAAAAGACACAGTCACTGTGAAGGCGTAGATTTACTGTTACAAAGCTTTATTTCAAGGAAAGACCATTTAGTGTTTCTGGGGAAAGCATTAGAAGGTATTATGAGAACCAGTCATTAACCATTCAGGTCATATAAAGACAAGGCACAACAGCTGCTGATATTTCTAAGGCAACCACAGTGCTACCTTTAAAATGGTTAACAGATAAGCCTATATTGGTTCGGCAGTGGTCTTTAAAAAAAAAAAAAAGAAGTTTCAGGCCTTTGAACAGCTGGTACAGGAGCATTTAAAGCTGGTACAGGAGCTTAGCATATTGAAGAATCAATCAGCCCTTGGAATTCTATATTTGTTATAAAAAAGAAATCTGGAAAATGGAGAATGGTAACAGAGTTTAGAGAGATAAACAAGGTGATTCAGCCAATGGGCTCTCTACAAACTGGAATTCTTTTGCCTTCTCTGTTACCTAAAGAATGGTGCATTACAGTTATTGACTTAAAAGACTGTTCCTTTACTTTACTTCTACATGAACAGGACAAAGAAAAATTTGCCTTTACAGTGCCCACTTATAATACTTCTCAGCCTCTAAAGAGATATCAATGGAAGGTTCTCACAGGGAATATTAAATAGCTGTGCCAATATTTTGTACAACAGCCATTAGAAGTGATACATAAGATACATGACACCACTAGATGGATAATATCTTGTTGGATGACTCAAATATAGCTACATTAGAGAGAATGTTTAAAGAAGTGAAAAAATTTGCCTACTTGGGAATTATAACATACTCCTAAAAATTACAAAGAGGAGGAGATACCATTAATTATTTAGGATATAAAATAGGTCTACAAAAGGTTAGACACCAAAAAGCACAAACTATGAAAGATAGATTGCAGGCTCTTAATGATTTCCAAAGATTGCTAGGAGATATTTTCAATTTATGGCCCACTTGGGATAAAAAAAAAATGATGCACTGGATAATTTGTTAAAAACCTTAGATGGTGACAAGGACTTAAATAGTCCAAGAGAATTGTCAAATGAAGCTGAGAGAGAATTGGCTTTGGTGGAGAAGAAATTACAGAAGGTACATGTGGATCGTGTGGATCCAGACCTTAATTGTATTCTAGTTATTTTGCCCTCTAAGTATTCTACTACAGGAATTTTAATGCAAAGGTAAATATTATATTGGAATGGATACTTCTACCACTTAAATGGAGTAATAAATTAAAGACACACGTGGAAAAAATTCTGATTTGATTTTTGAAGGAAAATTAAGACTTTGTTAATTGACAGGAATGGATCCAGCAAAAATTGTTGTATCTTTAACTAATAAAGACATTGACCAATTATGGGCAGAAAGTGAACCTTGGCAAAGAGCTTGTAGTAATATTTTTGAAATATCAACAGCAGCTATCTCCAAAGCAAAATAATTCATTTTATAAAGAGATTTATTTATTTTATAAATAACTGGATTCTTCCTCATGTTGTATGGGGAACATCAATTTACAGAGCCCCTACATTTTATACTGATACAAAAATATCAGGAAAGGCAGGTTACAAAATTGGAAAATGTAAATAAAGTGGCTCAAAGCCCTTCTAATTCTGCCCAAATGTCAGAATTATATGCTATTATGATGATATTAATGGATTTTACAGGACCTCTTAACATAGTCACTGACTCTCAGTATGCAGAAAGAGTTGAAACTGCTAACTTTATTCCTGGTGAGTCAGAACTAACTTCATTATTTATTATGTTATAAGAAATAATCAAGAATAGGAATCATCCATTCTATATAACAAACATTTGATCCAATATGGATCTGCCAGGCCCTCTAGCACAAGGTAGTGATGAAATTGATAAATTATTAATAAGAAATGTGCTAGAGGCCTCAGAGTTTTATAAAAAAGTTATATCAATAGCAAAGGATTTAAAAAAAGATTTCTCTATCACTTTCCCCAAGAAATTGTAAAGAGATGCCCCTCCCACTGTTCCTTCTATAACCAAACTTCATTGCCAGCAGGAAGTAATCCTAAAAGTATACACAGAAATGAAATCTGGTAGATGGATTGCTTCATTTTACAGAATTTGGAAAGTTAAAATATATACATCATACAATATGTACATAGATACATTTTCAGTACTTCAATGGACAACTGCTTTGAGTTCAGAAAAGGCTGATTCTGTGAAAAGGCTGATTCTGTAATCAGATGTTTGCTAGAAGTTATGGCCATCATGGGAATAACTGTACAAATTAATACTGACAATGCTCCAGCATATGACTCTAATAAAATGAAACAGTTTTTTTCTTTTTATAATATAAAGCATATTATAGGTATACCACACAATCCTACAGGACAAGCAGTCATAGAAAGATAAAATTTAACTCTAAAGGATATGCTAAGTAAACAGAAAGGGGTAACTAAGACCCCCAGAAATAGACTACATAATGCTTTACTAACTTTGAATTTTCTCAGTGCTAATGAGAAAGGACCAACAGCTGCAGAAAGGCATTGGACTGTAGAAAAAACAGCTGAGCTACTTCAGCCTGTCTACTTCAAAGATGTGTTGACCTCAGAATGGGAACCAGGATACATGTTACACTGGGGAAGAGGTTTTCTTTTGTTTCTTCAGGTGAAGAAAAGCTATAGATACCATCAAAATTAATGAAGACCCAGTTTGAACTCAGAAAACTTCTTAACAAGGATAAATGATGGCTCATCTACTCACGTGACAATTCTTTAAGTTGTAAGAAAAACTCACCAAAAAGGATTGGGACAGGGTTTTGCTTTTGTCTTTACAGATAACTAGAAATACCCATCTTAAAGAAGTCAAAAGACCTTGTACATCTAGGCATCTAAAGCAGAAGGGAAGGCTATCTAGAAAAAAATTACAAGCAAAGGAATATTGGACCTATTGGTATCAATATACTCTACAGGATAAAATTTCATTGCCTAACATCTATATCTCCTTACTTATAAGAAAAGTTGAAATCCCAGTTCAATTACAAATTAAAGCTGGCTTTAGAGTTGGAGTGTGGCTCTCTCCTTCTCTCAACCCAAGCATGCTTGTTAAAGGAAAATGCAAAATCTCTGTATCATATCAGAAAAGCCATCTGATATGGGACAGAAGAATAACTAAAATTAGGGACTATTCTATTGTTATTAATCTTATATGTAAATGTTAATATCAAAATTTATAAGATTATATGTATATTTTAAACCTTTCATTGTGATAATAATAGTCATACAGAGTACTAATTAATTCTAGAAAAAAGGCTTTATCTATCTTCCTGTACATTGTTAAGGGTTTGAGTCTCATCAGTTTTTGGCAGTGAACCATGATGATGCCTAACTTCCATCTTTGAAGTCTCCAAAGGAAAATGGGGCCTCACAATGATGATTTCACACGGCCTAGGACAACACCACTAGGCTGACAAATGCCAACCAAAGAATGGATTTGAACTACAAAATGCTCAGGACAGTTTTTGAGGCGACTAGCTGACATACACCAGCCTCCCAGACTATACTAGCCGAGACTTGAGACAAGCCCTGCACCTTCCTGTTGTGCAGAGACTGAACAATAAATGATACATCTACCTATTTCAGGACTTGACAGTCAACAAAAAATTTCTCTTCAGGATCACCTAAGGATGCTGTCTCCCTCAGACAACAGGAAGTAAATTTAAGAACAGGGTGCCCACATTCCCAAGAGGGAGGGTGGGTGGTTTTTGATCTTTCAATGGGTTATGAATGTTTAAGGAGATTGGTTACAGATTGTTATTGGTTGTTGTCAGGAAAAAAGCTGAACAAAGGAGATTAGATTCAGGGTTTTGTTTGAAAATAAAAGAAAAAAGAAAAGGGAATCAGATATGATAGGATACAAGGGTAGACTATTGAACCCACTTTTAAAAACAATTACCAGTTTTAATTTTTTATAATGAATTGTATTTTTGTATATTGTATACAAATTGTGTATATTGATAAAAAATGGAGATTAATTTTGTAACTGTACATATATTTCTATGCTTGTTGAAGGTACTGTACCAATATAGTTCATTTAATAATTAATGCAAATTGCTAATCCTTGAAAGTTATTATTACCAACCAATTAGGATATTAAAAATGCAAGTTAGTAGTTAGACATTATAATCAGACTTATAATCATATTATATATGTTTTCAAGGTCAAACAGATATTTTAGATAGGCAGGCCTTCAAACACTTCAGAATCATATTATATATGTTTTTGAGGTCAAACAGAGATATATTTTAGATAGGCAGGCCTTCAAACACTTCAGAATCATATTATATATGTTTTTGAGGTCAAACAGAGATATATTTTAGATAGGGAGGCCTTCAAACACTTCAGAGATCTATAAAATATGGCATCTGTGATATTTTAATAGCATAGGTTCTTTTTATTTTTATGACAATGTGACATGTCTGCTCCTGAAAGCACAAATCTACTTCAGAGATGATGGGCACTGAAGAAATTCTATATGGAGCTGACCTTCTTTGTGGCAAAAGTTAACCACTGGGCAAGAAAGTGCCCTTGCCTCGACTGCTGACAGTATGATGTTCAAAATGGACAAGCAGGAGACACAGAAAAGAACTGCTGAACTTTGCCAGGACAAGGTAGGAAGACCTTTAAGAATATCCTACTTCACAGAGATAGTCTGTCGGATATGCTAGGCCGGTAGGGCAAAGATGGATGTTCCAACACTGCAGAGGAACCTTGGGTGACTGTCCAGGAAACCAGCTGTTTAATTTTTCACATTTTTGGGAAGTTGCTTGCTTGCCCATGCTGTTCAATTAATTAATATTATTTTCTTCTTGGGACTCTGAGGGAGTTGAAGATGGGATAGTTATAGTTATAGTTTTCTAGTGACAGTTTTAGAAAAGAATCTCTCTATTTAATTAATTAATTAATTAATTGTATTTCGAGACAGGGATTATCTATATAGCCCTGTCTTCCCTGGAACTCCCTCTGTAGACAAATTGACTTCAGACTGAGAGATCCGCCTGCTTCTGCCTCCTACTTGCTGGGATAAAAGATGTGTGCTACCATGCCTAGCTTTTATTCTCTCTCTCTCTCTCTGGGACCTACTTTCAGATGTGATTATGTCAATTATCAGAGAAGCTTCTATTTTTGCTATTTAGTTTTAGGGTCATAGTCAGGGTCAGGGTTAAGGTTAGGTTTAGGGTTAGGGTCAGGATCAGGGTCAGGTTGTAGTCCCAACTGGGTGAAATAAAGACTTTCAATTGTCTATAAACTATGTCCGAGTGGTCATCTCTAGTAGTCTCCCTATAACAATCTTCTCAGAGGAAAAGTCTAGAAAATTTTGGATCTTTTTTACTTTTAATTTAATTTTATTATTTTTAATTTAATTTATTTTTTATTTTTAAATTTTTCTTAATTCTTGGACTTAAGGTTTAAAAAGCAGACATAGAAACTATTGCTCTTTATATAGTACAAAATGACCCTAAACACATTCACACATACACACTCAAACGTTTTAAAAGACAGTCCAACTGTGATTACCAGTTAAAAATGAATTTAAAAAAATAAATGAAGGGCTGGAGAATTGACTCAGCAATTAAGAACATTGGCTGCTCTTCCAGAGGACCAGGAGTTGATTCTCAGCATCCATGTGGCAGCTCACAACTGTCTAGTTCTGAATCGTGTATCCTCTTCTGGGTTCCACAGACATCTAGCATGCAAGTGGTACACAGACATGATGAATTAAAAAAGAAATAAACAGGAAAGAAAAGGCCATGACAGCTCCTAGGGATGGTGGAGGGGAAGGTTTATTGTAGATATGTGGGAGAGCATAGTCAGAGGCAGGGACATTTGGAAGAGTCCAGTGTGGACATGACCCTGAGCCATATGAGGAGACCAGGAGGGGAAAGAAGGGTGGTGAGGGGACCATGTGTATCAGGGGGCAAAGGAAAGATGAGAGAGAACAGGTAACCAAAATGCTTGGATTATACAGGGAAGGGCAGCCCAACCCCTGGGCTGTGGGTGGAGCATGACAGCCAGGAGGATCCTGTAACAGGTAGGGACTGAGGGATGCGGGGAGGACCTGGCAGCCTGGTCCATTGTGATATGTGCACCTCAGCCATTTTCCCCAGATTTGAGACCTAACACATATATGTGAACTTGCAAAACATTCATATACATAACATTTTAAAAATAAATAAAGAACATTTATTCTGACGTAGTTCCTGTTAGAAGAAGTTCAGGGGGCTGAACTCAGGAGTTAACAACACACCGGCTGCTCTTCCAGAGAATACTGAGTTCAATTCCCATCAACCACATGGTGGCTTAAAACCATCTGTAATGAGATATCATGCCCTTTTCTGGTGTTTAGGCACACACACACTATCAATCAATCAATCAATCAATCTTTAAAAAGACAAAGCAAAATTCTGCTTAAAAGAAAAGAAATAAGTTCCAGGTCACAAAGAAAGAGATCACCATTCCAACTGAAGTGTCAAACTTAACTCTTGATCAAGGGGGTGTGCTCAAAATAGCAAGTACATGGAGACAGGAAGCAGGTATATTTCTGGTCTGTAAGTTAATAGATTCCAAAGATTTTTATCTATTAGTGAGGGGATGCTGTTTCTGACATAGAGGTGGGCAAAGAGGCTGTTCTGGGGGCTAAAGCTAGCTGAAGATAAGATAATTAACTTCTGGACTCACAACACCCCCACTTCTCCCTGCCATTGTATTTGTAACCAGTCAGGCTTTTCAGACACAGCTTCTTTCCAGAATTCTCATTGGATCAGACATAACTTCAACTTGTCGGGACAGGAGCCCTGGCAGGAGAAAAAGCCCACCCCCCCCAATCAGGCCTTCGTTTTAAGCTGCCAGGCTTTTGTCTCAGGTCAGGAGGGGAAGGGGGTGTGGGCTTTTGTCACATTGGAAGTTTGCTTTTTCTAAGGTTTACTTTTATTATTTTTAGTTATGTGTATGTGGTGCACGGTCTGTGTATAGGTTTGTACATGTACAGGGACCCAAAGATACCAGAGGGTTGGAAACTCTTGGAGCTGTGCAAATGGGTGCTGGAAACTGAACTCAGGTCCTCTGCGAGAGCAGTAAGCGCTTGGAACAGCTGAGCAATCTACCCAGCCTCTCTTGCTCTCCTTCCCATCTGCCATCTTGTCAGGGATCTACCCATTCCCTCAGTTTGACATTTCACATCTTTCAGAAGCCCTCTACTCAGTACTGAATTCATCCCTAATATATTCTCTTCAACCCTCAGGCTGGTATGCAGCAGGGCACACAGGAAAAACAGGATTCTGCCTTTCCACTCTTCCTGGGTAGACCCTGGTGCCCCAGTTCTGTTCCTTTGTCCCAGCTTCTGCCCAACATCCCTTCTTGCAACAGAGCCCTGGGTAGCCACATCCTTCTAATGGCATCCCTGAGACCAGAACCTGCTCACAACCCTCTCATTGGCCAGTCCATGGCCTCTTTGCTAAGAGTTGCACCCCACCACCATATGGCTCCTGGTTCTCTCTGATCCTATCACTGAATATGACAATGGTGGCCAGAATGCTGTAATGATCCAAGCATTTCCCGTCAGGCTCTGATGCACATATTGTCTTTCCTTTTTTAAATTGACGTTGGACATGTTAATAGTGTTTGAAGAAGCCAGGGTTCAAGGTTTAGGTTTGAGGTAGCTGTGGGTCACCTTTGTCCAGTGTAGCATATAAATCCTTCCTGCTGCTCAAGGGTGTAGAAATCATCTATCTTTCTCCCATCTGAGAAATATTTTTGCCACTGAGTTCTCAAGAACCTATGTCCTTGGCATTTCTGGGCACACTTACTTCTGCTGAGGGCCTCACAACACCTGTGAGGGTGGAGGAACTAGGTATTTCTGGAACCAAGGTGAGTCTCCACCCTGGATCTGAGCTGTCTCTGAAAGCCCCTATGGATGTCCTGGTCCTCCTATGTGGACAGTGGGGACACTTCAGAGAACCAGTCATGGACAAATTCTGAGCTGAGCTCTAGAAGCTTTCTTTGGCATCCTTGTGTTGGGCTGGCCACAAATTGGATGGGATGGGATGTGTTTATGGTGGGTTAAGGATAATTTTAATGAGACATTAGATATGTGACATGGGAGAGCCCCAGAGTTTGGCAAGAGCCTTGGCTTCTACCTAGTGTGCGCCAGTGGTGTCTTTAGAGGCTCCAAGCCAGAAATGCCCACAGATGCTGGCCGATGTCTCCCAGGGCACACTGCCCTGGCTGTGAAGTGCTGGGCTGGGCATGGGAAACAGGTGATCTGTGGGTTCCTGCCAGGCTGGCTAGCTGTCCCTTTGATCTAAGAAGAGGGCATATTGTAGATCTAGGAGTGGGACAGGCACACAGCCTGACCTTGAGTCTACAGGTCTCTTAGAATACTCCTGCCGAGCCCTTCACCCACCCTAATACTCAGTAGCCAGAATTAGACTTCAGGCAAGTGTTGTCTAATTGGTCCATGAATGAGAGAGCTTGGCTTGGCCCATTGTGGGCTCTATGCAATGTCTGTTCTTGGATTTGACGGTAAAGTTAGTCACAGCAGCCACAGTCCTGGGTTGTGGGTGTCCCTGAACAGCAATGGGCTCTTGAGCCTCAGCTGCCCACTGAAGCAGCTAGGACACCCTTGCAGAATGCCCTTGGGCAAGTTCTGCAGAGTGCATTAGGTGATGCTGGACACTGAAAGTCTAGCAGAGGAGCCTTAGGCCTGAAGTTCTTTGTGACATGTGTTGAGTATGGCTGTGTGTTCTCAGCATGGGGGAGTATTCACTAGAGTCCCAGAGTTTATTAGATGGGTAGGAAGTTGTCTCACCCATGATGCAGCCTGTGTCAGGGATACCTGATATTTCTAAGACACCAGCCTAAGCCATAGCCCTCCTCATGTAACTTTGGTGGCAAAGGACTTCAGGTCTTGAGCATGGGTCACCGGCCCCCTCCCATCCTTCTTGAGGTCAAATACCACTTCCTCTCAACTCTTCCTCCAGCCCCCTTACTTCCTGAGTCTTGAGGATAAAGTGGTTACAGTTCAAGCAGGAGAAAGCTGTGAGGCCTGACAGGGTAAGGGCACCATCCCCTCCTTTCCCAGTGCCTCCCCTGGTTTGGGTTTCCATGTTCTCTATCTCAACCTAGGCAATCCCAGTCTTCACTAAGGTCCTCAATGCTCCTTTCTCAGAATTATGCTCCTGCTCTCTTCATCCTGACTTGGCTACTCCTAGGCACCTCCAGCTACCTTCCCCCTGTGCTTCTCCCTACAGATGCTGAGTCTGCTGTGTCTGACTCTCTTCTTTGCTGGGTACACCAGCGCTAGAACCCCAGGTGAGTCCACACCCCATGCCATCCTTTCCTTCTGCACTGGCTTCAGAAATCCCTGTCCTCAGGACCTTTGGGACACATGTGTGTTCTACCCCAGCGAGTGACAGACTGAGCACTGGACTTCTGACTTTGTACTTGTTTCCAGAGTCTGTGTCCGAGGATGCACTGGTGGGCATTGTGGGAGGCCAGAGCGCCTCACAGGGGAAGTGGCCATGGCAGGTCAGCCTGAGGATCTACAGCTACCACGGGACATCCTGGGTGCATATCTGTGGGGGCTCCATCATTCACCCACAGTGGGTGCTGACTGCTGCCCACTGTATTCACAAGTGAGTTTCCTTGTCATCCAGTGCTGGGTAGGGTGAGAGGTAAATCAGAAAGGCTGGACCAGCCTCCCCTCAGAACCTAGAGTATGTCATCCCATGTTCTTTCTGACCTCAGGAGAGATGCTGACCCATCATCCTTTCGAATCCATGCTGGTGATGTGTACCTCTATGGGGGCAAGGAGCTGCTGAAAGTGAGCCGGGTCATCATCCACCAGGACTATGTTCACCCTGGCCTGGGTTCAGACGTGGCTCTGCTCCGGCTGACAAAACCTGTGAGATCTGCTAATGTCAAACCTGTCAAGCTGTCCTCTGGGTCTCTTGAGGTCACCCAGGAGGACGTGTGCTGGGTGACTGGCTGGGGTGCAGTGAGCATGTTCAGTAAGTACTGGGGAGGGATTTGAGCTGTTGGAATACACTTGCCATCTGAGGATCCCTGGTGGGTGGTACCAAGGTTCTGGGAGCGGGATTCAGAGAGGAAAGATTGTTGACAACAAACATGAACTAATCCACCTACCTTTCCAAGATGCTCTAGACATCCACCGGAGTCTCTGTACCTGAGGCCACTGACACAGTTGAGCCCAGACTCTAAGACTGAGGCAGAATAGTTGCTTCTTATTTTCCACCTAATAATTAAGTATTTTGGAGAAAATGCTGGAAAACAAACCCATTTGTTCGGCTCTTGACAGACAGAATCCATATGTAGAAGTCATAGAAGTCATAAGTAAACATGAACCCTTCAGGCTGGCATCCACACACTCTTTCCAGAAGGGGGAAACTGAGGCACAGAGAAAGAGCTGAACTTGGATAGGGATGAGATATGCTGGAGGCATAATGGGATTGTGGAATGGGGTAAGGGATTTATGCATCACCAGCCACACCCTCTTCTCCCCAGGATCACTGCCTCCTCCATACCGCCTGCAGGAGGTACAGGTGAAGCTTGTGGACAATGACCTTTGTGAGGAACTGTATCATAATGCCTCCAGGCACCACTATCGTGGCCAGAGACTAATCCTAAAGGACATGTTATGCGCAGGCAGTGAAGGCCGAGACTCCTGCTATGTGAGTCCCATCCACCTCCCCCTCTCTGTCTTCATCTTATATCAGGACCAATAACTACCAATGCTTCTTTTTTCTCCCAGGGTGACTCTGGTGGTCCCCTGGTCTGCAGGGTGGCAGGCTCCTGGAATTTGGTGGGAGTGGTGAGCTGGGGCTACGGCTGTGCCCTGAGGAACATCCCTGGTGTCTATGCACGTGTGCAGTCCTTCCTGCCCTGGATCACTAAGCAGATGCAGAGGTTCTCCTGAGCCCAGATGCTGGCCTCATGCTGGTCAGCCAAGGATGGGTGGGCTTTGATCTCAATTCCAGAGTATATGGGTAGGGTTTAGGCTCTGGAGTGTTGGTGCCCAGTGCTCTGAGGCACTATTGAAGGACATGGCTGTTTCCTGACTCCCTAAATAAAGATATGTTGCACATTTATGTTCAAATTTTGTGTGAATACAAATCTATTTCTCTCTAGTGGAAACAGCTATGGATGCTGTATAAATGGTTTTCTAGACATGGAAAACAAAGCCTGAACTTACAAAGGTAGAGTTCAGCCAGGTCTACATGTGTTCCCCGGGGCACCCTGAACTATCAGGCTATTCTTGTCTCTCAAGCACCTAGCATACCTGTAGCTTCTGGAACCTGGGTATGGTGATATGCAATGATAGGAAGTGTGACAATCTGGTGTCCAGCCTTGGGACAATGATACTCTGACCCTCATCAATGTCACCACAAGGCCAGGAGACTGTTACGCTGTTGACATCCTTCCTGTACCAGATCTTTTATTTTTTTTTTTTACCACCCCAAGGACTCTGTAGACTCAGATACCCAATGTGGCTAAGATTATCTTCGTGGCTTGGCCTGTGGCCTTGAACTATACACAGTAGAAGCTATCTGATGCTCAGGGTGAGGGTGAAGGCCTCCCTCACAGAGCAGTTCTGACCCTGAGTATCTGGTGGAGAGGAGCTGACTAACTCTTTTCACTGGGAGCAGCAGGAAAATGGGGGTGTACTGATTCAGGAGCATCTACCTCAGACTAGACAGAAAGGCTTCCTGTAGGAGCTGGTCGTCTGTAGAGGTCATCCAGGTGTATAAGGCCATGAGTCTTTGTGACTTGTAGGAGATGGGAGGGCCTTGATGAGGGGTCAAGGGTCGAGAAAGAATGGAAGCGGCTCTGAATGGAGCTCTGTTGAGTTTGGAAGGGAATCAGGATCGCAGGGGAGATCTTAGGTCCTAAGAGGCTCCCAGCTTGCTGAGCAGCAGCTCTAAGGCAGGGGAGGTCTGCACTCTGTCACTCCAGGGAGACTGGTAATCACCTGATTCCCGTGGCTCCCACAGGCATCTGGACAGTACTATTGTCTTCAAAGGTACCACATGCTCTCTAAACACACACACACACACACACACACACACACACACACACACACACACCCCTATTTCTCCAACACAGCTCATCAATAGCAAGGCCGTGCCCTGTGCTTCCAGTACCTCTCCGCCCCCTAATCCCCTTCCCTACCCCCCCCCCCCCCCCCCCGCTTCAGGGTAGTACCCAATGGCAAAGGGTAGGAGAACTTGTAGTCTTTGGAGTCTCTGGCTCCCGGGATGTTGGAACTGTGTTGACCCTGCCCTTTCTCTTGTAATTCTCCCTTCCTGGGGGTAAGAAGCTGGTCCTCAGGGTGGCCAGAGTGAGCAAGTAAGGGTGTGTGTGTGTGTGTGTGTGTGTGTGTGTGTGTGTGTGTGTGTGTGTATGTGTGTGTAGGGGGAAAAGGGTGCACATGTAGGGGTCATAGGACATATTGGAGTCAGCTCCTTCCTTCTACCATGTGAGTCTCAGGGATGGAGCTCAGGTTGTCTGGCTTAGCAGCTCGCTCTTGTACCTGGTGAGAACCATCTCACCTGCCCCCACAGAGATAAGACCTTTTTATTTGTTTGTTTGGTTTGGTTTTGTTTTTCGAGACAGGATATCTCTGTGTAGCCCTGGGTGTCCTGGAACTTTGTTTGTAGACCAAACTGGCCTCGAACTCAGAAATCCTCCTGCCTCTGCCTCCCGTAAGCTAGGATTAAAGGTGTGCACTACTATGCCTTGTTCTAAGACAGGATCTTGCTGTGTTTGTAACATTGGCTGGTCTGAAACTTACCATGTAGGCCAGGCTGCCCTCAGACTTGGTACCTGGCACAGAGTATACTTCTCACTAAATTTCATTGAGTAGCATTTGCCTGGGGGTTTAGAAAGTTCATCACACTTGGTGGACTCTGGAGGTGGAGGGAGGGGCAGAAAGAAAACCCACTTCATCCTGCCTTTATAGGATGGCACTTGTTACCAGAGAAGGTGTGATATTCCTGCTGTAACCACCCTCTAACCCCTAGGAAGTAGCTTTGTCTCTACAGCCCTTATTGGTGATGGTATAGTAGCTTCCCCCTGCAAGGCCTTGGCAGTCATCCTCAGAAAATGGGGGTAACAGGTATGTGGAGGCACCCTCACCAGCCTTAGTGCCTTTTACGTGCCCAACTGAGTTCTTTTCTGCATACCCAGGAGAGCCCCAGGTATAGTGTCCTCTGCGGGGGCATCTGGGGGTGAAGGAGAATTGGTACCTGCAGGGCAGTGCCGGGGCGGGGGACACACTTAGAAGGTGGTTCTAAGTCTGATAGTTGGAGTTTTTCAACGCCTGCCCTTTCTCACAAATGCTCCAGGCCCTGTCTTTATCTACAAGGAAGTAGATGAGTTTACATTAATGGACACCCATTGCTCGGATGGTTATTTGCTTTTCTGTTATGGTGAATCTTGTGTACGTGGGTAAGCGCTCTGCCATTGACTTTTCTCCTCGGCCTGACATCATTACTTTTTAAATAGTAAAATGCTCTTTAAAAGATGGGCAAATGTAAAAGACAAGAAAATTAAATGGAGGAAAGTCATAATTGAATGCTGTTGCAATTTGATCAGAGATGTTTTAGCCAAGCCTGGTCATTCTCAGGGCTAAGCCACTGTGTCCCAATGCCCTTGGCGGGTGCTATTATGAGTACACAGATAGCTGGTCCCTAGTGAAATCTTGGTGCAACTAAACCTTTTAGGAATCTGTTAGTGTCAGAGCCCTTTCTGGAATGTTCTTGGTAAACTCATTTTCATTATTCAGACCAATAATAACTACTGGGACAGATGTTTCTTAGGGACACTCACTGGGAAAAGCTCTTTTCTCCCAAACGGGGCAGGCGAAATTGTCACTGCACTAGGGATGGAGAAGATAACGGTTTCCCTAAGGCTACACACCTCAGAAGACACAGGCTGTAAACGCTGGACCTTCTCCCCTGCTCACTTCTGAGTGATTCCATGAGAAGAGAGCAGAAGTGTGGCCCTGGGCACCGAAGACAGACAAGTCGGTACAGTGAGACCAGCTTTGGGAGGTAGAGCTGTCAGGACAGAATGGCCCAAGCAACAACCTCTTTCCTAGCTCCGGGGCATATCAATGCCAGGGACTTCCTGCTCTGTCCTCAACTCTCAGTCTAACTTCCCATCTACTCAAGGCTCAGCCTGAACATCCATCAAGGTGTCCTCTGATGCTAGTCAAGGGTATCCCAGCATGCTGCTTGTATCACAGCCCTATCACCAGTGGCTGAAATTGTTTCTGCTCCCTCAACAGCCAACATCACATGAGACTAAGTAAATATGATCATGTAAACAGTGGAAATTTCCTCTCCCTGGATAGCCCAGAACTCAAGAGGAGGTCTTATCAGGTCTTGCAAAAGTACTGTGCTTAACCCAGGAGCTAGTTCATCAATAATCCATGTTCCCCTTGAGCCCAGGCTGGGATATATTTGGGAACCTTGTAAAAACCTTGTCTGTGCCTCTCATCAGCTGTAGTTTAAGTGACCTGCTGACTTTGGTCATTTTACTCCAAGACAATGATGCTCTAGTGCTAGTCCGGTGTACCATCTCACCTCTTACATCACCCAGAACTTGGACAAGACCTCTCTCTGGTAGGCTGTGGCTCCTGGGCTAACGGCTACCTGACCCAGATCCTGTGGTCCCTGGTTCTCTCTGATCCTATCACTGGTTGTGGTCATTCATGGTGGCCTGGTCCTGCCTCTATCAGGGTGTCCAGGTATCCTGTCTCCGGGTCTTGTTGCCTAACAGCAATAGCAGGACCACCAATGGGGGCCTCAGGTGATCTCACCCAGATAAGGCTTCCTGGGCTTGCAACAGCCATAGGAAGCAGGACATGATTTGCCTTGGATGAACCCTTGGGTCATTCCCCAGGTTTGGCTAGGTTCCTTGGAAGATGTAAAGGGCCCAACCTCCCAGGCAGCTTCCAAGATGGGCATCCTTTGTCTAAGAGAACCTATTTCTCCCTCTTCTGTCATTCCCAGGACCATTTTGTTTTGTTACTTGAGATAGGATCTCACTATGTAGCCTTGGGTAGCACAACTAGCCTGGAGCTTACTATTTAGACCAGACTAAAAAACAAAACAAAACAAAACAAAAACCTTCTAGAGGGCCAGGGTGGTGGTTCACCTTTAATTCCAGCACTTGAGAGGTAGAGGCAGGTGGGTCTCTGAGTTTGAGGCCAGCCTGGTCTACAGAGCAAGTTCCAGGACAGCCAGGGCTACACAGAGAAACTCAGTCTCATCCCCACAAAAAAAAAAAGAACTGCCAGAGGGTGAGTATGGGTAGACTACTTGCCTAAAGTGCTTGAGGCCTCAGCAATGCATAAAATCAGGCATGATGTTGCACACCCGTAATCCCAGTACTTTGGAGGTAGAGAGGTAGAGGCAGGAGAATCAGAAGTTCAAGGTTATCCTAGGCTACATATTGAGCTTGAGGCCATCTTGGACTATATGAGACTCCACCGTCACCTCCGGCACACACAGAATTAACAGTCATAAATTGGGAGAGAGTTTTGTCAGAGGCCATGGTGGCTTTAGGGCACATCTGATACTAAGATTTGTGGAAGAAACACAAGACTGAGTTACTGGGGACAGTGATGCAGAAGGCAGGAGTTGGCTGGCAAGCTTTGGGATCCTTGGGCTTCACACTCCCACAGCCACTACAAAGAATGGGCCCTGTCATCAATGCCATTAGCTCTGCCTATGGGCATCTACGGTGACAAAGTTCTCACCCATTCAGGGCAGTTTTGGGGAAGTGTATCTGCGGCCTGTGTTCTAGACACCATAGGCTCAGGAGGAGCCCTGGGCAGAAGCTTCTCTGTGATGTCAAGAGCATGGCTATAGGCACCTGTCATGAGGGAGGTGGCCAATGGGGTCTGAGCATCACCCACAGGGCTGGAGAGGGTTAGCTTCCCTGGCCCCTTGTGTTGTAAGTTGTTCTCTGGGGCGAACTGACATTAGCCCAGGCTAGACTGTAGTCCTCCTCATCCCAGCTTCCCAGTGATGCTATGCTGAGCAGACGGTGACCCCTATGACTATTATTATGGGTGCCCTGGACCATGGGAAGGACATAGTTCCCAACAGTTCCTGCCTGAGGTCAAATGCCACTTCCTTCCAGCCCCTCCATGAAGCAGACGTCTGACCAATCCTCCCGCCCACTTCCTGGAGCTCGAGGATAAAGGGGCTGTGAAGCCTTGGCAGGAGGGAGCTATAGAGACCTGGCATGGTAAGGGCACCATCCTCTTCCCTCCCAGACACTCTCAATGGGCTCTGGGTCCCAGCCTTCGCCATCCCAGGCAAGCTTGGCTTCCTCCATGCCTTTCCATGCATCCGTCTTCATCAGATCCATGCAGGGGCTCTAGTTCTGTCCATCCTGATGGAAGCCAGTCCAGTCCCCTCAACACACTCTTTCTGTCTTTCTATAGATGCTGAGCCTGCTGTGTCTGACCCTCTTCTTTGCTGGGTACACCAGCGCTAGAACCCCAGGTGAGTCCACACCCCATGCCACCCTTTCCTTCTGCACTGGCTCAGTAAAGCCCTGTCCCCAGGACTCTTGGGACACATTTGTGCTCTACCCCAGTGAGTGACAGGCCAAGCACTGGCCCCTGACTTTGTACTTGTTGTTTCTAGCATCTGAGTCCGAGGATGCACTGGTGGGCATTGTGGGGGGCCATAGCGCCTCACAGGGGAAGTGGCCATGGCAGGTCAGCCTGAGGATCTACAGCTACCACGGGACCTCCTGGGTGCATATCTGTGGGGGCTCCATCATTCACCCACAGTGGGTGCTGACTGCTGCCCACTGTATTCACAAGTGAGTTTCCTTGTCATCCAGTGCTGGGTAGGGTGAGGGGTAAATCAGAAAGGCTGGACCAGCCTCCCCTCAGAACCTAGAGTATGTCATCCCAAGTTCTTTCTGACCTCAGGAGAGATGCTGACCCATCATCCTTTCGGATCCATGCTGGTGATGTGTACCTCTATGGGGGCAAGGAGCTGCTGAAAGTGAGCCGGGTCATCATCCACCAGGACTATGTGCATGGAGTCCTGGGTTCAGACGTGGCTCTACTTAGGCTGGAGAAACCCCTGGGCTGCTCCTCTGCTAACATCAAACCTGTCAAACTGACCTCTGGGTCTCTAAAGGTCACCTCAAGGTACCCATGCTGGGTGACTGGCTGGGGCAGGATCCACATGTTTGGTATGTATCAAGGAAAGATCTGGACTGTGGGGACAAAACTGTCATCTAAGGATCTCTGGTGGCTGGTACCAAGGTCCTGGGGAGCAGGATTTAGGCAGGAAAGAGGGAACTATTGATGGATACAGGGTACCTCGGGCTGTTTCCCACAGATACTTTAGACATTTCATCAGAGTTCTGTACCCAAGGCCAATGGCATCGCTGGCCCAGAACCCAAGGCTCTGAGGGGAGAAGCGCTCCTCTTTCTTATCCCCTTATTCTTCTTTCTCTTTCTTTGCTTCCTCCTCCTCTTATGGAAAATACCAGAATATCTAGCTTAACTCTTTGGTTCTAGAACTACAGGCAAATAGACTTTTGTTACAGTATTTATATATTTATTTGGGGAACATGTGTGTTACGGCATTCATGTGACGGTCAGGCGACAACTCTTAGGACGGTTCTTTCCTTCAATGAGTGTCTGGGGTTGAACTCAGAACAGGCAGCAAGTGTAAGTACTTCTACTGAGCCATCTTACCTGCACCTGTGAGCAAACAGAACCCGTCTTTAGCCTTCCAGATGTTGCAGATCAGTGTCTCCTGCACATACTGTGTCAGGGATGGATCCAGATGGGGATGGAGCTCTTCTCAGTCCTAGGAGGAGTGGTAGGGTAGCAGACAGGCAGGAGCCATGCAGTACCAGCCCCACTTCCTCTCTCCTCAGCATCGCTGCCACCTCCCTACCGCCTGCAGCAGGCTCGGGTAAAGATAGTGGACAATGCTGTCTGTGAGCAGTTGTACCACAACGCCACCAGGCACCGCTACCAGGGCCACAAATTCATCCAAGATGACATGCTGTGTGCGGGCAGCGAAGGCCGTGGGACCTGCTATGTGAGTCCCACTGACCTCCTTCCTGTCCCCATTCCCACTTCAAGGACAATGCCTGCTGATTCTTCTTCTTCTTTTTCTAGGGTGACTCAGGTGGTCCCCTGGTCTGCAGGGTGGCAGGCTCCTGGAATTTGGTGGGAGTGGTGAGCTGGGGCTACGGCTGTGCAGTGGGAAACGTCCCTGGGGTCTATGCACGTGTGCAGTCCTTCCTGCCCTGGATCACTCAGCAGATGCAGAGGTTCTCCTGAGCCCAGATGCTGGCCTCATGCTGGTCAGCAGATTAGTCACCTAATCTGCCCCAGCACCCAGGGCTCAGCCTTTGTGTGGTCTCCCGAATCTGTCCAGTCCTCTGGCCTTCTGGGAGTCTGGACATTCCTGGCCCAGAGAAGGAAGCGAGGGGGATGACTGGCAGGGGCGGGTGCTCAGCTCATTGGAAGAGGAGTGGAGATTTGCTATCCATGCAGCTGTTGAACTTTTGGCTGGTCTTAATAAAGGTCTTGTCCACATTCAAGTTCAGGATTCTGTGTGAGTTTACATCTCCTTTTCTTTGAAGAAGATGCCTACAGGTGTCATTTCCTGTATGTTGGCAGAACTATCCTCCCATGCTGCTAAGGCTGTTGGTGCTCTGTGTCCTGTCCTGGACAGGTATTTAGATAGTCACTGCTGGGCCTTAATATTTTGGCATCCCAAGCGTACTTGGAGTCTACATATGGCTACATTGTACACACAGAGTTTGGTGCTGGGGGAGCTCTTCAGCATGACAAAAGACTTTAGCCATTACCAGTGGTACAATGTGCTTGGGATCAGGTGACTTATGGAAAATCCTCATCCTTCATCCCCATGTTCATTTTATGCTGGGACTCTGTAGACTCGGGTACTCAAACCATATGGCTAAGGTCACATGAGGGAGACGGGGCTGGGAAACAAGTACCTGCCTCAGCACCCCTTTGCCAGAGCCCCGGCTTCGGCTGCAACCCCAGCCCTGGCCTCGACCCAGCCCCAGCCTCGGCCCCAGCATGAAGATATCCAATCAGCCTGATGAGAGGTCAGCAGACCAGGATGGGGGCTGGCAGCAACTAGTCTCATCTAGAGCAAATTCTGAGTTTCCCAAGGAGGATGCCCATAGGCATGGGGCAATGAACTGGGCATCAGCTCTGTGGTACACAGATGATGGGAGGAAACAGGAAAGGTTAGCAAAAACTGTGAGGTATGAGAAGAGCTCCAGGCAGGCTTTACCTGAAGGATGAGAAGGAGAAGGATTGCCGGAGTGGTCCTGCCCCCACCACGTACGCCTTTTGGTATCTTACTGAGCAGGACACTGGGCGTGGGCTCAATGGTAACTGAGAATCAGCCAGTTTTGTGGCCAGCTGCAGGCCCTTAATATCACCAAATAACCACTTGCCCGTGTCCACCCCTGAATCAGCTCCCAGTTCCCTAGCAGAGACCCGCTCCGGGATCATTGTACCTCTTCTGTCCCATACTTCAGGACCCCCACGGGTGAGACTAAAGAAGACCAATGGGGGTGTGTGAATCCTGCCACTCCTGCACATGTGTCTCTTCTGTGAGTGGCCTGGAGATGGCTTTACGGGGAAGAACAGCAAAATGGAAGGTGCTGGGCATTTGCTGAAAGCAAAGAGCCAGACAAGCTTCCAGTGGGCCGCAGAGTAAATCCTTGGGAAACGCTCGTTGCTGTTCACTTAGCAAGCCTCCAGATGGCGCTGCAAGATGTGAGGAGGACACTGCTTGAGGTGCCTGCCTGTTAGGCCTGCAAGGGGCCTTGTCCTAAGGCAGAGGAAGCCCAACACCTCCCTGGAGGGCCTATTGGTGTTCAGCAGGTAGAAAGAGAGCAGCCTTTCCCAGTCTTTTCAGGGCCATTTTGCTTTTAATTTGATTGCTTTTGGAGAAGGGAGATCTACATGGCCCAGGCTGGCCTCAAATTCCATGCCACAGCTTGGTGGGAGGGTGTCCTCTCTTTTCACTGGCTTTAATTGCTATTTTATGGTGTTCTGGCAGAATGAAGGCAGATGGCTGGATGGCCAGTGTGCTCTGACTGTACTGGGTTGAGGATGGGACTCAGAGGGCAGTGGCAGGAAGCAGGGCTTGGGAACCGGGGACCTTTCTACATGAAGACAGTCAGGCAACATGCATGCTCAGACCTCCTACAGGACCACACAGGCTAAGAGCTTAGTAATGCAGATGCACCTGCTAAACCCTCAGGACCCCCCCCCCCCACTAGAAATGGATCCTATCAATCCGTTGCACTTGGCCTGACTCTGCTGTTCCTGATTGGCTTCCTGAGGAGTGAACACCTTCCTCATCTGTGGAAGACAGGGTTCAATCCACTGTCCATTCTAGGGTCTTTCAGGTGTTGGGCAAAAACTCAGCCACTAAGCTACACCCCCAGTCCTTTTTGACATTTTGAGACAGTCTTGTTAAGCTGGTCAGGCTGCCTTCAAACTGACATGACAGTCCTCCTGCCTCAGCCTGGCCTGGTGGCTGAGATGGCAGGCCTGTGCCTCCAGGCCTGGGTCTCCCCCTGCTTATTGTTTCTGAGCACACACACAGTGTCCTCCTTCTTCCCCTGTGGCTGATGCAGTCTGCTGAAGGAATCCACAGGATTTACCCACCTGGGTGCAGGTTGATGGATATTTGGGCTGTTTCCAGTCAGGGCTCTTAGGACTAATGCTGCTTTTAACAGTTTGTGTTTTGTGTGAACACATGTTTTCTCTTGGAGGAATACCAACTGTGATTGTGAACTCACACAGAATGTTTAAAGGATACAGGTTCCCAAATCCAGGGCTATGATTACATCCTGTTAGCTGTGGCCAGGGCTGGAATTCTCCTCAGTTCTTGATACATACCACTTTCTTGGCCTCAGGAATTCTGGGAGATGTTCAGAGTTTCTTCCTAGATTTTATTTGCAACCAAGTTTCTTTCTGTAGACCAGGATGGTTTCAAATTTACAGTGATCCTCCTGCCTCGGCCTCCAGAGGCTTACAAACATTAAGTCACCATGGCTAGCTCTGTGCCCTTTCTTTATTTGGGGACAGAGTCTCACGAAGCCCCTTGAACCTCTGGGCCCCTGTCTTCATTTTCTGAGAGCTAGGATTACAGACTCATACCACCAGGCTAGGTGTCTTACCTTCATTTTTACTATTGATTTGATAAAATCACCTAAACAAAAGCTCAGCTCTCTTTCTTTATTATATAGTTCAGGAGCCCAGCTAGAGAGTGGTACCTCCTACAGTCTTCCCATCTAAACCAAAGTGACAAAGTAATTCCCTACTGGAATACCTGGAGGCCCTTCTCTCCAGTGATTCTGTCAAGGTGAATATCAACACTATTAAATGATGTGAGATGTCTTTCTGTACACTGCGAATATGCTTTATTACTATTGGTTAATAAAGAAATTGTTTTGGCCTATGGCAAGGCAACTTAGGGGCAGGCCGGAGATGCAAGCAGAGATAAAGGAGGAGGGCGGAGTCCAAGAGATACTGCAGGCTGCTGCCCAGAAGGCAAGATAAAATGGAACACAGGTAAAGCCATGGAGCCACATGGCAATACACAGATTAATGAAAAATGGGTTGAATTGACTTGTAAGAATTAGTAGGTAACGAGCCTGAGCCATAGGCCAAACAGTTTGTAATTAGCCTTTGTGTGATTATTTGGGATTAGAACTGCAGCTCCGGACCTTGGGGTAAGTCAAGCCAACTGGTCCAGAAACTTCTAACTACAATTGAATTCAGTTTATCCTGGGCTGGGGAGTCCAACTCAGTACCTCCTGCGTGTTAGACAAGCACTCTACCAACTGCACCATACTCCCAGCTCTGTTCTACATTTCTAATTAGCATTTTTGTCAGGGCTAACATTTCTCCACATGTCCATATTTTCTATTTGCATATCCTTCTTGGTGAATGTGCAAATGTTTTTTATTTTGTTTTTTTTTTAATTGCTTCCTAAGCTCTACATAATCTATGTCTCAAATCAAAGTATCTTAAACATTTACATGTTCTATGAGAGAACTGATTTCGTTGCTCAGAGTGGGAGGAGGGAGGTAAACAGAATAAATGTCAGGAAGGTAGCTGGAAGTCCTGAGGGATCTAGCCATTTCGGAGTCTACCTGTTGTGGGGAAAAGACCACCCTAGCTAGCCCTGGGCCTTGTGTCTGCTGTAAGTTGGGAGGAAGGAGGAGGTGAGATCCACCAATAGCTCCCCCAGTCCTGCTGCGTATGGAGGGAAGAGCCGTTAGCCCTTTTGTCTTCACCTGGAGACTGCCGCCCAGAGTTCAAGGGACCAGCTCAGAGGCAGAAAACGGCCAGACAGGACGGATGGAGCCGTCTCACTGAAACCTGAGTTTCTTTTCCTCAGTGTGGGAAGGCTGCAGTGCCCCCTCCAGGCAGCCTTCCTGATTCCTGAGGGACACACTCTCACACACCTGGGAGTCCAGTTTCAGGGGCTCCTCAGAAAGTTCTATATGCGCTCAGGTATAATCTGTGACAACACACCTTCCTCAGTGCCCCTGTTTCTGCTTTCAGCCCTGAGTCTTCCTCAGAGGGGCCAAGTCTCTAGCTGCCCGAGTGGGACTTCCTGTCTGGGGCCTAATGACAGGGGTGTGGCCAGAGTGCAGAGTATAGGACTTTCCTCAGTTCCAAATCTCAGGTCAAAGTTGGAGGGTTCCACTGATACTCTCTAAATCAGGGATTACCTCTTAGCTGTGGGGAAACTGAGGCTTGGGAAAATCGTTCCTTCCTCCTTCGTATATGACATCATGGATGTGGCTGTTTCGGGTTGGCCTGTCCCCACAGCCAAGGCTCAGGATTGCAAGTAGGCACTGGAGGGATGACTCAGCTGTTAAGAGCATGTACTGCTTTTGTAGACAACCCAAGTATGGGTGGCTTACAACGACCTACAATTCCAGCTCCAGGGCATCTAATGCTTCCTTCCAGACTTTGTATGCATCAGCACTCATGTGCACACATGGGTCTTCCCACATTCTTAAAAATAAAATGTCTTTAAAAAAAAGAATGCACACTAAATGTTGATCTTGTGACACACAAGCCCACTCTGTGTGACAACCAAGAGCACTGTCTAAGGAGGGAAGTAGGAGCTGTCAGCTCGTCCCAGCACAGATGTGTCCCCACAGGCTATCCCATCTGATTCAGGAACCTGATGTTACCCGGTTTGGGGGGAGGGTATTTTATAAAACAGATCCTCCAAGTCTTGAACCCTAGAGCCACCACAGGGACCCATGGGCGGAACCTTTAGGACCCTCACCTGACACTTCTGTTCTCTAATATTAAGAGCCTGGTTTCCTCTTCACTTTCTTAGGTAGTTCCCTGCAAAGTTCTTGACACCCTGAATCCCATGTCTGCTGTTCAGGAAGGTTCCATGTGTGCACCCGGGCATTCCCTCAACAACTAGTGACAAGTGTGGCTTTTGTCCTCACCAGATGGAAGGGCAGAGGGAGGTTATAACATGGCCTTGGTGACCTTGTCCCAAATGCTGGGGTCTCCCAGGGGCGTGGACTAAATACGTTTGTTGTGGACTACAGTGGCAACTTGCTCTTAGGGTCCTGGTCTTTTACTCTCTGGGATTCTGTTCAAGAGTGAGGCTGGAGCCTGTCCCCTCCTCTAGGCTATTCATTTGCCTCAACCAGGAGGATAGAACATGTATCTGTGAACCGTTGCTGGGCTGAGATGCCCAGTATAGTGCCTGCCCTGTGCCTGCCCCTAACCCAGCCAGCCTGTGGAGCTCCAGGTTTTTAGGCCTAACCTTTGCCCTCTCTGGGCCCATCACACACACTATCTGGCAAAATTCTCAAAAAGCTGTCCCCCCTGACATGGACAGTGATAACCTGTGAAGAGTTGATAGGTCATGGAGGACCAGATATGAGCGAAGCCTCCCTCTCCACACGATTGGGTGTTGCAGGGTGTTTAGGATGTGCACACAGAGCTTCCTGTCAGAGTAGGCAGTCTGGCTGTGTAGAGTCAACCCAGGTCCTCCTCAGGAACCCAAGTCACTGTTCTATTGCTGTGGAGAGACACCATGACCAAGGCGCTCACAAAATAAAGCATTTAACTGGAGGCTAGCTGACAGGGTCTCCGTGTAGTGCTGGCCATCCTGGAACTTGCTCTGTAGACTAGGTTGGCCTCGAACTCTCAGAGATCCACCTGCCTCTGCCTCCCGAGTGCTGGGATTAAAGGTGTGCACCACAACACCGCCCAGCCATTACAGACAGTCTTAGTCAGTGGGCCAAAGAAGAATCCACAAGTGAAGCTACAAAGACGGAGAGATATGTGAAATGAAACCACCAAAACACAGGGGGTGCTGCCAAAGCCTTGTGGAGAGGAAAGCAAGAGCCCACAAGTTCACACAGACAGAGCCCCAGAGGCCAGAGGATGACCTCTGCACTCACATAAGGAACAGATTAGCTATCATAGGATAAATTGAAACTACAAAGCAAAGTGGGGGAGTGGTGTAACGTGTTCCCACACATAGAACAGAATAGTAAGTTCGGGGTCTGGAAGACATGTCTAATGTGATCACCTAACAAGCCACATAAAGATGGAAAATACACAAAGAATCTGGACACTGTGTGTTATGTTGTCTTTGAATTGTTTGCCTGTTGAGGAAGGAGCAAGATCGGCTAAGAGACATTTGGTTATAAATGCTGCTGGATTAATCCAGCCTATATATTTTGTAAATGTCTTAACTTTAAAATTGAAATGAAAAGATATGCTACTTTGGAGAAGAGATTTTTTTTTTTCTTATTTCCACAGAAAGCAAGAGACTGTGGATTTATTTCAGGTTAAGGAAAATAAGGTTTGATCGAGGAAGACCCCCTGAAAAATCTCTGATGGGGAGAGATGGCCACATCAGCTTCAAGTCTGCCGACTAAAATGATCCAGCCTCAGGACCCTCATAAGATTTCCAGCCCCACCAATGAGCAGGAAGTAGTGATGGAAACTATGCCCAAATTTCCAAAATATTGTTTATAAATGTTTTCATTATAAATGGTTAATTATCATAGTCAATTTCTTTCTAGGGAAAAGGGAGTATATGATATAGAAATGATAAAAAAGATTATTAAATCTACTTTGATTCAAAAAACAATTGTTAATCTCAAAATATTTTACATTGGTGTGGATTTTGGTTTATTGATACAAATTTAAAGTCAATTTTGTTATACAGTATGTATATTTCTACTCTTGTTTAAGATGTTAGATTTATACAACTTGTAGTAAGAGGTTTCTGGCCCAGACTTTTGGACCTAGCTTCAAGGTTTAGGCCTGCAGACCCACAGACCCACAGAGACACACAGATGTCGAGCAAATAAATGAGATTCAGGGATAGATCTCTGAAGAAGTTGGAGATATTAGAGAGAATAAACACCACAGTCAGATCTTACCCAGCTGTCTTCCAGCTTCCTCAGCCTTGCTTCCCTTGGCTTGGCTTCCCTCAACTCTATGCCTGCCTTAAGCTTGAATACTGGTTAGGTAAATTAAGGTGTGGCCCCACCACTGCCTGCTTGGGAGCCTGGAATTCCTTCTATAATCTAAAGTGACCTGATTTAGTTGGGATTAAGGGCGTAGGTCACCACTCCCAGGATACTCCCTGTGCTGGGATTAAAAGTTTGAATCACCACTCTCTGATTCTCCTAGACTGACTGTGGTTAGAGCTCTGGAACTTCTGGAGCTTTTATTAACTCCCCACATAGACTGTGGGTAGATTCCCTCTGATATCTCTGAAACTTCTGAAGCTTTTATTGAATCCCCACACAGAGATGCTTACAATAGTTTTAGGCTGATCAGACTAAGGCCCAGGCATATAACTTGCTAACTCTTTACCCTTAAACTAACCCATGACTCTTATCCTGTCAGTCATGCGGCTTGGTACCTCTCAAAGCAGTATAGTTGTCCTCTGCTTCTGGCTTCTCTCTGGTATTCTGCTCTGTTCTGTCTGTTCCTAGAGTCTTCTTAGTCTGGTATCCCCGCCCATACTTACTGTTTGCCTTTGGTCAATCAGCACTTTTTATTAAACTCATAGGCGGGGACAGTTATTTACAATGGAACAACATAATCCCCCTACAACAACTCATTTAAAATTGTAATGTATCATTAAAAATACAGATGAACAGTTAATCATTTATGATAATCAAGCTTATGTTAGTTAAGTTTTTAGATATACAAAAATATATTTCAGTTAGCTAGGTAATCTTCAAACACTTCAAAGACCTACAGAATATGGCATTTAAAATATTCTAAGAACTTAGACTTTTCTGGACAGTGAGACATGTTTGGTCCTTCAAAAGGATGATGGGCACAGAAGAAACTTCATATGGAGTTTAATTTTTTGTGGCAAAAGTTGGCCACTGGGCAAGAGATAGTTCCTGCCTTGAGGGCTTGACAGTATGCTGCATAGACTAGACATGCAGGACTCATAAGAAAATGAACACTGAGCTTCAGCAGAACAAGCTGAGATGGTCTTCCAGGTTCCTGCTTCACAGAGAAAACGGCAAGACATTTTACAGCACACAGGCAGAAGCAACTTAAAAACTATGCCAGAATGAGCAGAGCAATCCTTCAAATTTCCTGCTTTATTGAAAGGTATGGCAAAGACTCTAGGCCTGTAGGATGAAGATGAATGTCCCGACATTACAGAGGAACTTTGGGTCCAGGCAGCCAGATGTCTCTGTCATTTCCAGAATTTGGAAGTTTCTTGCAATACACTTCCTGTTTAATCAGGTAACATTATATTATTCTTTGGTCTTTGATAGACTGAAGACTAGATAGTTGTAATTATAGTTTTCCTTGGTTATAATAAAAGATAAATTAGATATGAAACTTTGGACTCACAAAGATAAATGATTGAATATTTTCTTTAATTCTGCTAAATACAGATAGACTAAATATTGTAACTGTAATTCTTTCTTGATAGCTGTTTTGTTATATACAATATACAATTTTGCTACGTTACAATTGAAACCTTCCTTTTTGATTACACATAAAAGGGGAAGTGATGTGGGATGTCTTTCTTATGTTGTGAATTTCCCTTGGATAATAAAAGAACTGTTTTGGCCTATGACAAAGCAGTTTATAGGCAGGCAGGAAATTCGAGCATAGATAAAGGGGAAGGAGAGTGGAGTCAGAGGGAGAAGTTGCAAGTTGCTGCCCAACAGAGCAAAATGTAAAACCACGAGCCATGCGACAAGACATAGATTAATAGAAATGGGTTAAGATGCAAGAGCTAGCTAGCCAGAAGCCTGAGCCATAAGACAAACATTTTGTAATTAATATAAACTTCTGTGTGTTTCTTTGGGACAAAAGGACTGTGTGTCAGGACTTTGGGGCTAGACAGGCCAGAAATCCCTCACCTGGAGGGTCTCAGTGGGACCCTCTAACCCTGCAGGGCCTGTGATTTAGAACAGGAGTTGGGGGAAAGTCCCTGGCTCTCGGAACCCCATGTCTAATCAGCTTAGTTATCAGATCCCAACAAGTCTGAGAATGTTAGGAAGGGCCTGACTTTAAGTGTCCCATCTGTGGTGAAGACTAGGACAGATGTAGTGAAGACATTGCAGAGTGTCATGGGGACTCAGGCCACAGGAGTGGACCTTGGCAGGCTTGGTGTGGGTCTCAACACTATCTATACCTTTTTCTTATTCCCCCCTCCTTCCTCTCCCTCCTCTTCCTCCTCTTCTTCCTTGCCCTCCTCCCCCACCTCCCTCTCCACTCCTCTCTAATACATGATTCTAGAACAGGGTTGGAGTTAATAGAGGTAATTATAAAGCTAGCAGAAAGATGCCTATTCACCACAGCCAGCTTTTGCTATGATTAACATTCTACATTAAAATGATCCATGCATTGTAGCTAATCAGTGCCAATTCAGTCTACAAGTGTATAGTTATTTAAGTTGGGTTTTTTTGGGGGGAGGTGTTGATTTGCTTTGTCTTCAGTTTTTAAAGACAAAGTTTCTCTGTGTAGCTGTCGATGTCCTGAAACTTGCTCTGTAGACCAGGCTGGCCTTGAACTCAGAGAAATCTGCCTGCCTCTGCCTCCTGAGTGCTGGTATTAAAGGCATGTTCCACCACTGTCTGGCCTCACTTTAAGATTTAATTCACTTTTCCCCAATATCCATCTTCTGTTACAGGATCTTTGGTGACATTTAATTGTCATGTCTCTTTGGGTTACTCTTAGTTGTGACAGTTTGTCAGAATCTTTTTTTTGTTTTTTGAGACAGTCTCTTGTGACTCAAGCTAGTTTCTAAATTACTGTGCAACCGAGGCTGACTTTGCTTCCTCTGTCATTGTCTCCCAAGTGCTGGAATTACAGGTTTGTACCATGCCTCGTTTCCTGTTTCTTTATAAATCACTGGTCAGAATGTTGCAGCATGCCCTTCCTTCTCTTGCTAGGTATTTCCTTGTTTCTGGAGAGGTAAAGAACAGAGGGAGGTGCCTTTTTCTCATGTTATAGCAAGGTCCTAGCGAACTCTTTTTGAAAAAATCTGTGCTGGTTAAGTGGCCTCAAACGCACTGTATGGCCAAAGATGACTGAACACCTGACCCTCTTGTTTCTATTTCCTAGGTGTTGGGATTATAACTGTGTGCTACCATATCTGTTTATTGTTGTTTGTCTGTTTTGTGGCCTTGGGACTGAACTCAGAGTTTTCTGAATGCTAGGTGAATACCGACTAAGCTGTATGCCCACCTCTTCTTTCCCTGTACCAAATACTTATACCATAAGCCAAGATTCTCCTTGCTCTGGACCCCAGCATCCTGAATACTGAGATTATGGAGATGTTCTACAAAGGCTGGGTTCTATACAAATGGGGACCCTCTAACCCTGCAGGGCCTAGGGCTAACTCTCAGTTTGTCTTAGAACGTTGCAGTTGCCTTCTTGCTTCCTAATAGCTTCCCACTATTGTTCCCAAAACAGCTACCAAGAAAGAATTACAGTTACAATATCTAGTCTATCTGTATTTAGCAAATTAAAGAAAATATTCAATCATTTATCTTATCTTTGTGAGTTCAAAGTTTCATATCTAAATTATCTTTTATTGACAGAGATATGGGGTTGTTCTGCCCTCCCTCCTTGCCCTCTTGATGACTGGGACTTCCCTACACAGCAGCTGATGTATGACTAATAGGATCTATGTTTCTATGAATGTGTGTGTGTCTACACTTGACTCAAACCCCAGATATAAGTTTTACCGACACTAGAGATTCTCTCTCTCTCTTTGAGATAGGGTTTCTCTACATAGCCCCGGCTATCCTGGAACTCACTCTGTAGATGAGGCTGGCTTTGAACTCACAGAGATCTGCCTGTTTATGCCTCTCAAGTGCTTGGATTAAAGACATGTGCCACCACTGCCTGGGGAGATTATCTCTTTAACTGGCTAGAACGAAAGAAGTAAACAAGAAGAAAGATCTTGTGCGCAGATCGGAAGATTGACACATACTTTCAATCCCAGTTCTCCAGAGGCAGAGGTGGGTAGATCTCTGTGAGTTCAAGGTCAGTCTGGTCTCCATAATGAGTTTCAAGAGAACCAGAGCTACACAGTGAGATCTTGTTAAAGTTGTATGTCCCACCTTCCTGCAAAAGTGACTTCACCAGTTCTTCCATTTAGGGAGCTCTCCCTGTGTCCCCAAGCACTGTGTGCAGATGCCCCAGTTCCAGCTGCTTATTTAATCAGAACCAATTTTGTCAGACTTTTTTTTTTAAATACACTTTAAAATTTAATACAGTCAGGCTGGGGAGAGAGCTCAGTCAGTCAAGTGCTTGCTGTGTAAGTAAGAGGATCTGAGTATGATCCCACAATGCACACACAAAAAGCTGGGTGAGGTGATGTGGCCCTGCCATCCCAGTAGGAAGTGGACACGGGTGGATGCCTGGGGATTGCTGGACAGGCAGTCTAGCTAGCCCACTTGGTGAGTTCTCAGCCAGTGAGAGACTGTCTCAAAAAGAAGGAGAAAGAGAGAGAGAGAGAGAGAGAGAGAGAGAGAGAGAGAGAGAGAGAGAGAGAGAGAGAGAGAGAGAGAGAGAAGGGAAGGAAGGAAAGAAGGAAGGAAGGAAGGAGTTAACAGTGCCTGAAGAATGACTCCCATGTGTAGACATGTGCAACTGTACTTACACACATAAAAACATGCACACACACACACACACACACACAATTTAATACAGTCATAAACTTCCAGAAAAGCCGTGTGTCTGCTCTGGTCCAAAGAATTTCATTTCTGAACCACTTAGAGTTTGACTATATGACAGACCTTCATATTTTCACTAGCTGCTTTAAAAAAAAAAAAAGGTGGTGGGGATGAGGTGTGCATGCTAGGCTGGAGAGATGGCTCAGTGGGTGGCTCAGAGGTTGAGAACACTGGCTGCTTTTCCAGAGGTCCTGAGTTCAATTCCACATGGTGACTCACAACCATCTGTAATGAGATCTGGTGCCCTGTTCTGGTGTCAGGGATATATAATAAATAAAAAAAGACTTTTTTTTTTTTTTTAAAGGGAGAATGTTTTTTTGTGGTGGTACCCTACAGCCACTTGAGTCAGAACACAACTAAAGGCACTGTAATAGGGGGATTCTCAGGCAGTGTTTAGCACTTTCCACCTTAGTAGGAATGCAGAAGCAGAAGGAGCCAGGCCAGAATCCAAGGGTGTACTTGGTCTATCCCTGCCAGTGTGACGTGGACCCTTAGGCTATTTAGTCCCGTTCCTGGAATTTTTCTGACCCCAAAACTTCTGAGAATTGCATTTTGTAAATGCTACTCATGTGAGGATTTCCATTATTTCTCCCAGTTAGACTGAAGTCAGACATCTGGTACTAAGATCACAGATAAGATTCTGAATTCTGGTTGTGTTGTGTCTTATCAAATGCCTGCCATTTCAGTTCCTGGAGTTTGATTCTCGTTTGATACGGGGTCTTCAGTTTCCCCTGGAGAAGTCCTCTGTCCCCTCTCTAATTACCCATACACTTAGGGCAGAGGGAAAAATTCTAGTTGATTTTTTTAACAGAATTTCAATCATTTATTTACTTATCTATAACTACATTGATGAATCATAGTGTTCTATGTTAGTCAATGAATTTCCACACATTTCTTTTTCCCAGTTTCTATTTCCATGCAGGATTCTGATGGGACTCTGGGGCGACCCGCAAGCTGGCTCTTGTTCCATCTCTTTTACATGATTTAATTATGCAAGATAATTTCAGGCTCCTATTATACTTCCTTTGATTCAGAAACTTCTTCATGAAGTCTGGGTCCTTTCACTGGGAAATGGTGTTTAGAAATTCATGTCTGTGGATGGATGCTACATGTAGCTCTTGGAATATTTGTCCTTTTGTCCGTTCTCAGGGTCAAAGCTAGGGAACACACGTGTGTGTTCACACAGTGCACAGACACAGACACATACATGTGCTAATGCCATGCACATGGGCACACATAGGGTCAAGTGAACTCTTTCTCTGAGGAGATTTAAACAAACTCTAATTCCCTCTTTATGACAGACTAAAGTAAAATTCCAAAATCAGACTTGGAGACCAAATGAGTTTCTTGGACTTGCATGCAGAACATAGATAAGGGAGGGTGATCCCAAAGATGTTGCACCATCCGACATTCTCACCTCAACACAGACAAAGATTCCCCCTCTCGCAGTTAACCTGCCATATTATAGGTACAGCAGTACCTCCCAGTCCATGAGGCTATGTGCATTTAGGGTACAATTGCATGCAAATAAATGGCCAGAGAATGCAATGACCTTCCTTGACTCTCCCTACTATGAAGGAATCAACAGTCAAGCCTGATCTCAGACTCTTGTGGGGGTTTTTAAAAATAATTTATTTTTATTTTATATGCGTTTTGTCTACTTGTATGTCTGTGTGAGGGTGGTTTCGGATTCCCCGGGACCAGAGTTACAGACAGTTGTGAGCTGCCATGTGGGTGCTGAGACTTGAACCCAGGTTCTCTGGAAGAGCTGCCTGTGCTCTTAACCACCGAGCCATCTCACCAGCCCTTGGGAGACTCCTATAAGAAGTTGTAGCTCTTCTCATGAATGATAGCAGGACAGCACATGCCATGTGTACAACACCTGTGCTCACACACTCATACCTCATTTCTGTTTCTATAGCTACAATGGAAACTGTAAACTCTTGGTTGCAATTCTCCCCTAAGGGGTCACCCAGGTTTACCTTCTTCCCATCTTGGGTTGCTGGTCTATGTCACCCTCCTGCTCCTCTACCAAGCAAAGAGGAGGGCAAAGGTCACACATTGGGTAAATTTATGGCCTCAGAAGCCCTGGTTCTGCCTCCAGCTCGGCCTCTGCATAGTCCTGTCTTTTCTCCATGCGGGAAATTGAGGCTTAGAGTGGAATTACCTGTCAAGGTCTCATGTAGAGGGTCTGCCCGTCCTGGCTCACTCAGTTTATGATTGCTCATCCTAGGGGTGGGGTTCTATTACAACTTCGTGAGGTCCCTAACATAGCCTGGGCTCAATGTCACTACGTAAGAGTCAGGTGGCACACCTGGGTAGTAGGTCCAGTAGGTACTCCACAGCCTCCTCCCTGGTCTGGCATGCCTTCTGGAGACACAGAGAACTGAGGTGGGAGGAACATAGTAGGTGTTGCTGATGGTAACTCCATACGGCTGTAGCAAAGGAAAGCCTCAGGGTTCTGCAAATTCAGGGATGCTCAAATTTAGCAAGGCTACAATGCCCAAAATCAGCTTACAACCATACTTTATCAGCAACTGGAAAATAAACTCGGAAGTCTTTAAATAATACCATTTATTAGCAATAGTGGTAAGCATGACACATTGTCTTGTTTTGTGGTTACCTTAAACCATCAGCTATTTTCAGTTACATTTGGAAAGCTCACACTTAGAGATCTTTTCATTTCTCCAATGTCCTGATGCTGATCTAGATCCTGTTGTCTCTTATCATCCTCTTCCTGAGGTGGAACTGTCTCTTCAGATTCTAGGGTAGCAGAGACACTGGCAACATATTCTCTTTGAATCTGAGAGGCTGAGAAAGCCTCCTCTCTCTCTCTCTCTCTCTCTCTCTCTCTCTCTCTCTCTCTCTCTCTCTCTCTCTCTCTCTCTCTCTCTCTCTCTCTCTCTCCCAAGACAGGTTCTCTCTCTGTGTAGCTCTGGCTGTTCTGGAACTCCTTTGTAGAGCAGGTTGGCCTTGAACTCACAGAGATCTGCCTGCCTCTGCCTTCCAAGTACTGGGATTAAAGGCATGTGCCACATCCCCCCCCCCCCAGCTAAACCTTGTTCTTTGAATTTTGTTTTGAGCCAGGATCTTGCTATGTAGTCCTGAATCAACCATCTTCCTGGGATTACACCTGTGGGACACGCAGTCACGCCCTTACATTAATCTCTTGGACCTGAACCAATCAGAATTCTTTGGAATTGATTCAGCGGTGCCTGCAGGCCCTAACTCCTCTTGGCCCTTCAGCCCACCTGTGTGTCCCTAGGGCACCCCCCCACACCTCTGGATTCCTCTAGTTCTGTCTGGTCAACATCTTGTTTGAGAGCTCTGGGGGCGTCTTGTTAGAAAGGGGGCCTTCCCTGTGCTGTCCAGGGAGTCCAGTTGAATATATCTCTGGAGTATGCAGAAAACGGAGCCGGGATGTCCTCAGAGAAAGCCAGGTGGTAGCAGTGGGGACAAAGTTGATGATGGACTAGAGCTCAAGGTGAGGAGAGAGCTGTAAATCAGGTGGCGGGGTGATGGACAAGCAGGATAGTGGTCATCCCTGACCCTGGAGGGGTGCAGGATGCTATGGTGGAGTGTCTTCTGAGGAAAGGCTAGTAGCCTCTTAGTTTCCCCTCTCTGCACGTGCTGTCCCTCAGCTGATGAAATGTTCAGCTTATCAGATTCTTGATAAGCAGAGTCCTCCACATCTGGACAGCTGAGCAGATAAGGCCTAGGTCACACTGCTGCATTTATCTGTAGAGTTGGGTCTCATGGGGCAACAGGGCCCCCTGGGCTGGGGCACTTGGTCCTGTACTCTGACAATGCTGACTCCTATTCTGACAAGGTATCTCCTGTGACTCCCCCTCTCTAAAACTGTCCAGGAAAGCTGACCCTAAGGACTTGGCCCTTGGATGAATGACACCGTTACCCTTGCTCCTTTTTTAGGGTGGCTCACAGACACTATCTCCTGCCATATATCCTTCTTGGTAAATGTGTTAGAGTGTGTCAACATGTAATTATAAGGTGACACTGAGCTAGGAGCTTTTCTGAGACCTCCTCTGAATCCCTGGCTAGGGGACAAGATCCTCACTCAACAGTTGGGAAGAGTGTCACCTCCGTGATGTAGGGCACTCAGCTGAGAAGGATCTTCAGTGTGCAGTGTTCTGCCCATGCTGAAACCCCCTGGAACCTTCAATGCAAACAGTAGACCTGGTAGACCCTGAGCAGACACAAGCTGGATCTCAGAACTTTGCCTTCCTGAAACACAAATATCTCATGTGAGGTACGCCACACATTGGTCCTCTGGCTATGCACTCTATCTTGTGACTTGTGGACATCAGGGTGGTGGGAGCATATATTACATGGGGCCTTTGATCTAAATCATCTCTTTCATGTCTGAATTGGAAGGCGGTATGCCCCTCCTCTCATGCACTCTGGTCTGGAGAAATAAAAGGCCGAGGACAGCAGGCAGAGTAGAGAGAGGAACAGAGACCGTCAAGGTAGTAAAGTTCTTTCCCAGGGCCCCTGCCTGGCGTCTGCATATCACCCTGAAGCAGAGTAACCAAGCTTATGACCTTTGTGACATGGAGCATCTGACCCCAGACCCCCTGGCTGAACCTACCCTCCATTTCATGGGCTCTGGCCCCAATCTAGACTTGATACTCTGCTAACCCCAGTCCTGCCCTGTCTCCTAGTTTGATTTAAGCTTAATTCTTCACTGCTTCCAGATGCTGAGGTTGTTGCTGCTGGTGCTGTCCCTCCTGACTAGCCTGTTGCATGCCGCCCCTCCCCTCGTGAGTCCTGCCGTGAGCCCTCCCCTTCTCTCTCCCTGACCTTCACAGGCCACAGGCTATGGGAGAATTTGGAGAATTCCAAGGATAGCTGCTTCATTATCGGGGGGGGGGGGGGGGGGGGGGGGAGCCAGGGTGCTGAGGTTGCCCCTTTGTCCTTTTCCAGGCCCAGCTGAGCAGCGAGTGGGCATCGTGGGAGGAGAGGAGGCCCCCAAGAATAAGTGGCCCTGGCAGGTGAGCCTGAGATGTAAGTCCAACTACTGGAAACATTTCTGCGGAGGCTCCCTCATCCATCCACAGTGGGTGCTCACTGCGGCACACTGTGTGGGACCGTGAGTTTTCCTGGGCCTGGCATGGAGGGTGAGGGAATGGGGTCAAGATTTCTCCCACGGTCTCTAGTGTTCCTGAGGCTTCAGGTCCAGGCTGGAGCCTTCCAAACAGGGCTGTACTCTTCCAGGGACATCTTAAGCCCAGAGTTATTGCGGGTGCAGCTTCGTGAACAGCATCTATACTATAAGGACCATCTGCTGCCTGTGAAGCGGATCGTTGTGCACCCCAATCATTACTTGCCCCAGACTGGGGCAGACATTGCTCTGCTGGAGCTCAAGTACCCTGTGAATGTTTCCATGCATGTCCAACCCATATCCCTGCCCCATCCTGTGGAGACGTTCCCCTCAGGGACATCATGCTGGGTGACAGGCTGGGGTGAAATTAATAAAGATGGTATGTGGCAGGGATGGTTGCCAGTGGGTTGGGCAGGGACTAGGTCTCTCCCGGCCCCCTGACAATGGAGGGTGGAAAGGGGTTCCCAGGACTGGCAGGGATGGTTGCTGATGAGCTTCCCCTAAAGTCTACACTTCTCTCACAGAGCCTCTCCCGCCACCCTATCCCCTGAAGCAAGTAAAGGTACCCATTGTGGAAAACCGCCTCTGTGATCAGATGTACCACACTGGCCTCTCCACAAGGAGTGATATTTTCATTGTCCATGATGACATGCTGTGTGCTGGAAATAAAGGGAAAGACTCCTGCCGGGTGGGTCCTGTCTCTACCCCTTCCTGCCCCTCATCCCATTCAGTCATCCCATCCAGGTTATGGCACACTAACCCTTGTTTTCTCCAGGGTGACTCAGGGGGGCCGCTGGCCTGTGAAATCAAGGGTACCTGGCTGCAAGCAGGTGTGGTCAGCTGGGGTGAGGGATGCGCAGACCCCAACCATCCTGGCATCTACACCCGGGTGACCCACTACTTGAAATGGATCCACAGCTATGTTCCTCAGAACTACTGAGCTGCTTCCAGAGTCAGAGAAGAACAGATCCCTGTTGTCTTTAACTCAATGCTTCCTACCCAGGTGGAACCCCTGTCTTCTTGTCCTTTTTCCTTCCCTGTCCTTCTGAGCCCCTGGCCCCTCCTATCTCCTCTGCGTCTGGCCCCAGGTGGCTACAGTGGGTACTCACTCTCTTCTGTGGCTCATTAAACTACATGAAACCAGCTATGAGGGTCACTGTTCTCATTGTGGGAGTCACTGGGGGCAAATAGAATACCTTGGCAAGGCTGTGTTGTCCTTGCTGTGGGGTCCTGCTCATGGGATTGGCATACTGTATTGGGACTGGGCCTCCTCACCAGCCCCTGTCCCCAACTAACCTCTTTCCACACAAGTACACTTTAAAAAATTATTTTAAATACATGTCAAGCTTGTTTGCTGGCGTAGTGGCACATGCCTTTCATCCCAGAACTCAGGAAGCAAAGGCTGGTGGGTCTCTGAGTTCAAGGTCAGCCTGGTATAGAGTCAGTTCCAGGATAGCCAAGGCTATGCAGAGAAGCCCTGTCTTAAACAAACAAACAAACAAACAAACAAGGGGGCTGGAGAGATGGCTCAGAGGTTAAGAGCACTGGCTGCTCTTCCAGAGGTCCTGAGTTCAATCCCAGCACCCACAGGGTGCCAGTTTTCTCCTTCTTTCCACCTTTATGTGGGCTCCAGGCATCAAACTCAGATTAGCAGGCTTTACCAGCCAGCACCTTTACCCAAGGAGCCATCTTGTGTAGGATGAATTCTGGTTGTAATAAAGGAAACTCAGCCAACTATAAGGGAAAGGCTGAAATATCAAAGAGAGGAAACACCACAGTCAAGTCCCACCCAGCTGTCTTCCAGCTTCCTCAGCCTCACACCTTGTGGCTTCTACTGCCTGCTCTGTCTTCCTACACCTGCCTTAAATACTCTCTTTGCCCAGTTGTTTCACATCCAGGTTAAGATAAAAAATGTGAGCTACTACTATTTGGTAGTTAGCCTTGAACTCACATGAACACAGAAAGATCTCTTCTGTCTCTGGAGGTATGGGAGTAAAGGCGTGGCACCACCACTGCCTGCCTGTCAGCCTGGAAACTCCCTCTGTAAAGCAAGCTGGCCTCAAACTCAGATCTGCTGGGACTAGAGGCTTAGGTCACCACTCCCGGGTCTTTCCCTGTGCTGGGATTAAAGGTGTGAGTTACTACTCTCTGATCCTCCTGAATTGACTGTAGGTGGATCTCTTTGGTACTTTGGTTTTATTAAATATATAATATGTTACCACAATCTTGCCTGTCCATAAGCTCGTTTCTTTTATGTGAGAGGCATCATGTCCTTAAGACATGGTGAACAACATTGTTACCTCACTGCAACTGGGCCAAAAAACAAAACATGGCCAGCCCCGCCCCCACCCCAGCCATCTTTACCCTGAAGTGACAAGAGACATCTTTTGCCTCATGGAGAGCTCCATGCCTGCCCTGATAGGAACGCCCCTGAAGTATTGCCGAATCATCCCACTTCTGCATAGAGGCCTCTGCTGCCCAGAATTCCACATGGTGGGGCCGGGGGAAATGGTTCAGTTGATCACACTTGCTGAGGATGCAGGAAACCTTGGCTTCAATTCCCACCACCGTATAAGCCAGCACACCCCTCATCCCAACACTGGGAAGGCAGAGGCAGATCAAGAATTCAAGGTCATCCTTGTCTTCAAAATGAATTTGAGGCTACCCTGGGATATGTGAGACCCCATCCCCAAAGAAAAAAGCTCAAAAATAATTTCGTGCAGCGGCACATCTGGCTGCTACGGTGGACTTTGCTTTGAGGTGTTCTCGTTCCAGGCTCTTGGTGTTCACGGCTGTTCCTGCTCACAGGAGCTCACGGGGTGCCCATTCCCTACTTTTTGGAACGCCACTTATGTTTCATAATCACTATGGCAGTGATGCTGCCTCTTTGTTCCTCTGGTCCTGCAACATTCTGTATTAGTGGTAACATCTGATATCCATGCTTTTATGATTACTGCTGAGGGCTGACAGTTCCCTTTTCTTGGGTAGAACCCTGATGGGGACATGAAGTCAAGTTGTCTCATCCAGTGCTTGGTACCATCTCGGGGGGGGGGGGGAGAGTTCACACTCTTAACTGATGAGCCATTTCTCCAGCTCCTTAGTTTTACTTTTTAGTATCAAACATAACACATACCCATCACAAAAATAAAATAAAAGGTAAAGCTGGAACTTTGTCCCTTGTCTCTCTATCCCATCATCTCACTTTCTAGGGGTCACTGTAGATGATGGTGGGTGATGACACTCCTTTAGTGGAGCTCATGCAGGGTGGGAGATGGATCAGGATCTCAGGAAGAAGCTCTAGGGACAGGCAAGGGACAAGGAGGAAGGATGGACAGGTGGGAGGGGAGAGCAGCCTGGCCTCCTGCTGGGCTACTTATCAGACTTTGACAGAGCAGCTCTGCACAGCTCAGAGTCAGTTGACAGATAAAAGTGATCACTGGCTTCACCTCCTGCCATGGACTACAGGGGTCAGGCCTGAGAGCTTTCATGGCAGGACCCAAACCCTCTATCTCAGTCAGAGGCCAGTACTCAGGTGTGCAGGCTACTTTAGATAGATGTACCCCCACCTCTGTGTGTATGTGTGTGTTTAGGGCCAGGCTGCCTGTCCCCTTGCTTTCCTGCCAGGTGGGAACAGAATTCATTCCTGCTGTGCATGGGTGTGGTTTTAGTATGGCTAGCAAATCTGGAATATTAATGGCTCTGCTGGGAGCCCCATATCAGGGTGTATGTAGGTGGGAAGGTCCCTAAAGCAAAAGGAGGTGGAACAGATAAAGGGCCTGAAATCCTCTCCTGTGGGGTTACCTAGGGATAATTCAGAGGGTCAAGACTCAGAGGACCTGATTCTGTGAAAACCTAAGTGACACCAGGCTCTTAGGATGGCTGGGATGGCTTGTAAGAACACGGGACTCCCTTCCCTCCACTGCCTGCCATTGGGGTGAACTGGCAGGCAGGTCCAATGTTCCCAACGGTCCCCTCTTTGGTATGCAACTACCTGAGGGAAGCCAGTTACACAGGGTGGGCTGATAGCATAATTGTTTGACACTAGGTCAAACATTTAGCATGCCCTCTTGAGCCGTGGAACAGGTGGGCATGAAGCAGGCACAATTTGCCCTGTGGTGTCACATCCTGAAGAAGGAATAAACCATTCTTTACTGCCAATTTCCTCACATCTAATTAGAGATTCCCGACCTAAAAATTATCAGTGAGGCCCTCCAAGCCCAGTTCCTGACTCTGGCCACACTCCTGGTCAGCTGACTAGGCTCTAGACAGATGGAACAGCCCAGTACAGGGACTGGCTGTTTACCTAGGGTGTAGTTAGGAGACTCAGAGCTGGATATGAGACCAGGGACCGAGAGGAGGGATGTGTCATTATAGAGGGCTGGGCCTCTCTGAGGAGCCCAGGCTGAGCATTTGAAGAAGGGAAAAAGCAGAAACCAAAGCTGTACTGTCTCCTCTGCACACTGGGGGAGTTGCAAGTTCTGAAGGGTACAGCCAGATCCCACTCTGTTATTTTCCATGCCCCTGGACCTGTCTTTTTTCTGCCAAGGCTGGGTGTAGCCTTCATGTGAGACAAACGAAGTTGACAGTCCCTCCCTGTCATATGCAACGGGATCAGGTGGGGAGCCTTTAGCTTCCTCCCTCCAGCCCTACAGCAGGTGTCAGGCCATTCCTACCCTGCCCCACCTACCAGCAGGTCCTGGGCTGGGCAGGGGAGGGGTGGTCCTGTCTCTACTATGGGCAGACATCATGGCTCTGGGACCCTGTGGCTTCCTACTGCTTCTCGCTGTTGCTGGTGAGTGACCCGGCTTGGGGTCTGTATGGCATTGTATTTATATCCTGCTCTGGGGTGAAAGTGGGCCTGAATCCTCTCTGGACCTCTCCCTGGATTCATTTTATTTTCCACCAGTTCCTGGGCTGGAGCTCTGAGTGAGTGAAGGGCCCTGAAGAGGGATCTGGGTACATTAAAGTCTGAGCTCAGGTGGGCAAGAGCCAAATAGTGGGCCTCTATTCTGCCTGGGCCTCTCTGCTGGGTATCTTGGCCATCACTGCTGAGGACAGAGGTTTGGGGTGTGGGGACACTTATAGACCCAGACCCTGGTAAGACCCCCCCTCAGGAGGACCAAGAGGTTGTGGGGGGCTAAGACAGGAATAGTACTCAGTGACTCCCAACTGTTGTAGGCCCACGGCTGGCCCCACTCTACCCCGGGACTGGGTGGCAGCTGGCCAGGCCACATCTACCTGGCTGGGCCCCACCTATCGGGCTAGATCCTAGCTTTAGCTGCTCAGAGGGAGAACAATTACCTTAGGGCCACCTTGGGACATTGTGAGGGACAATGCTTAGGCCCACGGGCCCAGAGTCACTTCCATGGGCAGCTCCCCTAATCCTTCTATCTCCATCCTTCAGGTATCTCTCATGAGGCTCTGCAGTCAGGTATGTCCCCAACTGATGTTTCAGGATTAGAGACCAGGGCAGGTAGACCACAGGGGGCAGTTATGGTGGGGGAAGCATGGCCTGGCCTAGGGACGCCTTGCCACAGGCGTCTCTGATATCCTGACTGATGGAGCCAGGTCAGCTTCACCTGGGAAGCTGCACCTCTGGGCCTCTATCTTGTTATTTTGTATCTTTGAGAGCTACTTTGGATTTTCTGTGCTACCAGCTAGCCCTCACCATTCCACCCTTCTTCTGCTGTTGCTCTTGGGGAAGAAACTCAAGGCATCTTCTTAGCCCTCTTCAGGTGTTCTGGGGTAAGGGATATAGTCTGCTTTCATTTCCTCTATCAGCACTGACCCAATTTCTGATTTCATTCTATCACGTTAAGAGGGAAGCCCTCCCCTGTGGGATGGCCTCTACTTTTCATTTAAAAAATTCAGGTGAAAATTACATCAAAGTTAGCCATGATACAGTGTAGCATTTGGTGGTTATTTAACACATTTCCAGTGTTTGTGATATATGTCTATCTAGTGCCAAACATCACTCTAAAAGAAAAACCCTCTCTTTCCGGGAGGTATCCCACCCCCACCCCCAGCCTCCTCACTCAGTCCCACCAAACCATCTGTTTAAGGATTCCACTATATTCTATGCCCTATGGTGCTCAGAAACCAAGATCCATGAACTTACTGCTTTTAGGGCAGTAGTTTTCAGCCTGTGGGGTGTAACCCCTTTGGGGGTCAAACAACCCTTTCACTGGGTTCACCTAAGACCATCTGCATAGAAGATATATTAGAATTTATCACAGTAGCGAAATTACAGCTATGAGGTAGAAATGAAGTAATTTTATACTTGGGGGGTCACCACATCATGAGAAATTATATTAAAGGGTCACAGCATTAGGAAGGCTAAGAACCACTTTCTAGGCCATTGATATTTCCTGTACTCACAATGCTTGGGTGCAGGGACGACCAGCAGGTGGGGAGCAGAGACATTGGGATTCCCCAAATTCTCAGGAGTGGGAATCATGGAGGGCTCCTAGAGGAAAGGCATTGGCCAGGATGCCAGCCTCTGGGATTCCCTAGCCAACAGTGCCTCCTCTGGATCAGGGTGTGGCCAGCCCCAGGTTTCACATGCAGGAAGTCGGATCGTGGGAGGCCATGCTGCCTCAGCTGGCACTTGGCCATGGCAGGCTAGCCTCCGTCTGCAGAAGGTGCATGTGTGTGGAGGGTCTCTGCTGAGTCCAGAATGGGTGCTCACAGCAGCCCACTGCTTCTCTGGGTGAGTGACCTGATGAGGCCTGACTGCCTGGGTTTATGGGGCAGTAACAGCAAACAGGTCCTTGCATAGCCTATGACTCACACCCTTGAGTCCAAGATTTCCTCTCCAATAAAGAAAATCACATTAAGGTCCACCCACCTCAAGTGGTAGTGTGCAGCCCGAGTGGGGGTGGGGTCCCTTCTCCCACATCTGTCAGTACATGCCAAGGAACACTTAACTTATACTGGGTGTGAGGGTGATTGTAGCCACCTATCCAGTATGTATTCAGGAAGTATCCTAAATCTAGTCAGCTCAAAGCTCCCCTCATCTCACATACTTCCAGAACTGTCTTTCAGTTTTAGGACAGTCACTGGCCCCCAGTGTGCTGGACACCTTCCAGCTAGAGGTAGTATGCCCACAGGCTGCTGTCCTTGGGTCCTGAAGTGTGAGGCACTGCCAGGCTCAGGCCCCATGTACACAGTAGTTGTTCCTGTACTAAGCTGATGACAAGTAAACACTGGACATTGACAAAGGTGGGTGGTGGGTAGGTTAGTCATTCTTTAAGGGGGACACTTACATCTCCCCCTGCCTCCCAGGTCTCTGAACGCATCTGATTACCAGGTGCACCTCGGAGAGTTGAAGATCACCCTGTCTCCCCATTTCTCCACTGTAAAGCAAATCATCCTGTACTCCAGTCCCCCAGGACCACCAGGGACCAGTGGAGATATTGCCCTGGTACAGCTGGGCACCCCCGTGGCTCTCTCTAGCTGGGTCCAGCCTGTGTGCCTCCCAGAGGCTTCAGCTGACTTCTACCCAGGAATGCGGTGCTGGGTGACAGGCTGGGGCCATACACGGGAGGGAGGTAAGGAGCCCTTTCTGAAAGCCCCTCCCATGGAGATAAGGGAAGGCAAGGGCCACCTGGTGCTACCACTTGCTCCTGGTGGCCACACCTGTTCCTCCTAAAAGCCAATCACATATTGGTCTCCACCAAGATTCACATGTCTGACCCACAGACTGGGAGGTGGGAAGTTGGTAACTGCATGAGGGATGTGCCTGCCACTTGCTCACTCCCAGAAGTGTAGGGCTGGTTATTCAACCTCCTCCTGAACCACCTTCTCTCTCAGAACCTCTGAAACCTCCATACAACCTGCAAGAGGCAGAAGTCTCTGTGGTGGATGTAAAGACCTGTAGCCAGGCTTACAGCAGCTCCAATGGCACCATCATCCAGACAGACATGCTATGTGCCCAGGGCCCTGGAGACGCCTGCCAGGTGAGCTGGCTGGGAACACAGAGGAGTGACCAAGCCTGAAGAGTGGTGAGGGTCCCTAAGCCCTTGGTATCCCATCCTCATTCTGACCTGTTCTGCAGGATGACTCTGGAGGGCCATTAGTCTGCCAGGTGGCTGGGACCTGGAAGCAGGCTGGTGTGGTCAGCTGGGGTGAGGGCTGTGGCCGCCCAGACCGGCCTGGTGTCTACACGCGAGTTACTGCCTACATAAACTGGATCTGCCACCACATCCCAGAATTAGAGGGCTCAGGAATACAAGCACATTCCTGGATTCCCCTTCTGGCTGGCCTCTTCTTGCCCAGCCTCTTTCTGTTGCTGGTCTCTGGAGTTCTGATGGCCAAGTGCTGGCTGGGAAGATCATCCTGGCTAGGTTCCACATCCCGCCCAGCTTCAGACCTCTGACTCAGGTGTTACAACCCAAGTGTATTTCTTAAATAAGTTAGGTGTTTATTCAGCTTTGCTTTGCCCCTTCCCTCCCCTTATTTTTGACTTAGGAAGCCAAGTTTTCTGCATCAGATTATTGCGACGTCTAACCTGAATGTGTAAAACAGGTGACAAAGCAAATGGATGGCAAATGAATGTCAAGGCCGAAGGCCAGGGATGAAATGGGAAGCCCCATTCAGTTGGGACTGTGATGTCTTATTGCACGGGCCAGTACTCCTTGGTGATGTGGCCCTTCCCACGGTCACTGAAAAGTTTTTAGACCATCTAAGAGGATGGAACGGGGAGAGAGGGAGTGTGAGAGGAAGGGTGCTGAGTGATGGGCAAGAATGAGACTGTGAACAAAGGTGATATTAGATGTGGTGTCTGCAGGACCAAACGGCTACCTACCAGGGCACAAAGGGCTCTAGTGTGTGCTTCCTATGGAAGTCTGTGTCATATGCATGGATCTGTGGTGCCCTCCTGCTCACGAGGAGTTTCTGGTCCTTCCCAGAACATAGCCTCTCCTCCTGAGACTGATGACCCGGTCCTGGAATGACTTCAGATGGTGGTGGTTAAAACTCAGGAAAACCCAAACCTGAATCACCACGAGGGAGGCTCGTGGGGCCTGAGGCTGCTCCTGTGTCATGGTGCAGTGACTGAATGTCTGCTGCCTCTCCCGGGATGACATCTCCAGGTCCCTCTGCCTTAGTAGGGCCTGAGCCAGGGTCCATTCATGGCCCTGACTGGGGCTACCACCCTGCAGGGAGCCACCAACCCGAATGCCAAAGCCCTGTGTACACGCAGCCCAGTCTACACAGGTTCATCTCCACTGTTATCTGGGGCAGGGGTGGCTGGGAGAGACCCTGGTTTCTTCAGGGGGGCCTGGGGCACAGTGAGGTACAGTCCTTGCCCCTTCTCTGGAGGGTCACCAGAGGGCATAGAAGGTTCAGTTTCATGGTGTACAAGAGGCACTATAGCCCCCGAAGAGGAAACTCTGGGTTCTGGGGTTACACTTTGGTCATTGTCCATGAAAGAGTCTCCACCAGTTCCCCCAATGTCCAGTGGTTCAAAGGCAAAGTTGGGGACAGTCAGGTGCTCTGCCCGGCAGGAGGCCTGGCCCCAGCGCTCACCCTTGGCTACAGGTTCTCCTCCAATGCCTGGGCCCTCTATGGACTCTGGGCAGTCCCTGTGAAGGGTAGCCTCGCAAGACGGGGTTCTGCGCCTCAGGGTGGTGTTACCACCTTCAGCTGCAGGGGGCCGGGAGGTTCCCTCATCCTCAGCGGGAGGTTCAATGGAGATACAGGGAGGGCTCATCTTCTTCTTCCTTCGTGCTCCAAGAGTTGGCTCGAGCTCTGAGGGCCGACTCCTTCCCTCCCCGGACTCTAGGTGGCTGTCTCCACCATCCAGTTCCACAGAGGACCACCGTTGTGCATCTCCCCGACCTGGTTTGTCTAGGAAGCTCTGAGCATCTACACTGCAGAACCTGCGTGGGTCCCGCCCACTGCCCACTGCCCCTTTGGCAGCAGGAGAGGCTGTAGGGGAGGCCTCTGGGCTGTGGGGCTCTGTAGCCGGCCAGGGGTGGGCTGAGCTGGTGATGTGGCTGACCTCCTCATCTGCTGGGTCTGCTGCTTCAGCCTCATCTCCTCCCAGGGTGGGAGGGCGGTTGGAGATGCAGCGCTGCCCAAAAGCGTGTTTGCGAGTACGAACACTGGCAGGTCGTGGGGAGCAGGGAGGGGACCGCAAGGTGCTCAGAGACACCTGCCTTGTGGAGATATTTTCATCAGGCTCTGTGTGGTCTGGGGTGTTGTCCTCCCCAGGGTCATCAACCTGCCCTTCCAGGGACTCGCTGTGCATGGCCTCCTGAAATGACATGGAGGGCCAAGCTAAAGGCCTGTCTAGCACTCAGCTGTCAGGCACCTTCTTTCCCATCTGGGCCTTGGGAAGGTCAAAGTTGGCAATACCCCAGGGTGGCTCTCACCCTCCAGGCTGGCTACTCAGAAGCTGTTGATATGAAATTCCCTGATTTTGGCCTTACCCGCTGACCTAAGAGACTTCTACAATGTGGGCATCCTGAGTAGAGGTCTGGAGGTCTGAGCTCCTTAAGACAGTCTTCCAGGGCCCAGATCACTCCCTCACTCTTGCACCACACAGACCCAAAGCTCAACTTGTACCCCGAGAACAGGAAGTTCTCACAAGCTTCCATGTTGTAAGAGGCTCTTGTACTAGGTAATGGAAATTGAAGTCAAGGACAGGAGAAGGCTATGGACCAGGCTGGGTGGCACAGGCACACTAGCCACTGTGGAGCCTGAGGCTTCTACCAAAGAAAGGGACCAGAGTTCCCTGAGGGGCTGGGCTGTCACAGCTGGCCTGTTGATGGACTATCCAGAGCTACCTAGTTGAGACCCACTACGCAGAGATGGAAAACTCCAGGTCCAAGGATACATGTCACAAATGGCCACTTGGGCCTCGGTCTTGCTAACCCTCTGAATGGGGAAAAGGAACCCTGGGGAGACCCGAAGTGTGGGACCAAGGTTTCCCTTACCTGTCTGCAGAGTATCCGTGAGAGGCTCAGAGAGCGGGGTGTACCCCGGGGTGAAAGGGCGTGAAGGGGATCGCTGGCCCTGGCTGATGGGACCTGGAAGGAGGCACGGGGCTCCAGGGGCGGCGAGTGAGCAGAGGTGACCGGGCCTGGGGCAGGGATGTATCTGAACTGTGTGGCCTGAGGACTTGCCTCCCATCTTTCCTCCATCCCTCCCTGCCGCACTGTCCAATTTCCCACCTGCCCAACCTCCCTGTCCAGTCCCGTTTCCCTGCTGCCCTGGCCAGAGTCCATACCCGAAGTGACACTACCAGAATAGGTCTCCATTTCCACTTCCTGCAGTGGGTGAGGATGTGGGACAACAGCGGGAGCCACGGGCCGGAACATGTAGCTGTCATTGGGCAGCGAGAGCATCCTGGACACAGACACTTTGCGCACGACCAGGAGGTTTGGAGTGTCTGGCTGGGTACCTGGGCTTTCCTATGGCATGAGCAAAGCTGCTTAGTAGCTCAGCAGCACACCAGAACCTCTGGGACCACCCTGGGCCCCTGAGAAGCCTTACCTGTGCTACAGATGGAGGTTGGGCTGTGGACCCCTGAGCCATCTCCAGCTCAATCTCGGCATCCATCTCAGCATCCTCACGGGCTTCTTTGTTACTCTCCTCCAGGTGCTTCATAAGCACAGCCACCACCACATTGACCAGCACAAACTGGGCAACCAGCACGAAGGTGACAAAGTACACGGGTGAAAGTGCGGGCAGGTAGCTAAGGCAGTGCTTGTCCTCACGAGCACATTCACGTAGAGTGTCCTAGGGTGGGCAGCAGGGTCATGGCTCTGTCTTCCCTTCCTGTCAGCGCCAGGAAGAGGAACAGCCCCACAATTACCTTCATGATCCCGTTCCAGTTGTCTCCAGTGGACACTCGGAACAGCGTGAGGAAGGCCATGCCGAAGTTGGTGAAGGTAGCGTGCCTGCTCAGGCCCTCACATGGATTGTCCTCACTGCACTCTGCAAGAAAGAGCCCCCATCCACTCAGAGCACCCCTGCCTCTGTGGCCTTGGACAAGGTCAGGAGACTACATTCCACATGGGGCTGGCATGTTTGGAACCTGGGACCCTCGCCTCTGTTCTACACTGACGTGTCCTCAGCAGACGGCACTGGCCGAGCTAAGTACTGTGTAAGACTTAGATCTGGACTCTCTGCTCATGGCTGGTATATACAATGGGAGTTTAAGGTGGCCAGCTGCTAAACTTGGCTACCAGACCTATCTTGGGAGACTTGGAGGTAGAGAAGAAATGATTTGTAAACATTTGATGTGAATGTGTGTGACTGAGTGGAAGCCATGCCTAGACTCAGCTCTCTCGGTGGGCAGACAACATTCTGTGACAACCTGTATGGCCTCTGTACAACTGGGGCACACAAAGGCCCCAGAACATCCTCATAGCTAGTGGAAGGGCCGAGCAGTTCCCAACATGCCCTAGCCTATTCAGAATAAGGTCTCGGATTTATCTTATGTAATAGTAATAGACTCTAGCAAACTTTCTTGGGGACAATGTTCAGGGTAAGGCATGGGCATGTGCATGTCTTCCAGTGCACACATTCACCCCGGAATGTGGTCCTGTGTGGTTGGATTGAGTGTGGACAGGTGCATCACAGATCTGGGAACATGCTTCCTCCGAGTGGACTTATCTGTGTGCACAGGTGTATGTATACCAGCTTTATTGAGCTGGCAAAGTGGAGGTGAACAGGGACTTAGGCGGTCTGAGGGTGCAGTGGAAGGATCAAGGTCTAGGCCAGTGCCCTGCACTCTCCATAAACCTGTGGGGAGGCGGGCTTGGACAGATAAAAGAGCCACCTTCCTGGGGACCAGAATCACCTTGTGGGAGAGGAACAGAGTGACCATACTCACCTAGCCTCCCAAACAGCTCCACTCCCAGGGCAGCATAGATAAAAAACAGGAGCATGAAAAGAAGACCAAGGTTCCCTACCTACACAGGAGAGAAGGGGAACAATGTCAGCCCCGTGCTGGCCTGTTCTGCCCCGCTCCACCATTCCCAGCCTGGGAAGAGGGCCCACCTACAGTTCCACTTAAGCCTTGTGGCCTTCCTGGGCCTAGACCGTCACCCATCCTCAGAGGATCTCAATCCTGACTCAGTATTCCTTTGTAAGCTAGCCTCTGCTCTTCTATGGTTCCCAATGTCTACTTTGTTCTCTCAGTTGCTGCTAAGAGCTGTTCTACCCTCTGCCTAACCCTCGAGGCCTAGAGGGGTCCCACTCAGGAATCATGCCTACCACATGGAGAGGCCACCTTAGAGTGCCCATACTGGTTGGCGCTCACTGGACAGGGGCACCAGCAGGGGTCTCATACAACCCACAAGAATCTGCCAACCCCAGCACCTGCAACATCATACCCCAGGATATACTCCGGCCCTCATTCAAGGCACTACCCAGGCTTCCATCACCGATCCCATGGACAGTAAACATGATGGAAAATCACTCAGACGGGGCTCAAAATGCTGCTGAGGCCAGCATGTGTCAGACAGTACAGAGGGCTGGAGAGTAGGCTTATGGGTATAAGGGTACACATTAGACAGAGGCAGTGGGCTGAATAAGTGAGGAGGTAGGTGGATAGGAACATGCTGAATTTATGGTCTGTCAACTAGAGGATAGACACAGGTGCAGGGGTGGCTAGGCAGCAGGTTGGGCTGTCGAGTATGTTTGCAAATCTTCCAGTGTGTTCCAACATGGTACACATGAACTGAGCAGTGCAGATGTATTCTGCATTCCAGGGATAGGAAGGATTGGGGCAGGGCTGAAGGTGCAGAAATGTAGTATTCTGGTCTGGACTGGCTCAAATGAGCCACCAGTGGAGTTCTCTGTCTGGCAAGCTCACCTCGGACCCTGCTGGCCTTGCTGTGGTCCCTTACCTCCCATGTGCACCAGCTGGGCAGACACTAGCCACTAATGTTCTTGCCCAAAGCCTGAGGCCAAGGTGGGATGCCATCTCCAGCCTCTTCCAGATCAGCCGAGCCAAATATTCGGGCATGACTGGCCCCAGGACAGAGCAAGCAAGCAAGGAACATGTGCCATGCCCTCCCTGAAGCCTGACCCCTGAAGGCTTGTGGTGGCCTTCAGGGGTGCTGGACTCCAACCTACCTGAGGCAGAGCTTGAACCACAGTATCCAGCAGGGCACGCATGCCTGTGGCCATCTTCAGTAGCTTCAGCACTAGGGCAGGAGCCGAGTGTCAACAGGACCAAGCTGACCCAATGGCCCAGAGGACCCTGAACACCAATCCCCTTTACTTTCTATCTACAGATCAGGGTTCCCTCTGGCATTGGCTAAAGATAAAGCCTGTCTAGGGCCTCTTGCTGACAGCCTAGGTAGACCCTAGACAGGGCACACAGAGGCCACCTACCACGGGCGATGCGAAGCACGCGCATGATGCGGATGATGGTGGGGTTGATGGGCAGGGCGGCATTCATCTCAATCTCTTCCAGCGCAATGCCCATGATGGACAGGAGGACTATGGCCAAGTCCAGCTGGTTCCACCTGGCCAGCCATGGGTGAAGCTTAGTGTGTGGCCATGGCTTGGAGTAGCTGCAGCTCAGCCAAGCTCACTCAGAGGGGAAAAAGCCTTTTCCCTACCACCTGCAACCTGTGCCAGGCCACTTGCAGCCCCAACCTTCCCTGCCTCCAAGACCACACACCTGTCCTTGAAGAACCTCCGGAACCCAAAGGCCACCAGCTTCAGTGCAGCCTCGAAGACGAAGACAATGGTAAAGACGTAGTTGCAGTACTTAAGGGCCTCATCCAGAGACTGGGGACAGAGGAGAGCTGGCTGAGGTGCCCTGTGGTTCCCAGCTGTCCCATCTCCTTGCTCCCTGAGTGCCAACTTCATGACGCCTGTGGCATGCCCGAAGTTATCACCCAATAACCCTGTGAGCAGGCTCAGGACTTTAGGACAGGGAGGAACCAGGATATTCGCTGTCCCCAGCCCTGATGGATAGACAGCATTTTTCCACAGGCCAAGTGTACTTCCACCAAAAGGCTCTGCTGTAGAGAACCCACACTCCCTGAGAGGTACACAGAGGGAAGCCCTTTGGCAAATACATTGAGGGTGATTGAAAGGACAATAACCCACAGGCTTGAGGTCTCTGGCTAGCCCCTCTTGCTTTGGTATCCACACAACAGTGCACACAGCTGCAGGCAGGGCCCTGGTGAATTTCGGCCTCTAGTTTTGTGTTAGAACACAAGCTGCGTGTCCCTCCCAGCCCTGTTGGGGGTCCCTCTTCCCAGTTCAACCCCTGCCTCTGGCCACCTTGGGCTGGTTGTAGTGCTCCATGGACATGGTGATGACATTGAGGCAGATGATGAAGGTGATAAAGAGGTCCAGGTAGTGGCTGGTGCACAGCGAATGGATGGAGCGGCGCGTATGTGAATAGTCAGCATAGTAGGGCCGGCGCTGGGCCTCTGTGGAAAAGGGGAACACTGAACAACCTGGGCACTAAGGGACCGCTTGTACAATCCCTCCCCGCTTTGGCAAACCAAGGCCAAAAAGAACACTTAAGTGTGTGGACATGGCTCAGGCAGGGCCTCAGCCTGGCTGGGTGGCCCCGGGACTAGTCCCAGGCTGAAGGAGAGGAGATTCTTTTTAGAAAGGTCTGTTCTGATTAAGAGGTTCTTGTGAGTCCATGCACCCAGGGAGCAGGACTGGGGCCCCCAACAGTGTCCGGACAGATGAGCCATCCCAGCTTCCCTATCTGAGTGCCTGCCTAGACCCCATTCTTCAGCAGCTCAGTCTGGGGAGCAGAGGGACTGTTCTCATCATCAACTATGTGCAGACACTGGAGTTTAGATATCTTGCTAATAAGGCAGAGTCATCTCCTGTCTGGGCTTTGCAGGCTCCACTTAGACAGAGATAACAAATAAGCCACCCCTGGCCTTCAGGCTTAGCTCCTCCTCATCTCCAAGGGACCACTAGTGACCACTTGTGACCTGGGATGTGTATCCCAGAGAGTCTGTGGCTGAAGTCAGGACAGGAGGCTACCAGAAGTACCCCTCTCCACATGCACCTCGCAGGTTTACCTCCACAGGTTTACTAACTGCTGTGTCTGCAGCAGTCCTCTTGGGGGACCCCAGTATAATTAAAGGGTTACAGTGGTGAGGGTTTTAGCCATCCTGTACCCTAGAACCCACCTCGGCCTACAACCACACACATTCTCAGGGACTGAAGGCCCAGGCCTGGAAGAGCAGGGTCTGATGGGCAACCATCCCACCCTGGACCCACATGCTCCTCAGCCCAACATGCAGTCATTAGCCAACTCAGCTCAATGCAAGCAGCCAGGGGGGCCGACAGCTGAGACACCACGGAGCAGCCATGAGCCCTGGGGAACAAGGATGGATCTTGTCCCTGGGCACAACAGACATGTACACATGCTAGCCATGAGGTGGGCCAAGCAAGGGCGAAGGCAGCAACATGAACACTGGCAGGCAAGCCATTGACCTTCCTTCCACCCTCTGGCAGCACCCTGGTACTTGTGCCCCACCCTGGGTTGGCCCATAGAGGCCTATGACACCCATCTTTCCCACTGCAGCAGCAGCAACAGCAGCAGTAGCAGCAGGCTGAGCATGCAGGGCAGGGCAGGTACCTGGGTTGGGGAAAGTGCCTGGAAAAACAAGGATATGTCTGAGCGGTTGTGGTGGGGACACTGTGTGGGAAGCCCTCCTTGCTCCCAAGCTAAGGCCCACTGTCCTGCCTCTCCAATTCATGAGAGGTTCGGGAGGGTCCCATCTACCTCCTGAGCTCTCTTGGGGTATCCTGCATCCTGTCATGGCAGGGACCCCAGCTGCTCACTCCAGTTGACCCCATTTCCAAGGCCTGGCCCCCATGCAAGGTGGCCACGTGCAGAGCCATCTGGGCTGGGGGCTGCCGGCCCAGAGCTGGGTGCCACACAGCACGCAGCACGCATTCAGGTACCGACCCTCCACCTTGGGGGCCGCCTTACTCCTACGCCTCCTCTCCAGGCGCCGCAGCCGCTTCTCCTCACGCCTCCGTGCTTCCTCAGCCTCCTGGTGCTGCCGGCATTTGTGGAAATTCTCCACCACCACACCCACAAACATGTTAAGCACGAAGAAACTGACGATGAGCAGGAAGGAGATGAAGTACAGCAGCATCCAGGGGTTATGGTTCTGCACAGGCTGCATGCAGCACACAAGAAGGTGGGTCCCTGACCCACCTACCTTCCTGCCCAGAAGCCCTCCCCTGGGACTGGCCTGTAGTGTCAAGAGAAAGTGGCTGAACCATGGCGGTCCAAAGCTCTGGGGAAGGTTTCTGAGATGAACCGTCCCAATCCCAAAGACATGCAGGATTTGCTCAAGGTTCCCCGTGAGAGCTGCCCCGGACTTGCGCACCTGCTGGTCAATGCCCACGGCATCAAGCCCGTCATACATGATGTTCACCCAGCCATCCTTGGATGATAGTACAAACAAGGACATCAGCGCCTGTTCAGCAGGGTAAGGGTCACTGGCAGGGTAGGACTGTAGCCATGTCCCCCACATCCCTAGCTACCTCATGCCACTCATACCTACCTGACCCAGGTTGTCAAAGTTATATTTGCGCCTCACCCAGCGGTAGTGGGCAGCATGGCACTCGGCCTTGGTGGTGATATTCCTGGTGTCTGTGCCTTCACAGTAGTAGAATTTGCCCTTGAAAAGCTGACCGGAGGGAGCTGTCACTCCAGGGGGGCCTGGCCCAATCACTACCTCAGGCCTCTTAAGATTCCAAACTAGACATGCTGACCGCCCACCATGGGGGACAGGACCCATCCCATCAGTGGGGAGCAGAGGCCCAGGGTGGGGCAGACCCTAGACAAGCCAGGGCCACACACCTGCACCCCGAGGATGCCAAAGATAATGAAGAAGGCACAGCAGATGAGGACGATGTTCCCAATGGGCCTGAGCGATGATATCAAAGTCTCTACAACCAGCTTGAGGCCCGGAGCTCGGCTGATGACCCTGCACCCAGGCAGAGGGGATATGCCGTTGGGTGCATCTAAGAGGGTAACCAGTGGGCAGAAGCCATGGTACATGCAAAAGCCCTAAGGTGACATGAATGTGTGGCTGGAGAGCCATATAGCTGGGCAGTGGTGGGGCTGGGCTTCTGGGTTCTTTCTGGATGTATAAAAGTGGTCCCCGCCCCTTACACCCCCACCTCAGAGGCCTCAGGGTCCGAAGCAGGCGCAGCACTCGCAAGACGCCAAGGATCTTGGCACCGCCAGCTGAGGCCATGGCCACGATGATGTCAACCAGGGATACCAGGACAAGAAGCCCATCCAGCACATTCCAGCTGCTCTGCAGGTAGGCATGCTCACCCCACAGCAGTCCCAGGGCTACCACCTGGGGGAGGGACAGTCGTGTGTGGACTTGGCAGAGAGTCCCAGGACAGGGGTGTGTGGGACAGGGACCTGAGGGAGACGGGAACATCAGTACCTTCACCATCATCTCTACCACGAAGATGGCTGTGAAGATGTAGTTGGAGACACTGAGGAAGGTCCTCTCCTGCAGGGAGAGACCAGTGGGAGGTCCAAGTCCACCTGACCCTGTCCCACCCAGAGGACCAGCTGTGTCTGGGGACTCACGGTGCTGCCTGGGTCAATGTCTGGCCTCTCCAGGGCAATGGTGATACAGTTGAGGAAGATGAAGACAAGGACCACATGGTCAAACATCTTGTGTGCGATGACTTTCTGGCAGGACACTCGTAGCCTGAGGAGGCAGCCGAGGTGAGAAGACCCCCATACAGACTCATGTCTAGTCATGCTGCCTAAGGTGAAGTGCTTGGCCATGGGTGGATTAGGCTGTGCTCACTCGAGCAGCCTCACTGGCTGTTGGGCTTACCCCAGCTCACCTGTTCTGTGGTTGGAAGAGGTACAGGGCCCAGGACTCCCGGCTGCGGCACCACTGGGGAGCATAGGGTTCTAGCACTTTGTGGAGGCGGAAACAGCAGGTCTAAGGATAGAGATGGATTCTGAGTCACAGTAGCCTCCTCTTGCTGCTTCCTAGCACATGACCACCGACCCTCCCATCTCAGGACGGTTTTTTTTGTTACTCCCTGTTTACCCTCCTGACCCGGGCAATTGGGGTGGGGGGGGGTGGCTATGAAAATGGAAGAGTTGACTGGTTCCTGAAGAATTATCTTCAGCCAGTAAGAGCTGCTTTTTGTAGATGATCATCTCTCTTCAACCACACAGGTAGTTCCTGATCCTGAGGGGCCTGTCCTCCAGTGGCAGGTGGCTCCCAGACAACTGAACTCCTACCCTGGCTTGCCCGTTCCCTTCCCTTCTACTGAGAACCGCACTAAGACAGGAGTTGGGATAACTACGGGCCTGGTTAGTATTCTGCTTTAGTCACTCCCAGAGAGGGATGCTAATGACTCTGAGTATAATCTATGCTCAACCTTACTTCACCCACTCACATCCTCTATGTCATCATCAAACTCAGCCGCATCCTCTTTGTGGCTGTCGATGCGCAGGAAGAACTCGCTGGGCAGGGCCACCATCTGCCCGTTGCAGTCATGGAACTTGGTGGGTAGGAGGGAGGCAGGCCGAGGGGAACACAGGTCCAGAGTACTGCGGTGATCTAATGATTCGGCACGCCGCAGTGGGGTGGCATGTGGCCCGGGTGAGGTTCCTGGGTGGCTTCCTGTGCCTGGTCTGCTGTCTTCAGCCTCATCATCTGTGCTGCCCTTTCCCTCACCAGAGAGCAGCGACTCACGCTCCCCACACTGGCTGCGGCGTTTGAGGCTGGGTGCACGGCCCAGGCTGTTCCAACTGGAACGCCGGCTGTTCCCAGCACTGTTGGTACCCCATGGGGTACAAGGGGAGCTGCGGAGGCTGGCCTGAGGGGTGGCAGGGAGTGAGAAGATTGTCTCAGGCCTGAGGATCACCACATACCCCAGTTTCTGGATAGAAGGGACTTTGCCAAGATATTACTGTCAGCTACCGTCACAGACATCTACAAAACACTTGCTGTATACCTGGCTATGCATGGCTATCCCACTGAGCAAGTACTCTGCCAGAGCACTACCAATGTTCCATTTTCAGGTAATACCTGACTCAGCTGGACATGGTTAGAGAGCAAAGGCCCAGCAATAGCCAGGGCTGGCAAAGCATGACTCTGATCAGTATCTGGATTTGCAGAGACCCAGAGCTCAGGCCCCCTCTAGCCTTCTACACCACTCAAGAAGTCTCCAGACTCATCCTTACCTCCAGGGTCTCATAGGAGCTGAGCCTTATGCTCCTCTAGCCTGTCTCTATCTCTCAGGGCAATCTGTGAAGTGGCTCAGCCCTGGGACTCTGATTTATCCACCAGACACGATTTTCTCATTTTCCTCCTCTCTCACCCGACTCCTGCCCTTAGATCTGCTCCTAAGTTCCTCCATGTGGTCTGGCTCCTGTTCTGTACAACCTCCCTTGACTCTTCTCAGGGTCTCAGAAGCCGGGAGAAGCCATCACCGGCACTCTGCATGTCAAAAGAAGTGAGCTGCCATGTCCTCCATGACCCACGGACCCTCAGCCTGGCCTGCTTGTCAGTTTCCCACAGCTGGAACCATAACACACATTCATTCTCTCATGTCTCCATGCTCATCTCCTAAGAACAGCCACCCTCGCTTCCAGAAACAGAATGGCCCAGACTCAGTGTTGGACAGGACTGGCATGTTATGGGGACCCTCTCTTATCTCGGGGGCTGGGGTTGGTGCCTACCAGAGACTTCTGGTCCCCCAGTTGGGGGTCCACAGAGCCACTGCTGCTGAGTTGTGAGTCCAGGAGAACATGGGCCACATCCAGGTGTGGGGAGCTCTTGGGAGTAGGCATAGGTGTAGCCGCTGTGTGTGTGATGAGAGGCGGCAGGCTGCCCCGGCCCTCTAGGTGCCCGTTAGGGGTCACAGCCAGTGAGTACATCTTCATTTCTAGGGGTGAATGAAGGGGCTTTCTGAGCCTCCAGAGCTCCCAGCAATAGGAACCTACCCGCCAGGACTCTGCCTGAGTCTATACCAGCGGGTTCTCAACCTCTCTTTAATACAATTTCTCGTAGTGTGGTGACCCCCCCCCACCATAAAGTTATTTTCATTGCCATTTCTTAACTGTAACTTGCTACTCTTATGAATCACAATGTAAATAAATATCTGATTGCAGGATATCTGATATGTGACCCCCTCAAAGGGTCTCAGCCCAGGTTGAGAACCACTGGTCTACACCAACTAAGCACATACCGGTGGCTTGAAGATCTCTGAGCTTATCAAAATCTTCCTCTAAGTGGGTAGACGTCTTATCCTCGTCAGTGTCAGATCTGGTGGCATCACCCTGAACCCATGCAACACAAGGTAAGTGTGAAGTTCCTACCATAGCAGGATCCTCTGTACCCAACCCAAGTCATACGCTTGGGAGCACAAAGTGAATGCACGGGCCTGGTGTGAGTATGCGGAGGGTCTGCTGGAGCAGGACTGCTTCCATGCCCAGATTCCATCCTGCTAACCCCTTACCTCTGCCTGGAAGCCTTCCACCAGGATGGCTACCAGCAGGTTGAAAAGCACGTAGTTCCCAAAGGTCATGAGGGCCACAAAGTAAAGGGCAGCCCAGGAGGAGGTGGAAGCCATACCATTGTAGAGGACCACATTCCAGTCTTCCTGTGTCAGGATCTGGAGGGACAGGTTTGCAGGGCTGAAAGCAGTTTTGCTCCCACAAGGAGATTCATGCACCTCCCTGGGGACAGAGCCATGGCCCTCTATAGTCCCTGGGCTCCTTAGGGCTCTACCTTTGGCTGTCCCAGGGACACCTGGGGCTGTACCTGGAACACAGTGACGATGGCCCACAGCAGGGAATCGAAGTTCTTCCTGTCAGGGACAGTGTCTCCAGAGTCTGTCTTCAAGCTGAACTTACAGCCAAACAGGTGCATTCCCAGGATGCTGAGGGGGATGGGCACTGAGCAGGAGGGGCCCAGCACCCCCTTCTGCCTGAGTTAGCTGCCAGCCTCACCACACCTTACTTTTGCAGTAAGGGCCAACCCTGGGGCTCAATAAACTTTCTACAGCAGAGACAGTCTAACTATTAAAAGGGTGGACAAAAGGTCACCATAGTGCCTTTGGACACTGGCAAGGACATCCAGTCTCAGTAATCTGTGAGAGGCTCACTCTGCCACCCCCTCCCCAATGGCAAGACCGGCACAGAGAAGGCTCTAAGCAAACTCCACTAGAAGCCCGGCACCATTCTCAAGGCTCAACTCATCTCTTCCATATGTGGATCCCACAGAACCGAGCCCCACTCCCCACCATGCCTGATGCCCTAATGTCAGTGCTGGCCGAGGGAGGAGCTTGGGCCACACCCACCTGAAAATGAAGATGAACAGCATGAGCAGCATGCAGAAGGTGGCCACATTGTCCATGGTCCTCATGAGCACCACCAGCTGCCGCCGCAGGGCTGGCAGGAAACGTACCAGCTTCAGCACCCGCAGCAGCCGGAATGTGCGGAGCACTGACAGGCCCCCATCTGCCTGCCCCACGATCTCCCAGACGCTATGGGTTGGGATGACAGTATGAGGGTCAGGACGACTGGTCAGGGAGCTACCAACAGCCTCTGCTTTCAATCCCATAGCTGGGGGCAGATCCAGCTGCACCACGGTACCCTGGGAACTACAGTAGCCCCATCTGCTGTGGATCCTGAGCCTCGGGGAAGCTCTGGCTCCCAGCTGTCAGGAAACTTTCTGACTGGGTCTTCTACCCTGGCCTTTCATGCCTGGCTCATCTATATGTTCAACTCATTCCTTCAAGGTACAAGACCTTCCTCTGAAGGGATATGGGCCCAATTTCAAGCGTTTCCCTCATTTTGTGCTTATTTTATTTTGCAAATGCCATTTCCCACCCCACGACCAGTGTTCATCTGTCCCCCACTACAGACATGGCTGACCACCAGCACAGCATGGACAAGGCTCCAAGGTGGGAGTTGGAGCTGATGGTCTGTTATATGAATGACCACGGTCCTCATATCCTTCATTGTGCCCACAATGACTTCTATTATCAGCCTTCCAGTCATGGCAGGCATGTTCTCTGCAGTGCCTACTAAGTAAGGCTCCTGGGGTCTCTACCCTGGATGGGGACAGGTCCTACCTGATGACAACAACAATCCCGTCAAAGATATTGTAGGGGTTCCGGATGTAGCCCAGCGGGCCACAGGCCAGCAACTTCAGTAGCATCTCCAGGGCGAACATGCTGGTAAACACGATGTTGCTTATCTCCAGGGCATTGGTCAGCTCATCCGGCTGTGGGTCAGGAGAGGTGGTCAGGACACACGGAACCCAGAAGCCAATGCAAATTCATTGCATCTAGAATGCAAAGGACTAACAGCTGCCCTGTCTCTTAGGAAGAGCTACCTACTATCTAGGAATGGAAACTAGGACCCGAGAATTGTCCCTTTAGATAGACAGCCAATTTTCTGGCTCTTCTACTGTGGTAGTCCCCATCCTGATCATCCAATGATAGCTGGGCATGAGTACTTCTAAGTCTCCCAAGACATCTTTTCCTCTGCAGGCCTTGCAAACACAGGTCTGAGACATGGTGCTGGGGCCCAGGATGGGCTTTGGAGGCCCAAGATAGCGGCATTGGTACCTAAAATCTTACCAACCTCTTCCTTTGTAGAAGGCCCAACAGGTCTCTTACCATGAGTGTGCTAACACTCCTGCCTGTGTAGGAGTATGTGCCTATGCCCGTGCCATTGTGACCTGCATGCATGCATGTACTCTCCATGTTTGGATAGGTTTGGGTATGAGTACTCCAGCACAATTTGAGCACAGACATATGTACATATGGACACTTCATATGTACCTGCCCTCACCACAAGTGAGCTGATTTCAGTGTTCATAAGTAAATCTTGTGTGTACAGAGCAAACGTATGTGCACTATCCTCTATATACATAGGTGACCCTTGAACATGTACAACGTACATGCAAATGAGTGCTTTTCATGCACACGAAAGAATCGTGCACATGTAGTGTGCACCCATGTATACTTGTGCACATGTGCATAAGTGAGCCTGATATGCTCAGTGTTTGCACATATGCATGCGTTCTTTAAGATGGAGTTGACTCATGCTCATCCTATTACCACCTGCCCAAGCCTGCTTAAGGCCACAGTGGGTAGATTTCCTTTGCTTACTCTAAGATAAGAAAAAGGAACCAAAAAAGCCCAAAGGCAAAAGCTCCAAGAAATCACTCCATTCACTAAAAGTAGGTTGAGCTTCAGAGCTCCCTGCCCACCCCGCAGGAGTTCCTGTCTTGATAAGCTTTGCCTGGTTTTCTCTAGTGTAGATGTCCCTGAGGCTGAAGAAAGAAAAGGGTTTGCAACATGCAGGTCCATGAGGAGTCTGAGGTGCCCTTTGATCCTCCTCAAAGAACCAGCCCATGCTGTTGACCTCTTCTAGTCTCTCAGGTCCCTAAAGACATGGCCGGGAAACTGAGGAAGTTTTGGGAGCCCCTCTCCAGGGAGTCTTGGTGAGAGCTTGCTCCTTGGGATGAGGCAGCTGGGTGGAGGAAGCCCTTACAGTACTTCTGTGTCTCTTGACTTTTGGGGGTAGTCCCCGGTGATCTCAACCAACCTATTCCTCACAAACCTGGAAGCTACCCAACTAGAGCCAACATGGCATCATGCTCACCACTCAGCAGAAGCTCAGTTCAAGGTGCTGTAACTGCTGACTGAATAAAAGCCCCAGGTCACATAGTTCCCTAGCTCTGGTGCCAACCCTCAGAGACTCTAAGAAAAGGCTACAAACTCTAAAAAGACACAGGACCTACTTTCTGCTTCTAAAACTGGTTCTGATCATCCTGCAAGCCCAGCCCTGCTTTGTCCCGGGGGAGAGGACCCACCTGCTCGTGATACTCCACGCCCATGCTCAGAGTGTTGACAAGGATGGCCGCCATAATGCCCCTGTTGAAGTACTTGCTGTCTACAATGCGACGCAGCTTGCCACTGAAGGAAGCCCAGAGGCGACCTAGCCCTCTTGACTCTGAGGCTGTCCGCCGCGGTGGCCGCCGCCTCTCACCACCATGACCTGGTGTACCCACTTCATTGGGCTGCTGCACAGGATCCCGGCAATCCCCATGTCGTACATCCTGTGTAAACTCATAGACTCCGTGGGCATCTGAGTCTCCGCTCTCTGAGCCACTGAACTCAAACTCAGGGTCCTCCAGGGCACTGGCACAATATGGGCAGCTCTTCAGCTCACAGGTCAGTGTGCCCGCCTGGGGACTGGGCAGGGGGCAAGGCACACTCAGGCCAGACAGGTGGCTGGAGGCTCGGCCTAGTCCTGTGATGCCAAGACACAGGTGTGGTTAGGCTACTGCAACAGTACTTAGGGCTCAGCCACCCCAACATTCTGATCTTAATTTCCCTTCCTACACAATCCCCATTTTAGTCTCTCAATATAGAAAGGTGTAGTTTGTAGACCCTAAATCTCTCAGAGCTATGGAGAGTACACAAAAATGGCCTTACAGTTCCTCTCGGGGCCAGCCAGAAGCAATGGGATGTTCATCCAGATCACTTGGGACCAAAGACTTGCCTTGCCTGGCTACCTCTTTCCCATTTCCCTTTACATGGTGGGGCTGGGTCCTCACCTTGTTCCCCAACCACATGCTGGATCTTCTCATAGGGGCTGGGGCTGCCCAGGCTCAGAGGACTGTGTGCTGCAGCCCCTGGGGTTCCAGAGCCCCTCAGGCCCTTGGGTCGCGGGCTGGTGCCACCTTTGCTGTTGACTGTCCCTGATGGCAGGATGGTGGGGTAGTTCATGGTGCCCAAACCTGAGACTAGCTTGAGACTGGCAGCCGTGGCAATGGAGTGTGCTACCCGGGCTCTTTCCTGTGGCCCCTCCACATGGCAGTCAGCATGGTAGATACTGTGCACAGACTCAGAGTCTGGTGGCCCATGGCCTGGGGATGGTGGCGAGGGGGGTACACAGGCCCGGACCAACCTGGTGTCACCAGCACCCGACTCTGGGCTGGGCCTGCGTGGGCCGCTGTGGCTGAAGTGATAATGGTGATGATGGTGGTGGTGGTGATGATAGACCAGATGGTGCACGGAAGCTGTGCGTCTGCCTGGCTGCCTTGGCCGCCGCCCAGGGCCTTGGCCATGCAGAGTGCTGCTGGGGTCCACCTTCTTACGCCAGCGGCTCTGCCAGCGGGCATAGAGGCGAAGGCTTCGGCGCTTAACCTTGCGGAAGATGTGGCCCACGTACTTGAGAAGCTCCTCATAGCAACTTCCAGGCTCCGAGAAGCTGGCCAGAGTGCTGTCGTTGGACAGATAGCGGGCCCGCTGTTCACGCATCAGCTGGTTTTCCCTCTGCTTTGTCTCTGAGAACTGTGTGGCTATCACCACCAGGCATAGGTTGATCATGAAGAAGGAGCCCACCTGTGGCAGGAGATGTGTGACTAGCAGCAGCTCCCTGTCAATCAAGCCCAGCCAGGACCTGCTCTGGGGACTGAAGCCTAGCCACAAAGCTCTATGTAGATATATTCCAGGTATTCAATTGGTGGTATAAAATAGGTATTCTGAAACTGTGATAATGAGACAGGGACCTCCCTTGGGGTCCCGTTAGGACTTCCTGCTCCTCAGGTTTGTCCTCAATACACTCTCAATTTGCACTACACAGTTCTTCAGTGGGTCCTTCCCAGCCAGCCCCTACGGCCTCTTCTCCCTGGCACAGGTCATTACTGACTCTCCTCTATATCCTGCCATATGGGCTTTCTGAGAATGCAACTGTATGGCATCCCTTCTTTGCTGGGTCCCTGTAAGCAACTCCTGTGCGCCCAGGGATCCGAAAATGTCTGTTTGATGAACTAACAATGTCCTACCTGAGGTCCACAGGACTCTGAGGGATGAGAAGAGACTAAATCTGAGACGTGGATACTTTAGGGAGCACTATGTGTGGTATAAATGTTAATGGGGGGTCATGGACCAAACAGGTGTGGGGTCATGGATGCTGTGAGAGGCTGCCAGAGACTTATTCTCCCTACAGGGGGCTGTGCTAGCGGGGCCAGACATGACAGGCCCTACAGGGCTAGGACTGACTGCTCTGTAGCTTCTGGGCATCACCTTGGACCTAGGGGTTGTATGGGCCTTTTCCCACCTGTCTACTTCCTTCTATTGTAGGCTGGGCACAGAAGCCTCCTGCCTGCCCACCCACCTAAGGCCATCCCTGCAGCTGCCTCTGTACTGCTGAGCTCAGGAACTCTAGGAGGTCATGGATGCTAACAAGGAGAAAGGGCCATAATATGACTGCTTCCCCCATCAAATGCAGGATGCCCACCAGCCGATCACGCCCACACTCACAATGATGAGGAGGATGAAGTAGATGAAGTTGTAGAACGAGTGGGCATCCATGACGTAGTACATGATGTCCACCCAGCCCTCCAGTGTGATGACCTGAGGAGGCAGGCAGCTGGGCATGGACCTACATTCTTCAGCTCCCAAAGGTAGCAACGCATGTCACACGCCAGTGTGGGTGCTTTCCTTAGGAGTCACCACCCCACACCCCCAGGTATGCCCAGGCTATCCTAGTGTATACCTGAAAGATGGCGATCCAAGCATAGCCGATGTTGTCAAAGTTGATGGCACCATTGTGAGGGTTGAATTCCCCTGAGCGGCATACATTGTAGTACTGGTTCCAGTTGATACAGGCATTGCGGCCAGCACCCCCATCTTCAGCCTGTGGCTGCCCATAGGCCTCCCAGCCAAGTGTGCACTGCACACGAAGCTCACGACGGCTGGGGATGTGCGAGCACTTCTGCATGCCATTGTCACGGCGTGAGGAGCAGATGAAGGGGTTCTCTTCGCCCTCCTCTGTCTGGTAGTATGGACGCAGGAAGGTCAGGTTGTTGTTCCTGGGTTGCAGAAGGTCAAGGTATGGCTAGGGTTCCTGGGCTAAACACCACTTCCCCATCCATTCATCCAGCCTCACTCTCAGGACTGCTAAGCCTGAATCCCATGTGCCCATCATAGCAATTCTTCCCTACTCCTCAATTAGACTTGAGATGATAAGGGAAGAGGCACTGGGTACATAATATGGTACCCAGCTCACTGCATTATTGCTGCTGCGGTGACTGACAGGCCAGGCTTGAAGCATCTCAAGGACTCTGGACCCACCCTCACTCTCTTCCCATGGTGTCTATAACATCAGTGACTTCTCCTGAGTGGGGCCTGGCAACATGGGTCAGGCAGTTTATCTCCACAACTCTAGGCTCCCTGGAATCCCCATGTGGAGCCACTGCCTTCCTCTCTCCCAGCCCCCATATTCCTCTCCAAGAACATCTCAGAAGTTCTGAGACCCAGAGAACAGACAACCCTTGGCCCGTGTTAATCCATCCTAGCTAGATTCAGTTCTCAAGTATTTGACTGGTGTTGGAGGAGGGAGATGGTTCAGAAGCAGGGTGCCTCCCAGCACCTCTGTCACCAGGGAAACCTTAGCAGGCCACCAGCCTCGGGTTGCTTGTCTTCTAAAGCTGTAGAGTGGGACCCAGGATGAAGGGGACGGACACTCTCATTCCCATGAAGCAAATGCCGTGTTGGCACAAGGGTGGCTGCCTACACTGAGGAAGTACTTGAGTCAGGCAGATAGAAGGGATCATGGACAGGGAACAGCAGCCATTGAATTGGAAGACAGATGAGCACAGCATTCTGATGTGGGAATGCCTTTCTGTATGCTGTGAATATCAATCTTTAAATAAAGGAGCTGTTTTGGGCCATGACAGGCACCACAGAAGAAGTAGGAGGAGAAATCAGAGCATAGGTAGGAGAAGCAGGGCAGAGTCAGGCAGATCAAGCAAACCGCCCAAGGAGCAACATGTAAGGAACACAGGTGAGCCACGGGCCACGTGGCAGACAGATTAATAGAAATGGGTGATTTAAGATGTAAGAGCTAGCTAGCAATGTGCCTGAGCCATAGGCCAAACAGCACAAAGTTAATATAAGCGTCTGAATCATTTCTGGAGGCCTGAGCGGCGGGCAGCGTGCAGCTAAGGGGTCTGGGCCTCTGGCCACCCGGGACCAAGAAACCCCACTACTACAGCATTCTACCTCAGGAAGGCCTCTGGAGCTAAAGACACCTGTATCAAACGCTCACATCCACTCAGTGAAAAACTGAGAGGAAGTGGCCTCCACCCAGGCTCCCCTCAAACCTTCCCCTAACTACCAAGCCTATGCTTTATCTCTGCCTTAACCCTGTCTCTGGGGACTGTACTTGCACCTCTCATGACCTGACCCGAGTAGAGCTGGACGCTCTAGGACATCACCACAAATTGGGGCCCAGGTTCACTCTATCAGTATTTAAGGGCAGAACACCTTGGTGGGAACCTCATACTAGGGTGGAGCAGAAGAACAGTCTTGGAGGGAAGATCCCTTTGGGAATAGGGCCTGCAGAAGAGGAAGGATCCAAAGGCTCAACCAAGAGATAACATTTTGGGATTATAGCTAGCTAGGTTGGTACAGTCTTACAACACGGGTGGGGGCCTGCATACCTGACGAAGGTGCTGTCCAGGAAGCAGCGGTTCCGCAGCAGGCCAGCCCAGAGCTGGACCCCAACGATGCCGAAGATGAAGAAGACGAAGAAACAGAGCAGGAGGACATTCCCCAGCATGGGCAGAGTGTCCAGCAGCAGAGTGACCAGGATCCGCATGCCTGAGGGAGGCAACGCTGGTACTCAACACAGCTAAGCCCCGGTAGCCCTGCCGGTCATTCACAAATCCCTATCAAGGCTATCTGTGTGCCAAGGCCAGGGTCAGGAAAGGCTGATGGACCCCTAGAGGGAAGTCAGGTTGCAGCTCCAGACAGCTAGGGTCATTATGTCCACCTCATTAGGTAGCATCCCCAGGGCCTCAGACATGTGTGACAGCCAGTGGGGACCTCAGCAAACTGGGCTCTGAGGCTGTGCTGTGGGGAACAGCTTCTTATTTCCAATGCAAGAGCAGACCTGCAGGGCTGTTATAGGAAAGGCATGGGCAGGTGCCGTATCTCAAAGCAACTTTGAAGTCCTTTTCCTTGGGTGGTGTTATGAACTTGAACAAATTTAAGGTCAACACTGGTCTCATCCAGAGTCTGCCCCTCAGTCATCAAAAGAATGCAGCTCAAAATCTGCACAGGGCCAGCCTAGGCTGTGGGAGGAACACTGGACCACAAGTTGGTCAGAGATGGAACCACAGTTTTGAGGAATCTTGAGAGGGGTGGCCATGGACTGGGAGCCCTCAGGTCACAAGGAGGCCTAAACTGATGGGACATTAACATTTCAATTGGAGAGAGTGTTGCCTGGGGCAGCAACCACCACTTTGATCTAGGGGTCAGAGTAGAGCCAAGGTAAGTAGTTTAACAGCTCTGAAGGTCTGAGGTGGCTGTGAGGAACAGGTGGTCCTGTCTAGGAAAGAATTCCCGAGTTACCTGGACATTTAACCAGGACATTTTAGATGGTAGTGGGTCAGAGTTTCATTTCTGCTCCAATACATAGATTATCCAGTGGAGGCTCTGTGGGATCTGCTGAGTACACTGAGCACACAGGGTGCTTGGCAGAGCCGCCAGAACCACACGTGTCCCTTCATCTCACACTCACTGTTGTCCTTGGGATTCTGTACAATATATTCTGTACTCCATTGTTATAAAAGAACATGGGCTCAGAGAGGTTAGGTAATATGTCCACTGTCGCACAGCATTGACATTGAACACATTACCAAATCACTCGCCATATCTGATCTCAGAAGTCGTGGTCAGGCAGGTAGGTGGAAGGCTGAGTGTTGAGGCCAAAAGGTTCAATTAGGCAGCAGAAAAGGGGGTGTGTACGCCCAGGTGGACCTGGAAACCACACCTGTTCATGCAAGTATACACACACCTTGGACCCTCATGCTGAACATCTGAATTTAGCTACTAAGAAAACACACCAACATAGATGTAGGCAGATGGCCGGCATCTGGACAGGTCCCAAGCACAGCCACATGACTTTCTGCAGGCTTTACCTCCATGTGTAATGGGGAACATGCGATGTGTCGCTCTCTCTCCCCAGAGCTCAATTCCTTTGTATGGGAAGGATGGGCAGTGGGCTACAGAGCACCCCCCAAGGCCCAATCTCACACATGCACTACAGCTGCCCCAGGCCCCA